>CM052709.1:85409904-85469356 GCA_028551405.1 Uromys caudimaculatus | reverse complement strand
CACAGTGTCCAGAGCATGCACAACACATTATCTCCATGCATAAAGATTATTACATCAATGTGGTCATGGCACCAACACACGTTTAAATTATGATCCCTGTTTCCTTATTTCAATTTCTCAAGTTGGGAGTAGTCAAGATTCATCTGAGTGTGGGGACTGCCTGTTCCCATACAGCATGCTACAGACATAGAGAGTCACAAGACCTTTCTGAAGGTGGTGCAGACTCATCTGACTGCTAAAAATGTTTGTAGGCCTTTAGTTCACTTTATATCTAACTGCTTATCTTTAAGAAAATAGAGATGGGCCTAAAAGTAAACATGTTTTTATTATACTTTAATTTATAATAGCAGATAATCTCGAAAATCTCTATAAAGGTGACATAAATATAATAAAGTAAAGCACAATGTACCTACTCAGAAAGCAGCTGTGAAGAGGCATTTAGAGAGGAGAAAATGCTGATGGTCTAATACTTATTGAAAATATGGGGGGCTGGAGAGATGGCTCAGCAGTTAAGAGCTCCGACTGCTCTTCCGAAGGTTGTGAGTTCAAATCCCAGCAACCACATGATGGCTCACAACCATCCGTAATGAGATCTGATGCTACAGCGAGCGAGCGGGGCTGGAGCAAGAAGAAAAAAAAGTGTCTGAAGACAGCTATAGTGTCCTTACATATAGTAAATAAATAAATCTTTAAAAAGAAAAAAAAAAAAAGAAAATATGCAGGCTCCAAAACACAGTAAGCATCAAGACCAAGTCTACGCCTCTAGATTTTTATCTCTGCATGTGTACACACACGTGGACTCGGCATTAGAATATTCAAACACGTGATGTCAGTGCTTACTGCTTTACAGTGAAAGAACTGACAGCTTGAAAGGACTGTTTGCAAGATAATCCTATTTGATTCTTACATTTGCTAATTTTCTAAATTAAACAACTATAATTCAAGAAAACAATGGAAGAAAGTATAACTTCTCTGAAGAATAACTTCGGTTCATTTCTTTGCTGCTATGTGGTTTCTGATAAACAGAATTACGCAGCTCCGAATAATGAAAATGACTTTCTATAATAGTCAACAAAGCCTCCTTTGCTTAGAGAAATTGAGAAAGCAGCTTCTAGTCCCTGTTTGGCAAGAGTGGCCACAAAATTATGAAGAAGATTTCCCACCTCAGCACTCAGATCTCTTCCTTGGATAACAGTCAAATCAGTCTCATATGAATCCCAGATTTCCCAGGTGGTGGCACATGCCTTTAGTCCCACTGCTCAGGTGACAAAGGCAGATGGATCTCTGAGTTCAAGACCAGCCTGATCTACACAGGGAGTTCCAAGACAGCTAGGCTCCAAAGAGAAACCCTGTCTCAAAAAACAAAACCAAAACAACAACAACAACAACAACAACAACAACAACAAATTTAGAAGCTTTGAGAAAGCTATGACCATAGTAAGGTGAGTGCCCAGCTGTTCGGGTACCCTGCTGTGACCTCAGAAACAATAGTTGTACATCTCTACAGAATGTGGTTAATAGTGCCGTTGATCCTACACAGAGCTTTCCAGCCAAAGTAATTGTTCATTTCTCGGTGGTGTCTTTATGTCAACAGCAAAGATTCATGGTATGTTTTACAACAGTTAAAACATATTTAAATCCTAGAATCTAATGCATCTCACGCTTCGTTTTAAAATGGTGTTTTCAAAGTTATTTTCTACCTCCACTGAGCATGTAAGTAGAGTTAAAGAGTGTCTGCGTGAAGATTGCTTTGCATATGAAGCTATGACTATAATTTCCTGAATAAACAAATATCAATCAGCAAATATTTACTGAGTGTTTTCCTTGTTGCAAGAATCATGTCAAGTACTGAAAGAAAATTATGCCCAAATCATTTCCCAGATATATGCAAGATAAGGAAATTGTATTTTTCACAAACTTAGCCTAACAATAACTGCTGAATATTTATGAACATGAATAATTAGCTAACCCTTCTATTTGACTTGTTAGATTCTTTTCTAAATAACTGAAAATATTTTATTGCCCTGCAGTGCAATTTTAGCAAGCTAGTAGCAAAGCGTTCACACTAATGTACTCATCACTTTAAGTATTTTAGGCATGCATTCAGCACATTCACATTGTTGTATATTGATTGCCTTTATTCATTACCAAAACACTTTCATCTTCCTTAGCCACAACTGTATCTATTACAATAATGACCCACTCCTCTTGAAGACAGGGAGAGCCACTAAGCCTAGCTTGGGTTTTGTAACCTCAAAGCCCATGCCTGGTGACATACTTCCTCCAACAAGGCCACACCCACTCCTACAAGGCCAAACCTTCTAATTCTTCTCAAGGAGTACCATTCCTTGATCACAAAGTATTCAAATGTAGGCTTCTATGATGGCCATTCTTATTCAAATTTCTTTGCCAATGCTATATCTCCAGTAACTAAAACCAAAGCATAGCTCTCCTTCTATGCCTGACTTATTTTCCATATCTTCACGGTTCTTCCATGTTTTGGCTGTTGTTATGATTTCATGCCTTCTTAAATGCAAAATAATATAATAATCCATGCCCCGGTCTATGGTTCGTTCATATAGTCATCTATTGTTGTATTCTTGCGTTATTTTTCCTTTTAGATATCTGTGAGGATTGTTGTGGTAAGTATTAGCATAAAATATCAATTCGGGACTTTGTACCCAGAAATTAAACTCCTACATGAATTTGTTTTTAAAACTCCAACTTTCATTATCATATCTTTTGTTAATGATTATCGAATCCAGTCTTCATACTAAATATTTAACAGTATGAGAGTTATTTTGTTCTTTCATTGCATCCTTTAAAATCCTAAGCAAAAAATTAAAGTGCTGCTTATAAATCTACAGCTTAAGCTAAATCTCCCAATAATGACATTCTTAACCAGGTTTTCTCTAGTGGTGTCATTTATAAACATTCTTCTACCTTCTGGGCCCCTTCTAGCTTCTTCCTTTGAGTGTCAAACATCAGGGCACTTGAGTGCCAAACTTCTGTCCTTGTATCCTGTAAGTTTTGTTCCAACTATCAACATAGTCTTATCTCCAACTTCCAGATGATGCATGTATTTTCATAATGTCACAGAAGCTCACAGTTTGCTGTTAAAATAATAGTTACTTAATGGCATGAATTCTAGCAAAGTGGAACAAGGATGTAGTCATGTGCTTCAGATCAAATTAGGATCCTCTTCCTAACAAAACACTTGCTTTCTTACCATCTCAAACTTCCTGTAGCACAATCAGCTCATAGTAAAGATGGTACAACCTATTACATGGCATTGTCTAAAAAAGACACTTCTTAGAAATGAGTAGTCTTCTACTAATTTTAAATTACATAAGGTAATTCATCTCCACTATTCATGGAAATATAATCTAGAGCTAAAAGTCACCATTTTTCAATCTATTCACTGTAAATTACTGACCACTTGAGAAGAGAAATGTAGTTTCTATTGAAAAGAAAGAGTTATTACACTTTGCATGCAATCCATAACTGAAGACACCCATGGCATGATGAAGTTATTAAAGTCTTTCTCACAAAGCAAAGAGCATAATAACTCACTGCCAACTTCATCAAAGCAGCTGAGTTATGGAGCCTATGAAGGGTAATTGCCCTTCAGATAAAGTATGTGGGCAGTCACTTATTATAAATTTTTATTTTTAATACATAAATTCTACACTTTGTTCACAACAATGTAAAGCAAGCTGAATTAGGTGGTTAAATCAGCAAAGATAATTACTTCATATCTGTTCACTTCTTATCCAGGACATCAAGCATATGCTTTGGATTACCATTGGGCTCTGTGACTAGTGCTGAAATCCACAGGAGCTGTATACGTGCAAATTATCTGAAACAGGATGTTACTCAAGTGTTTTTACAGTGTGAAAGTGCTAAAGACTTTTTTATTGTACAGATACCTTACAATTGTAGTCATTAAATTAGAAACTAAGTTACTTTTCTATTGCTGTTACAAGACAGTTTATTTGGGGCTTATGGTTTCAGAGGGTTAGAGTCTGTGATGATGAACCGAGGGCATGGAGGCAGGAACAGGTGAGATCTTGCATCTTGATTTGAAAGTAGGAGAGAGTGGGAGGGAGAGAGTGGGGGAAAAGGAGGGAGAGAGAGAGGGAGGGAAGAAGAACTCGGAATGGTACAAGTCTTTTGAAACCCCAAAGCCCACCCCAGTGGCACACCTCCTCCAAACAAGACCACACCCTCCAATCCTTACCAAACAATTCCACTGAGGACTAAGCATTCAAATATATGAGTCTATGGAAGCCATTCTCATTCAAACCACCACAGAAACAAATGAGTTAAGTCTGTGTTTCTCTGTTAGATCTCTCAACCATGATAGTAACCACATGGAATACCTGTCATATAGATACCATTTAATAAACCCTAACTCATATACTACATAAATTAAAATGCTGAATTATTATTTAAAGAATTCATAAATAAATACAGGAAATGGCCAAATTTCCTAAGATTAGTGACTTTTTAGTTTTGAATCTCAGGAAAGCCTTAAGGTAGTGTGACTTTTCCATACCTCCACTATGGAGCTCAGCCCTTTACAGGAGCCACAGGTACTCAGAAGTACTCCGAAATCCAGATTTGTTTGCTGAGCGCTCACTGAAGTTCTTTCACAGTCATAAAGCTAACCGGGGTCTTGTTCACACTCTGAGTGAATAGTGAGTGTTCACCGTGGTATATTTTACATGCCTTTATATAAAGGTTCAGAAATCTGTTCCAACCAAGGCCAGTCACAGCACATGGAAACTTGAAATTACACAGGAGAGTGGCAGCTCTATTTAGAACGTGTCCAGAACTAACTCAACTCATGGGAGCTACAGGGCTCTGGCAGAGCTTAGAAATCCAAATATCAACAACTACTCTATCCCTCTCCTGTCAGCTCATAACCTCAACTTAACTAGACTGATAAAATAGTGGATTGTGAAACTATTTTGGGAGGAGGACAAATAAAAACGTAATGGGGAGGCCTTTGTTCTAGGCCTTCCCCCCACTACAGTGAGTTCTAGACTAACTGGAGATGGTTTTGTGAAATTTGTGAAATATAATCACGATGCTTCTAAAACAGCGATGGCCAGACCTAATTTACAAATATCTTATGGAAAGAATAATGCCACCAGCATTCGTTGAAAGGCCTCCTAAATCCACCACCTATGCCGCGGCTACTGCTCCTGTTCTTAGCCCAGCTTTTGCCCACATGATCTGGAAAAGCTGGAACTCCTGAGAGGTGGCCTTATCTTCTTGTGGGTTTATAATTTAACTAGTCCTCCACATACCTACCACAATGTTCTTCGACATCTCCAAATTGAAAAATGCTTTGGAGCCGATTGCGCTTGCTTATAGCAGAGGCCCTCAAACTTTAAGCAGTAGTAGATTTACCTCATGAGCTTGTTAGTACAAGTGTTGAGAAGGCTTCCTTTTCTCCTTTTAAGTTAAACTCGACAGAACCCAATAATTTGCATTCCCCGGAGTTCCTAGACACCAGTACCTGGTGGGCTAGAAGGTATGCTTTGGTTTCCCACCGACAGCTGCACATTAAATTAATTTTGAGACATTTATAAGTTCTCTTCCTCTTCCTCCTTTTTTCTTAATTTGTTAAGAAATTCCAGCTTCCTGAATCATGGAGAACCACTGATGTTTCCAAACTTCTAAATTCTCAGCACTCAGTACTCCAGAGGTACCTGAGAACTGTACACTGCACAGAGGCAATGCTAAAAGAATCCATTTCTAGATGCTTAGGCATTGTTCCAAGTCATTCCTAAATCTCAAGAGCCTGAGAGACTCTGGAAACTACAAGTTCTCCTTCCTTTACAAGTTCTCCTTCCTTTCCCAGGCTTCTGTTTTCCGAAGAGCCTAGCTCCTGGGGGACAGATTTCAACGGCTTAAGTAAAGGGGTGACTCCACACACTAGTGTTGTCATCCAAAATCATAACGTGCCTCCTGACTGACGAGGAAACACCTTCTTTTACACCTCACTGGAGTTTTAAACGTGGTTTTCAAGGCAAGTGAAGGTAGAGTTCCCTGGCAGTCTTTAAGATAATGTCCAGTGTGTGAATAGCACTTGTCCCTTATGGGGACTAGAGGAATCTGGGATATAACCATACAATGAATTCTTGGTTATCTGAAAATCAGATTTAACTTGGTGTCTTCTACTTTGACTTAATGAATCTGACAACCCTATCTCTACTTTCAAGCCACATAAATCAGGAAGCCAATCCTGATCATGACAAGACATTCACTTCATAAGGAACACAAACAAACCGAGTTATACTGAAGACATTGCCTAAAAGTATACTGAACAGAACAGTTTCCTATTTTATTGGAGTTTCTCTTTCCCCCCCTTTAGCTCTTTGCACTCTCCTGCACAGAGACACACCCTGGCATATGACTTTTCAGACAAGTTTTCAACTTGGAGAAGTTAAAAGTCATACTCTCAACTAAAGAACAAATATCTGGAAATGAAGGTCCATTGATGTCACAAGTGCCACCTATAACACACATAGTAGGAAAGAACCTTAAAAAGAAAGGGTTTTCATGAACGTCCAACTGAAAAAAAAAAAAAAAACTTCAAAAAATTGAAGAAGAAAATAAGAAACCAATGTGACTCCCATAGTAAATTCACCAGCAATGAGCCTAATGGGGGTGGGGGGGACAGGGCAGAAAGCCATCTGAAAGGACAGAACTTGATTCTGGCTCTCTGTTCCTGAAACCTGGGAACCTGACATTGACTTTGGAAATAACTCCTATGCCTGTGATACTATTTTATATTTAATATGTGTCCAGGGATTGGTGGTGGGGGCGGGTGCAAGTTCTCACTTCTCAAGCAAATACAAAATGTTTTTCCCCCCTTCCAGTGTCGTTCCTAAGAGTTGGGTGGATTATTTTTCCTTTTGATAGCTGCTAATCATATGCATTATTTCAAACTACTTCAAACTCATTTAGCAGTAAAGGATCTAGAAACCTCCCTTTCCTCTGTAGAACAAAGAAAGGGTAAAACACATAAGGAAAGAGACTGTATAGAACCCTTTCATTTCAGATTACAACTCCTCCCTGCTATGAATTTCAGCTCAAAGCCCTGCTGTAATGCGCTGCCCAGAGAAGCTCTGACAGCCCAGAAAGAGCCAGTTGGTGTTTGGCACGAACCTTAAGGAGGTCGGCGGAATGCTTTCATCTTTGAAGAAAATACAGTGTTCTGGAGAAGCTCGGGTTTGAAATTTTCCAACTCCTGAGCACTTACAGAATGTCAACTTCACAAACAGGATGGAATGGCAACCTGCCTTCCCACAGTTCAACTCTGCAGGCCTGGAACAGGCAGACTGCACAAGGCAGCCAGAAAAAACGCAGACTGGCCAGTTCCAGAGCCATGCTTGGCCACTTACCCTCTGACCTTGCCCAAGCAAGTTTCTTTAGCATTTGTTGACTCCTCTAATGAAGGGAATGATAATAAAAGGATCATAACGGACTAGAAACACTGAAAAAGTACAGTCCCTAGAGCCATGCCAGCACACAAGAAGCATCACGGAAATGCCGTTATTATATGAAGATTTAAAAATGCTCTATGAATGCAAGTCCCTGTAGCTATGAGCTAACCTCACTTAGTTTTCTTGGCATATGCGACAAAGGTCAAGTTTTCAAAGAAAAATGTTATTTTGTCTTTTATTTCCTATCTAACCTCAGAGCTTGAAGAAAGTTAAATTATTTTACAAACGCAGGCTGACTGACAGCTGCACAAAGTGGTACAAATTGTGGGCTGAGATCGAGGTTCTGCTCTGCTTAAACCATGAGCACCCATTGGCATTAAGGATTTGACCCCGCTGCCTGGAGAATGACAACGTGCCCACTGAATGACTAAGGTTCCTTAAAGAACAAAGATTCTGGTTTCGTAACCTATAACATTGATGTTGGATTTGTCAGAAAGGAAGTCAGTAAGCTTTACCAAAGGACTCTCCTGTGGCAATCTTCCTTGACATTCTAGGTCTCCGGGTTTTTATGTTACATAATACATTACCTCATACTCTGCGTGCTCCTTATCTGGTAAGTCATAAAATCAGATATTCTCAGTACCCCCAAATGAGGACACATTAAAAGCTCCCTTTGCTAAGTGAACTTGGCAGGGTAAAGAAAATGTCTATTCACATGGTCTGAAGAGTTTTTATCCATATTAACAAAAGTGATATCACTCTAATGGGCAGCTCTCCTGGACTTGGTAGAGATCTCAGAGCAGTGCTTCTAAACCTGGGGTAATGTTGCTCCTTTGCCCTTCAGAGAGACCTGGGAGCATCTGAGTTATTTGTGTTATCTCAGATGAGTAGGCATGCTGGCATCTACTGGGATCTGACAAACCATAATACCTGAGTTGCTGAGACTACACCTCAGGGAGGCTCGAGCTCATGGCAAACAGTAGCGCCTCCTAGTGGGCAATTCAGAAATCTAGTTGTTAGCGCCAAATGAGAAGGCCTCTGTCCCTAGGTTCAGTCCCAAAGACCAACCATTAGCAAATAAAGCCCTGGGCACATTCTACTCATCTTGGACAAGCTCCACTCACCCATGGGCGATAAACCTCTTCATCTGTCTCTGAACCTAAAACCCAACTATACATACAAAATCCTACTTTTGAAAATGAAACAAATTTGCTTGATTTGGAATTTTGCCAAGAGTTGATCAATGTGAAAATGCCCTGGGATCAACAATAATAGTTCTAGGTATCCCCATGGCCATTAAAGCAATGCCCATTGGTCTTCATGGGTAGCTGGCACATCCAGTTATCTAGTCTACAAGTGCATGCTCTGCAATGCTTTGTCTCCCTCCAGGATACTCACAACTAAACATTTACATACTGAAGTATTTATTACTTCATTATAAGTTTCTTGTGTTATTCTTGTGTTATATTTCCTCCCTGCATGTTTTCAAATTACACAAGTAGGTGGGCTATATTATATATGGTCTGTATTTCTTGGTGGCTGAAAAGGTACCCTAAACCACATGGTCCTTTAAATGAAGCACGCGGGCTGAAGATGCTGAAGACGGCTTCTTGGTAAAGAGCACTTGCTGTTCTTGCAGAGGACCCAGGTTCAGTTCCCAACACCCACATGGCAGCTCACAACCATCTATTACTCCAGTTGCAGGGATCCAGTGCTTTCATCTGGCCTTCAACATAACCGGGCATGCACACAAAGCACTCACGTACATGCAAGCAAAACACTTGTACACTTGAAATAAAAATAAAATAAGCATTATTTTATACACGAGGCACTTACATGCTCCACTGTAATTATCTTTGTTTACAGATTGCCTCCCTCAGTCCCTTCACTTTGTGGGAACCAGTTGCAAACCCAGAGAAGAGCCCATCAGAACTTCTGGTGTCAAGTATGGGTGCTTGCACAAGAGATCATTCTTTCTGAAATCTATGCAATCACTAAATCTCAGAGTACGAGGGGCTACCTAATTCAAATGCAAACACAGTACTACCTCCAAGGGGGAACTTGACCTTCATGGCATCTCCACAGAGTTTCTAACCATTGGAACCAGGACAAGGATAAACAAGCCACCAGGAAACCAAGCTCTGCATTTTGCTTGTTTGTCTATGCAGTTCTCTTCCTCACAAGAACAAAGTAAACGGAAAAGGGAGTGAGTCATTGCAGAGGGCAAATTTGTTAGGCCTAAATCACCGCAGGTCTCGAGTTTCCTTTGGAACAAAATGCCACAGACCAGACTGTAGAAGGAAAACAATAATATCCATCCAGATGAGCGGTCCCAAGCTTCATTTTATCCGTTCATAGGGGTCCAGTTTTCATTGCATTCTAAGTACCAGGGAGACCAAATGCCAGTTCTGATTACTCTGAGCCCTTAATGTGATTTTTGGTAATATTACAATCTCCTTCCTGAAACCTTCATTTTTCCCTCCTGTTTACTTGTTAGGCAAACATTAATTGAGTGTTTCTCGTTGAAAATACTGTACAGAATGCTCTAGGGAATTATAAAGTAGAAGACAATCTGTCTGACTCTGACTATTACTACCTAGGAAGGAGACAAAGCAAATATAAACGTATAAACACAATCGCAGGGCAAAATCAAGGAGACTGCCAAAGAGCAGTGTGGGAGAGCAGTGTGGGAGAGCAGTGTGGGAGTACTAAAGGGTCAGAAACCAAGGCTTAGAGAACAGGCTTGCATATGGGGGAAGGTAAAAGACCTGGCAGTTCCCCCAGGTCTCGCTTATAATTTTCTGTGATGTAAGTTTTCTTCACCGAAGTTTTTCTATCTGCTGTCGGGGAGGGAATATCCCAAGAAGTGCTCACTAGAAATCTAGCCCACTTACCTCCAAGATCACAAAATGCCCTTGAAGTATGACGTCACAAGGAGCCTAGTTCTGCCTGAAGGAGAAATGACAGTTGGTGTGCTCAAGGAACCTTTCTTTGACACCATCCCAGAAGAAAAATAGAGAGAACCACTCCATACTAATCTCTACTCTAGGTGCACAACATTTCTCCTTATTTTTCCACCTATAATAATGGAGAACAGTAACTTCAGTGACCTCCATCTTTCAGGGAAACGGAAAAGGGGCTTTAGCCAGCAAACCTTCTATTTCAGGGGAGAACAGCATCTCATAATAACCAGGCCCTAGAAAGAATGGTGACATTTGGTTTCTCGTTTACTCAAACATGAATCACTGCCCTCTCAGTGCATTTTAATCACAGATTCTTTTGGGGACAAAAGGCATGATTTGGGGTGAATTTTTTAAATTCTCTAGTAGAATCAATCTTTCAAGAAACCACATCTTTGCCGTGTAAGCATCTATTTTCGTGATGGTTTTTCATTGTCTTGGGTTTTATTAACTCATCTGACATGTACTCAGCACCTGCTAAACTTATACAATTCCCAGACCCCAATGAAGCTTCCATTCTAGGTGACACATAGCCATCAGGAAGTGAGGTATATGGCTGAAGATAATGAATTAGATGCAGATAAAAAGAGTAGGGCAGAGATTAAGAATTTGAGGCGACTGCAATTTTACATGGTGTTAGGTAGATCTCAATGAGACCATGACAGTTGTCAATTAATACAAAACTCACCTTTTTCTCTAGACTACAGGTCACCATTTCCACACCTTATATGAATAGTTTTTACTGATGCCTAGTCATTTTGTGAAAGGTCCGCTTCAAGTAAGAGGCTCCACGTACAAAAAGCTATGTCCAATCACAATACTACCTTCCCCATATAAGCTTATTCAAGATTCCTCCTACAAGAACAGGTTAGCAAGCAGAGAAGTGGTCCTTCCTAGAATGAATGAGCAAACCAAACCATTCTCCAACATCTCTAACATGACTTAGTAGCCCTAATGAGACAGTGTGCAATGCATCGACATAACTGAATGTGAGTGTGGTCTACAGACACACAAATACAACTGTGTGAAAGACATTTACCTAGCAGGGTGGTCACACTCACGTTCTGGGAACACTGTCCGGCTCTGTGACTAACATAATGCTGAGAATGGTTAGGAGCATTAATCAGTTTTTGTCACCTGAAAGTTTAGCTCTGGAGATAGAAAAAAATCATTAAAATGACATGGATCCCTCAATTCATACAAAGTACAAAATTGTAAGCCAACACTGTTTTAAGACATTTTCAGGTCACGTTCCAGGGAACTAAATTATCTAGGTAGAGTCCAAAAAAGTATTTTTAATGGGAAGAGATTATTATTCAATTAATGCCATTGAATTTGTTTGCAAAATCTATTGAATAAATACTTTGTACTGTGTAAATACATCATGACATACATAAAATTCAATGAAGTGTAACATTATAAAACCACCATAGTAAACACTGAGACAAATATTATTGTGGAAAGACAGTGTTGGTGTTTCTAAGGGTAGAGGGATGGTACAAAATGTGTGCATACAGTACACACGTCTATGCATAAGTGTGCAACCGTGTGCACACATATGGAAGCCTAAACAGGAAGCAAGGTGTCTTTCTCAATTGCTCTTTAACACAGTGCCTTGAAGCAGGGTCTGCTGCTGAACTAGAAGCTCATTATTTTGGTAAACTGACTGGCCAGCATGGGTCTGTCTGGCTTCAACCCCCAATGCTGGGGCATGAGGCACATGCAGGCATACTCAGACTCTCAAGTCTGTGCTGGTTATTTGACCTTAAGTCTCTATCTCTGCATCACAAGTACCCTTGCCATCTCCCCAAACCCCAAGGGTATTTTTATAAAAATAAATGAAGATAGATGTATGAATTTATCTCCAATAATCGAAACTTATAAATGATTATCTTCGGTAATTCAACATAAAAATGAAAATCATACCTATGGGGGGAAAAAAACATCCCATAGCAAAACTGAAAGGCAAGCAGACAAAAGCAAGCCCCAAGATACTGGGTTGATAACCTTAACAACGTGTGTAATGCACCTTGTGTGTGACAGGAATGAGCGAAAGAACAGATGAAAAATGTAAGTATGCACTAAGTGCCTTTAAAAAACCTGCTAAATCTCAACAGTGATTAAAGAGATGATAATAGCTAGGTCACAGAGAGTCATCCCACCGGACGTTGGACTTGCCTTTCCATGTCCAGAGTAATTATCTCCACATAATTGTCGGAGGTAGAAGGAAAAAAACTTGCCCTTATTTCCAAGAAGCAGAAACTGGATGTCAGAAAGGTCCGTCCCTGTCCCCGTCCCCAATGTCAACCTCACTTCAGAGGAGCTGCCGCAATCCTGCGCCCACAGATGAATGTCAGCCTCCATAATAAAGTACAACAGAGAGAGCAAGTTATTTGGTAAAAAACCAAAAAACCACTAAAACCATAGTATTTTGTGAGCCAGAATTATTTTAAGTTTTCTAATGTCAATACCTGTCAAGTATTGAGAATGTACAGTCACTGGCAGTTTTTATGACAGAGGTTGGTAGTTAGGACAGAGACTGTACCAGCCTATAAGGTCTACTTAGCTTCTGGGCTTTGACAGGAGGCATGCTGTCTCCCCACATAAAATATGAAAGCCTGGGCTCTCTTCTGTACTGTCACAATAAATGGCTATCAATATAATATAAAGTAACAGCTGCAAATATTTAGTAACCCAACAATTTCAGTTTAATCTCAAAGAAATGGAAATTCATAGAAATGTTTCTGTTAAAAATATTATCATTAGAGTAGAGCAGGTCAAAGGGTGAGTCACTCAAGCCCGTGGGTTAAATTCACAAAACTGCAAAGAAAAACAAAACCAAAGAAACAACCAATCAAAAGGCTAGAGCCATGTGAAGTCGGGAGATGAGACCCTAGGCCTAAGGACAGGGCTGAGAGGAGCGCACAGTTAAAGACAGACGGGAGGGCCGCACTCCTGGGGTTCAGAACAACGTTCCAGACGTATCAGTCAACATCCATTGAAACTGGAATCCTGAAATCCTGCCATTCAAAACTGTCAGTCTCTCCAAACCACAGCTATCAAGGTATCATATAACAATGATCTGAGAAGACATCTCTAGGGCTGAATCAAACAAAGCTGGCAATGTGGTATTTTTATTTATGAAATCAAAAAGCAGATTCAACCTGCTCTGTTCCTGGCAAAGATAAACCTGAACCCGACAGTTTACTTTCAGCAAAATAACATCCATCATGTAAATTCAAGTAATTGCTCACATTTTGTCCTATAGTGCGGTTGGCATTTAACCTGCAGGCGTGCTTCTCTTTACAACTGGGTAAGTGCTGTACGCTAAGGCGCTGATTTGGAGTTTGCAGGTATTTAACGCACATTTTGACAAATGTAATTTAGGCAAACTTGAGGCAAGGACATTTTTCCTTTGAAAGAGGTCTGTATATTTCACAGGTTTGATGACCACATGGTCAACTCCTGATTTGCATACACAACGTTGCATATAATTCTGAGGAAAAGCAAATGGTAGGCCCCTGCTTCCCTGCCTTGGTGAGCAGAAGCAGAGACGCATTGGAGTGAAGAGCACACGCAAAGCGAGGGCATTAGCTATCCTGAGCCTCAGCTTCCTCTTCCACAGGGTAGGGAGCACAGTTTACATTACTGAGCACAAAGCAAGTAACAATATACCGGGCATTTTATATGCATTTTTACATATATCATCTCAGGAATAGTTATAACTATCAAACTCTAGGAAGTACAAAAAAACCAGTCTTGCCTTCAAAATTGAAAAGCTGAGATCTGTAGAGGGGTTCCACGTGTGCCCAAGACCTAGATCTGGTGAGTGATACAACCAAGCCTTGCTAATGCCAGAGGAAACACTCCCAAGGAACAGAAGCACTTACCAGGACTGTAAGGTACAGAGTTTATCAGGATGAAAACAAATGAGTGTTTCTTCATTAAAATCTAAACTTGCATGGGGATAGATGGATGATGACCCAGGAGCTAAGAATGCTGCTCTTCCGGGGTTCAGTTCCCAGCAACCACATCAGGTGGCTCACAAACACCTGTAACTTCAGTTCCAGGATACCCAATCCTGAATTCTGATCTCCACGGGCCCTTGCATACATGCGGTACATAGACACATCCTCAGACACACATACAGACACATAAAATAAAATTTAAAAATCTCTAAACCTAGCCTCAGTCTTCTAGTACAGCACACCCCTCTGAAGGAGCCTCAAAGCCACCGTGACTAGAAACTTCCAGAGCACTGTTTTCCTTAACAAAATCTGGGGCATCTAGAGTCACTTTAGTTTGAAATATTTCAAAATTCCAGGCAGCATTGCAAACATTAATTTCCTCTTCTCAGGATTCTGAAAGCCCTCTTCTACCTTTCCTCCCTTTGTGAGCCAGCAGAAAACGCTAGGCTAAGCCACCAGGCATGCAGACAAAATGCCTAGAGGGAAGGAGCCAACAATATCACCACCAGGTATGTGAATGGCAGAAAAACTGCTTGGTAAACATTAGAAGGAGCTTAAACCCCAGAAGAGCAGTGCTTAAGGAGTAAATACTGCATCCTGCCCTTCCCAGACGAGGTGTTTTGTTGGCCAAGAATTCAGCAGGAATGACAAAAGGCTTCAATTTCATTTCCACCAGCAAATGGGGGTTGTTTTCATTTTTAAAAAGCAACCAAAATGATTTAAAAGAATTATAATTTTTAGAAATGAAAAGTTTATTAGGTGCGATCCTCTCAATCCCTGCCAAATTCTAGCCCCTGGAATCAAGTATACACTGTACTAAAAAATAAAAACTGTCTAGTGCCACAGGGCCTCTCTCTCTCTCAACTTCTTTGAAAAGAATCTAAAAGGCCCAGCAGGAATTTATAACTCCCAGTAGATTTAACCAAAACTTTGTGGTATTTTTTTCCCAACACAGTGCAACCTTCAAATGACTTCACCGCACACTTTATGACTCAGAATGCTAAAAGAACAGGTTTAAAAGCAAATAGAAGCCCTCTGAGACCCAATACCTCATAGACAATAGCATGAAAAGTTATAAACTATTACTAAAACAGGAACAGATAATATTAATGGAAGTAATAGTCACTACCATCCCAAGAATCATAGCAGGGATTGTCTACAGCAATATGGGGTCCGTCATCTCTGCCTTTGATATCACAGTAGACCGAGTGCTTACTCTTGTCTCGCACCAACACAAAGGACTTCAAGTTGACAAGCTGGCCAGAGGGACACAGGCTCTCAAGTCAAAATGTCAAAGCCTGACCTTTGTCTTGGTATCTACGTGAATTTGGGCAAATGATCTTAGCCTTTCAATGCTCCATTCTCATTGTTTGTAAATGGAAACAGTGGCATCTACTTCACCAGGCAGCTGTGAGAATTAATTAAAAGGTGTTACAGAACTGTGACATGCTCAGAACAGTGCCTCATGCTGTTGAGAGGTAGTGGGAGGCAGCCTCGAGATGATGAAACTAAGCCTACATCACTTCTCTCAGTCACACTGCTGGTAGACTGATTAGAGTCCATACCATAAATCTCTCTATAAAAGCACTTGTATTTTTCAAGAATATATATTCCTATGTTTGTATCTGGGAAAGGAAGAAAATCATCAACTAAGGCAGTGATTGTGGTGGCTGTGGTGTCCGGGGGCTAAGTACCCAGAATGCCAGACCTCCACGGTGCAGAGATCATACTGAAAATCAGACAGATTCCAGGGGAGTCCTGTGAACCGCATTTCCCAGGGAGAAAGAATAAATATACAAACACTCTAACTTGAAAAGCAACAGACAGTTGTCAAAACAAAGAGAACATTTTTAAACAGTCTTAGCAGGTTCCAGGTACAAATCATCTCTTTAAAATGGCCTGGCCGACTTGCCCTCAACCCCAGGCCCATGACGTTCTATGCAATGGCACCTCTTCCCTACATGCTCTGCTCTGTGCTCCCACCACTTGAGGCTCGGTTGTGACATCTTAATGCACATGTTTTAATGGAAAAATATTTCACACAAATTTCCTGAAGAGCAAGGAAGAAGAGTGTCGATTGGTAACAAACATTTAAACATGGGTTTGTTTTTATTTTCATGTGAGTCTTTCATTCCTTTGGAGGTTTAGAAACACAGTGAAACAAATTAATGAAAGAGATGCAATTAAAACCTCCTTAAAAACAGCACAGAGCTATTCTGAATGTTGGAGCTCACCCATGAAAGCTTTTCGGTTGATAACAAAACAACTACTTGTCTAAGGCAAAAGTCAAGTATCCAATTTCTATTCACTAAATTGGAATGAGATCCTATACAATATATCTCTCGGTGTGATCTGTGTGTCACTCTGTCAAAAACAGAGAACGGTTTAACTTTCAAACTGCCCAGGTGCATAAGGAAGCAGCACACCATCCTCATGTCAAACAGAGAGTGTCCTAATGCCAGAACAGGGGGCCATATGAAGAATTAGACACACTCGCCTTCCCAGGTAAAATGGGATAGTTTCATTCCCAAGCTGGGTAAATCTATGCAATAGAAGGACTTACAAATTCTCCAATATCAAGATGAAAGCCTATCCAATCCTTCCTGTACTATTAAAAGTAACACACACACACACACACACAGAGAGAGAGAGAGAGAGAGAGAGAGAGAGAGAGAGAGAGAGAATCATGTAAACATTCTAGAATATTTATGAGATTTAATTCTGAAATGAAAGGAGTTTTTTTGTTTTTTGTTTTTTGTTTTGTTTGTTTGTTTTTTTGTTTTTGTTTTTTATGAACCAAAGCAAGCACATGTCATAAGATAAAGGCATCCATAATGCATTCACCTTCCTGGGTGTTTAGCGGAGGTGGCCAGTCAGGAAAGGCAGAGGAAGGCATGGGGAACAGGAAGCAAGCTGAGGAAGGTTAAGTCAGTAAAGATTATGCACATAGAAAAAAATCCACATAAGAAATCAACATGGGAACCACATATTTGCCAATGACATCAGTATAATAATGGAATGAATGTACTATTAAAATTAGAAAGAAAATTAATTGGTTCTTTTGTTCTTTTTTTGTTCGCTAGAACTCTACATTAATTTACACAAATTTAAAATTAAAATTAATAGGATTTGCAGAACTCTAAAATAAGAATGAACATTCAGAGTTCCACATGCAATTTTATAAAGTATTATTTTTTATTTTGCCCTGTGCCATGTGTTATATCATAATGCTTCTGCACCTAAAGCATTTATTTTTTATGAGTTATTTTAGCAGCACATTAATTTGCCATGTTTGTGATTGTACATGTTTGTGATTGTTGCATGTATACTGCACTGTGTGAATAGAGTTTAAGTTGCGCCCTCTGCCCAAAGCAATGCTCAAACCTTAACTTCCAGGCCTAGTGCACAATGGGACTTAGAAGTGGTTTCTGTGCAGATCATGAGGTTAAAAATATTGGTCATTAGGGTTGTCCAGTTTCCACTAGGAAAAGGGAACGTGGACAAAGAGGCAGACATAAGAGAAAAATGGCACCAAAGATATGGAGAAGAGAGAAGACATCTACAAGCCAAAGACTGTCTCTGAGAACAAGAAGGCAAGAAAGATGTCTGGGAGTGAGCAACCCTCATCACCTCAGAAGGAAGCCAACAAGCCAACACATGGATCTTATTGTTACAACAGAATATTCTGACTGGGCTATTAATAGAGAAAATAAATTCAGTTTCTCACAGTTCTTGAGTTCAGGGAGTCCAGTGTCAAAATATTCTTGCTTCATTAACCCACAAAGTAAAGCAAGCAGGAGAGAGGGTATACAAGACTGAGCTCACAGCCTGAAGCAGTCTATAATTGGTACTGAAGTCCTGATGGCTTCACACTCACAACTTAGCAACCGCTCCTTCGGGTCCACGACCCAACACAGTCACGTGGAGGTGTGTACCCAGTGCATTCTTTGAAAGGACACGTGTAAGCCACACCAGACTCCTAATATCTGGAACTATAGGGGCATAGCTTCAGTGATTTAAGCCACTCAGTTTGTGGAATCCCCACTCCAGTAGTTTTAGGAAATAAATACAGATGATGCATGTGGCATTGGTCAAAGCTGGAAACCATGAAGCCTCATGGAGCCTTGAAGCCCACACTGCAGGAAAAGGCACAGAAGCCTGCAACTCCTACAGGGTAAGGAAGAATTCTCATCTGAAATGTGGAAGAGGATGTTCTGAATGTCCTTCCAATCCCCTTTACAGCCTGACTTCACTTACTCATCGAGGCTGCACTGTGGTGGAAAGGGAAAGATAGCCATCTCATGTCAGTAACAGAACCAGAAGTGCAGAGAGCCTGGCAAGCCCCACCCCTTCTCTCACACACATTGGGGTTGCAAGAACCACGCTGACAACTGGGCGATTTTTTTTTTTTTTTTTTTTTTGCACGCTAAATGTTTGGTGCCAAGGGAGTCTTTTGCTGCTTCTGTCCACCGATGTATCAGAGACAGACCTTGAAACTACTTTATTTCATTAAGTCCAAACTGATTTCCATATCCACCCTGAAACTCACTATATCAAAAAGATTAAGGAATATAAACACACATGCATACCACAGTATGACTATAAGATCACACACTCATTCAACTTCTAAAGGATGTGTACTCATTTCTAAATAATTTGGATTATTTTTAAATGTTTAATCACAGCCATATGGTTATTTTCCATGCCAAGTTTTCCCCTTTGTGTGATCTTAAGTAGTGTTTGCCTCCTCACCTATTTGATCTTCATCAGATTATTCCAGCAAGTCTCAGAAGACAGAGGGAGTTCCCTCCATAAATATGTGGCAGAGCAAGTATTAATGTTAAAGCTCCTACAAAACTATAAAATACTCATAAATATTTTAACTTGAAGCAACGATGGCACTTCCAAAGACAGCGTCTCTTCTAGTGACTCAAAAAAAAAAAAAAAAAGCAGAAGTAGAATCACACAGACAATGTAGAGCTAAGACACTCAATGGTCCAGGTAAGAGGGAGTAAGTCAGAGGAAACTGGAAAAGAAATGTGTGCGTGCACGTGTGTGTGTGTGTGTGTGTGTGTGCATGTGTATGTGTGTGTGTGTGGTTATCACAGTAAAAGTGCACACACACAGGAGCTCACAACTTGTCAACTAAAATTTGAAAGAAGAAATGGAACCAGGCTGACAGAAAGAAGATAATGTATTCGCAATGTTAAATCACCGTGATCCCAGGGAGAAAAGAAACAAATTGTGTGAATGTCTATGTAACCCCTAGAGAAAGGCCTTCCCTCAGCTGTAATGGAGAAGAGGGCTGAAGGGCAGTGGGGGATCTCAGGGGGACTGCTAAGAGTCATCACAGGCAGGTGGACGTGCGTTTCTCACCACCGTGGGTTCTGGAGCAGGGTGTGATGTGATGGAAGTGTTCTCACCGAGGCTCTGCTGCCAACACCAGGTGAGTGGCAGATCTGCGTGAGATTAGGGCTGGGGTGGAATGTGACTCTGACACTGCTCAGAACTGAAGAAAAGATGGCTCTCAGTTCTGGCTACAAGATGACTTTTAACACCTCTCTTGTTCCACTGTCACATCACGGGACACCCTGGACTCTTGCTGGCAGAGATACTTGTGGTTGAGGACCTGGACTGGAGTCACAGTTCTTGTCCCTGCTTTAAAATCTTTGCATGGTTAGCTCACCCAGTTCACTGAGGCCTTTGCTCAACATTTTTCCTGATTCAATGGCTCAAGAGGCACCATCCTCATTCTCTGTGTATTATTTTTTGTGATTTATTACTGTCCAAAATTATATTTTAACAACTATCTGCTGGTCCTATTAACATCCAAGCCCACGAGTTCTTGACTGCAGTTTATTTACAGAGCAGAAGCACAGAAATCTATGGAGAAACTCACTAAAAGTTTGTTGCCTAGATAAGACAGACTCTCATCCTCACACTCAACTGATGCCAGCCCAACACTTTCTATCTTCACTTCCTGTTTTACAGTACACGTCACAGGTACGTCTCTTTTCTTTCTGTTTCCCTTCTATTTGTGTGTATGGTGTTTTTGCCTGCATGTATCTCTCAGAAGCACCCACAGAGGCCAGAAGAGGAGATCTTCTGGATCTGGCATTGCAAACAATTGTGTTTCGCCATGTGGGTGCTGGTAATGGAACCTCAGTCATCTGGCAGAGCAGCCAGTGCCCTTCCCACTGAGCCAGCTCTCCCGCCACTCCCAGGTGTATCTCCTCTCCTCTACTTGTATGTACTCTGCAGCTACCCGACTTCTCCTAGGAAAATCCAGGCTTCTTTCCAATTTATCCCCCTCCCAAATAATCTTCTCCAACACAACTCATACCAAGTCCCCAGGTGTTCCTTAACCATTCCCCATTGTTATTAGGACCAAAACTGAAATTTTAACACATCTAGAACTTCCTGTATGAACCAGGAGTCCAGACACATCCAGCCCCATGACCACTGGTTATCTTCCATGCCTTCTTGTTACTTCTCTAAGAGGTCTTCTCAACAGACAACACGTGTCTACCTTCTTCCCTCCCTGTCTCCAATTCACCCACCCAGTCTCTAGCTATTGACCAACATCCCTTCTTCAGACTCCTGCTATACAAGCCCAGAATCACATTGAGCTCTTCAGACCCATTTACCTATATACGAATAGAGCTATCTGCAATTTTTTTATTGTGATAATGTGTATATGGCAATTAATGCCTGTCTTTTTCCTTAACTCTTTACTCCACGGTAACATAGTTCATGTTTTTCCACTTCTTGTATCTCTAAAGTCAAGGATACTGGGATGAGCTGGAAAGAGAAGTTATGGCTGAACATTTGCCTAGCATGAGCAAGGTCCTGGACCTCCTGGGCACTAACCAAATAAGCAGGGGGGAGAAAAGAAAAAGAAGAACAGATGAAAGGAAGGAGAGAGAGAGGGAGGGTCGCACACATGGCTAGGACTGAATAAGTATTTGTTAAATAAATGGAAGATAGTTTATCAGAAACCAAAGATCTAGAAGTCAATGTCTGACACATAAATATCAAAACATTCTACAAATACTGAAGATGAAGGAGAATCTCAGTGGAAAAATGATCACCTGATGTGGAGCTGCTATTAAACCAGAAGCAGAGAAGACAGAACCAACTCTGAGTCCACTCTCATGACAGACTGCAGAACAATGGGACGAGACTGGGAGAATCTGAAGCCCAGGATAGTACCAACTCTGAATCAGTTCTCAGGGCAGACTGCAGAACAGTGGGACCAAGAGAATCTGCTTCCTTGAGGAACTAGACAAGGACCAGCTCAAACAATTTGCTGCAACCACATAGTAATGACTTAGGTAGGGACAGTAATTAGGTGAAAGGGCTCCTTGACTCATCATCATCATCATGTCCTGGAAATATCTACCTCTGCAAAACCCATCCCAACTTTCTCTCCCTGGCATTTTCCATGAAGAAAAAGAGGAGGAGGAGGAGGAGGAGGAGGAGGAGGAGGAGGAGGAGGAGGAGGAGGAGGAGGAGGAGGAGGAGGAGGAGGAGGAGGAGGAGGAGGAGGAGGAGGAGAAAAAAATTCTCCAAAAAAGTCCTTAGTTCCCTAGAAAATGTTTTTTTTAAAGTCATTTCACTCTGGTCGATTAGGCATACAGTGGTAGCTGATTGAGGCCGGGGCCATGGAGAAAACAGCATATCACACAAAGAGCCCACGTTGCTCCTGATTAAAGTCACTCATGTGCAACTAGAGAAAATGTACACACACTAAAACTTCTGAGCACTACAGGGTATCCTGGGTTAAAGGCCAAGGCCCGTTTTTATAAACCCCGTTGTTAGTGCTTTCTGCCTACAACCTTTCAATCCGTATAATTCTAAATTCTCTGGGGGGAAAGAAAGGGCTTATTAGTTTGCCATCATTTCCCTATTATGGGATGCCTTAAAGGACAATGGAAGACTGATGAGCATGAGAAACAATCTGGCCTCCTTTCCTTCCACTGCACCTACTCACGTGGTAGCAGTACGGCCCCGGTTTTATTTCTGAGGGACAGACACAGCTGCAATGTTAAGAGTATCCTCCAGTTTCATTCCAACGAGTTTTCTGAAGATGCCTGCCGACCCTGGCCTAGGAAAGGAATCAAGGAGCTGGTGAGGATTGCGATCTCCCAAAGGTTTTGTTTTTAAAATGACAATTTCCAATTCCAGGAGATTTATAGGTAGAGAATGGGAGTACCGAGAAATAGCAGCACTGGTGAGAGCCGTGGCAAACGGAAGTAAAAGCCCTGGTAACAACTGCCACCAACAGATTTAAACTGGCAGAGAGGAGGGGTCGCAGGGGGGACCGAGGGCTGTTACAAAACCTACACAAATAAGGTCTTAGAACTTACATTTAAGGTAAAGACAGTTAACAAAGCAGCACTTAAAAACTAAACAGAGCAAATACCACCAATAACAAACATCTACTTTCTACAAGGGACTCCACACTAGTCCAAGCCTTAAGAGCCAGGTGTCCTGGCTTTTCCCAAACTTACTAAAATTTGAGGTTGATCTACAGCAATAAGAACTTTTGGGCAAAGCTAGGAATACAAAGAATAAATACATGTGCAACCAACAACAACAAAAAATGTTTCCTTTAAACACTACCGTTACCATGGTAATTCAGTACTGACTTACCTTTTTTTAAAAAGTGTCCAAATTGTAAAGGGAAACAGTAAGATCTGGGTTGTGCATGTAAGCACTTTTTTAAAAACTCCATTTTTAAATACTCTAAAATTAAAAAAATTTTGGAACTCTTAGTTTCTGTGTAAGTAAAAAAAGTCATTGTTGTACAAATACATTTGAGGTATTTTTCTTATTTTTTAATCCTCTGTGTGTGTGTGTGTGTGTGTGTGTGTGTGTGTGTGTGTGTGTGTGTGTATGCATATGTTCAAATGAGTGCAGGCACCAGTGCAGACCAGAGGTCTTGGATCCCCCAGGAGCTGGAGTGACAGGTAGATGTGAACTGCCCACCCGGATTCTGGGAACCAAACTCTGCAAAGGCGACATGCGTTCCTAGTCCCTAGTCCCTAAGCCATCTCCCTAGTGCTTACAAATACCCTTCCTAAGACATCCTTTGGCAATGGTAAATGGATCTTGTAGTATCTTACATCCAGCTATTGAAACATCAGGCAGTATTTCTGTAAGGGCTTTGGCCTTCATGGCTGTTTCTACAACTGTCCTCTGTGTTGTCTAGGACAAGCAAGCCAGAACTTGCTCAATGTAGTACAGAGAAAAAACATCTTTCCTAGCTGCAACTCTGTCTGCTGGGCCTGGCATTCTCTGAGCTTTTAATTGTAACTCCTTGTAGCCCAAGGGCTCATAATGAGTTTCTCCTCACTCATAAGGGACAGAGACAGGGTGCCTGACTCTTTCCTTCAGTTCTGCTGGGTCACTCAAAGTTGTACTTGACAGTATTACATTTTTATTATTCAAGTTCAATTCCTACTTCTTTCTTGATTCTGTCCTCTCAAGTTCTCTAGACAAGAGCCATGTGGAAACCATGTTCCTGTCTCTTCTCCTTATGTCAGTTTAGGACAGCAAGCTGTGTCAGCAGCAGGCACTGTCCGGTAACTACTGTAGCTGCTATGCCCTAGACACACAATGCTAATGTATAGGTCCTGGCCTTTCACATAAAGAAGAAACTCAAGACCATTTTTGCAAGTTCCAACTCCTGGGCACACATTTAACCCACACAGGTAAACACACTTTTGAGGAATGCCACAGGTATGCTGTCTTTCTGTTGTCACATGACTTCAAGACACTAGTGTAAATAATTTAGTATTTTTCCTTCTGAGCTTATTGAATTGAAATACGCTATCTATATAGAGACATTCATGCAAATCTAACATAAAAATGACCATCATGTTTACATTGTCAAAATCAACTTCTACATACCTGTGAACACAAAAACATATCAAGTTTTAGACTAGTAATTCCCCATCGAACTCTGGGCAGTGAGATTGTTCTTTCATCAACTCTGTCTAATGGGTAGTGACTGGCCATAGATGACGATCAAGCACTTAACACATGAGCAGTACAACTGAGGAGCTACTATGTTAAACTTTATTCCATTTTAATTCATTTAAACAATATGGGGTTGTGGCTCCCAAGAAGAATAGTTAGCATCTCATGGACATCAGGGATAAAACAAAAACAAAACAAAAACAAAACAAAAACAAAACAAATCTTGGGCCAAAGACAAATGATGACATTCGCGAAAGAGTAGTAGAAATCCTGGCAATGTTCTCTGAAGCCCAACCCTACAGTATGACATGGCAGACAGGTGGGACCTGCACACCCATTGACTCATAATGGAGGAGGGGAACCCTTTACCGTAAAACAGGAATCCTGTATATTGAATACTATGACTGGTTTCTCTTTCCTCCAACAGGAAAAATACTAGCTCTATTTGTGAAGGTAATCCCTGATATAAACTGTCTTGAGAAGACAATCTCCAATGAATCCAATGTGTTCCTTTTTTACAGATATGCAAAAATCTGAGTGAGCGATGAATAATTTCCGCATCACACACTGTCTTCAGTCAGTTGTGCCTTTGTTGGGTGTTGTCACTCAGTGTCTACCTGTGTGCCTATTCCCTGACTCTCCTAAAATATATTGGTTGAGCCACACGAAGTTTCTTTCACTTCTATAATGATGAAGGAGCTATAATGTGATGGCCTCAGGTTGAATTACAATTGCTGATCTATTTGGCTTGGTCCACATTTAAAAAACAGAAACATCTGGGCAATTCATATTTTGAGATGTTTCATAAATGTAAGTTTTAAGTTCCTCCTTGCAAATCCCAGCATCTTGCAAACGTCCGATTCTTGCCAACCTGAGAACACATGGCTGGTTCTCTTTTAACACGGCCTGGGTTCTCCAGGTAGCCTCGGCTGCCCTTCCTCTCCATATTTATTTACTCTTTTGTACTGTTTCAATTGACTTCTATTCTCAAGTTCTCCTGAATCTGGAAGATCTTTTAACTCTCCAATTTCTTAGGCTGCTACCATTCCTGCTTCAGGGCTTAGCGGACTCACTAGGATTCATGTCTTCTGACATTTTCACTGCCTGTTGCCTCCCACCAACCAAGAGAGCAGAGAATGAGTTTATGTTTCACATCCGGGACATGACAGCCCATCACCATTGCCATCACAACCTCTGTGACTCTCTACACGTCTCCCATCATGAAACAAGGAACACCACTGTAGGTCAGAGTCTGCAGAATTTGACCATGTGGTAGGATCTTGATAAACATGTTGAATAAAGATTTGGCACAAGTTAGGTGAAGAATATCTACTTCAAAATACTTGGGTTATAGGTTTATGCATATTATGCATTACTTTTAATTTGGGACCTCTGGATTGCCATTCCCTCCCCCACCCTAACATTCAATGGCAAGTGTCACCCTGGGCAGTCTCTTGGCCAGGGCATCTAATCTTTACAAGAGTCTGAAAGGGAAAGTATTAGTTCAGGACTCCCAAGACCAAGTTCTCAGCACAGAAGAGATTTATTTGCCCCAGTGGGACAGAGGGCAGGGATGAGGGACACAGACAGGAGATAGGGGAAGAGGGAGAAGGGTTAGGGGTATTTGTCCCAGAGCGGGGCAAAGGACTGTCTTTGGATAGAGGGCAGACAGATACAACACATAGTAAAATAGTGGTTTATGCCCCCTTCCCCTGCACATGTGTGGCAAGTATGCCCCTGGGACTTCATGCGGGTGTCCCAACAACTGGGGCAGGCTGTCCCTAAATCTGTTGCCTACATGTGGATCCTGTTCCCTTAAGTGGGCCACCTTGCTTTGTCTGTCCTCAGTGGGAGAGGATGTGCATAGTCAAGTAGTGACTTGATGTGCAGTGGGGTTGATACCCAGAGGGTGGCTCCCCCTTCTCAGAGGAGAAGGGGAGGGGGAAATGAGGAGAGGACCTACATGCAGGGGAACTAGGAGGAGGTAGGCTGGTACTGGGATGTAAAGTGAATAAATAAATAAATTTTTAAGAGAGAAAAAGAAAAAAGAAACCTGGTTTATAAAGGTAAAATGGGAAACCTCTGTTAGGATGAGGTGTTTAATTTTGATCGGGTATGTTCATTAGATGAGCCAAGGTGGGGTTTTGATGGCTGGACTTCAATACTTTGATAGCTGGACCTTGGTAGTCAGCCTCAGGAGGAAGAACAGGCCAAATGAGGGGAACAGATCGTGGGGGCTAGCTTTAAGAATGTAATCTAACAGTTGTTAGCAAGGCAGAGACTCCAGGAGAAAGGCAGGGCTTGCCAGAGCCATGTTTCCCGAGCTGAGCAGGCCTGTGTCCCTTCAGGGTCCATTTACATAATTATTTCCATTTTGGAGATAAAACTGGGTGTTTGGGAAGTCAAATAACTTTTCAAGGTTAAAGGATGGGCAAATACCTGGGGAGCAACTCAGACTCACCAGAAGTCAAAAGTCTGCAAGACCACTGTCTGTTTAACCCTGGATCAGCCAAGGGCAGGTCTTCCTCTTGGCAGTACGGGAAATAATAGGAGATAAGCATGCTAACTGGTCTATAGTCAGCATTCCCTAGGCTGAGGTAGGAGGATCTCGAGTTTGAGATTAGCCTGATCTACATACCAAGTGCCGGCCTAGCCAGGATTAAACAGTGACTCCTTCTGAAAACAAGATAAAACAAACAAAAACAACAAAAGACCTAATAAAGAGATAAAAAAGACCACAGTTTCCCCAAGTAGACTAGATCTCACCTAACAGCCAGAACACTTTATTCATAGCCTATCTGTTTGAGCTATTTTTACGTTCTTCTAACAATTAGCTCTTGCAGCCTAAAGGAGTTAAAGTGAAGAGTCAACAGTCTGATATTCACGGCCAGTTCATCAAACCCTACAGTTTCCAAGGCAATGATAAGAATCTTTAATCTCATGTTATAAACGAGATAACCAACAGACTGAGCTCTAAGTGCGGCTATAAAGTTAACAGCACACCCCTCAGGCTGCCCTTCAGCCTGCCTTGCCTTAGTGTGTGAGTTTAGTCAATTCTTAAAAGTCCCACATGCATGCATTTAGCTCAAGAAACTCCACCCAGCCAGGTAGATTAATGTTTCTTCAAAGTAGGGAAAGAATTGGTGTCGTCACATTTCATAAAATGCAACTTACCTGGAAGGGAAGAGCCTGAGTCAGTCCTTTACCTTTTTAAAATTCAAAAAGCATTTGGGAGTAATTCATTATTATTATTATTATTATTATTATTATTATTATTATTATATTTATTAACTTTGTTGTTGTTGTTTTGGCTCACATACAAATAAACAAGTTTCATTTAACTTAAGTCAAATTTGCAAAGCCAAAGTGCTCATCACACATTT
This sequence comes from Uromys caudimaculatus, assembly GCA_028551405.1. NCBI lineage: Eukaryota > Metazoa > Chordata > Mammalia > Rodentia > Muridae > Uromys > Uromys caudimaculatus. Next base: position 85,441,601 of record CM052709.1, on the reverse strand, counting down.
GTGTTTGTGGTGCTCTGGATAACAAATGTCCTCATAGATTCAGTATCTAAACACTGGGTCCCTGGTGGGTGCTGCTGTCTGGGAAGATTACAAAACGTTTAGGTTAAGGGACTCTGTCTTCTATAAATTGCTTTTGATCATGGTGTTTTATCACAGCATCAGACAAGTATCTAATATAGTATTAAAGCATTACTCTATTGAAAACTGTACATTTGAGGGTGGGCAAGATGGCTCAATGGGTAAAGATGCTTGTCACCAAGTGTGAAACCTGAGTTTGAGGCCTAAACCTGACACAGTAGAAGCATAGAACTAGCTACTACAATACGTCCCCTGATTTCTGATGTGTGTCTGTGCCTCCCTCTATAAATAAATATAATAAAGTTATTTTAAGTTATAGTCATAAAAACAAAAGTTTCCACTCTCTAGTTTTCCAAGGCATTATAATTTTCTTCGCAAGAGGAGGAGAAAAGCGTGCATGTGGCTACCCAGTTAATTGAAGTTTTGGTTGAGACTGCGGTAGCTTTTCAGTATTTGATTACCACAGAATACATCTTATAAGCGATGGTTCTCAACTTGTGGGCCGTGACCCTTTAAGGGCAAGCCCATTAGAAAACGCTGATATTTGCATTACAATCCATAATGGTAGCAAAGTTACAGTTATGAAGTGACAACAAAAATAATTTTATGGTTAGGAGTCACCACAACGTGAGAAACTGTATTAAAGGGTCCCAGCATTAGGTAGGTTGAGAATGATGCTTTCTACACGACACGTAGTTATTAGATTGTGTTTGAAATCTATATAAAGATATAGGTATCACTAAATTAGTTTAGAAAGCCCTTAGGGGCAAAAAGATATATTCCATGTCTTTCTCTTTAAAACACTCAGCAGACTTGCATTGCCTAATACAGGGAAATGTCTATTAAATTTAGGCTATAAGAATGACAGGACTTAGCCATCTACATACAGAATGTAAATCTGATTTTCCTGGCGTTTTTCCTTATACCGTAGGTAGAAGACATTAAACGATGTCTCTTCTGTGTGTGATTATCAACTAAGTTTCTGAACTCACCTTACAAAGAAGAAGGGTTCCCCCCCCCAAATTATTAAATTTACTTGTAGGATGGAAACAAGATTCTAGAGACAACAAACTATCTGAAGCAATAAGTTCTTATCTTTAAGACTGGGGCCAGTAGAATTTTCTTGGTAGTTGAATTTCTCTAACCATGGGAATGGAGATCCATAGCTTAGACATAGGGTTTGCTGGGTAAAGGACAGTTTCAGCTCTGAACCCTGTTAACCAGTTCCAGAAAATGCCGCCTTGCTGTCCCTCTCAGCCCTAAAGAGCTCCAGGCCAAATTCATCTTTAAATCACCAAATCTCAGCTTTAGGACCAAACTCAGGTCAGGGACTCAGTAACACAGAGCTTCCGCAGACGTTGGCTCAAAATCATCACATAGCCCTCCTAAATCGTCCCAACATGCTCTAAGCAGCCAACAGAACAACACGTATTTTTGTCCAGGTCAACAGAGATTCTGATGGGACAGAGTACCAAGGCCACCCAGACGAGGTGACCCGACCAGATTTAATGAGTATAGGAAGTGGTGGGTACTGTCCATCCTGCCTAACAGAGCAAGCACCCTTCCCTGGAGGATTACACACACTCTATGGCTGGCAGAAAACGGCGGGGAGACAGCAGAGCTGGGCAGGCGATGAGGATGGGGAATTTCCATGCTTGCAGGCACTTGCCAGCACTTCAAGCACCCCAGTCGCTATTCCACGGCCGTCGCTCTCAATCTGCGCGGCAGCCCCTAGTACCCTCAAACTAGTCCTAAGGATCCACTCGGAGTCCCGCGGGGCTTTCCCACCGCCACTTAGACTTGTCCAAAAGGGTGACAGAAAACCTCAAAACCTCAAGGCGAATGAACAAACGCGCCCCATAAGGCGAGGGCGCAGTTAAAGTGCCACACTGGGGACAGCACGGGTGGAGAACGCGGTGGTGTTGACAACCCCGGGACTAAGGAATGCCAGGAAATCTCGGGGCGCCGGATGCCGTGACCCTGGCCGCGCGGATGGAAACCCACCGTGTCCCCGCTCCAGGAAGCCGGGGAACCAGCCGCCCGCTCCCCGCCCCGCCTCTGTCCAACTTCCGCGCCCCGCCCCGCCCCGCGCCCGACCCTCTCCCCGCCGCGCCCCGCGCCGGCCACACCAACCTGCGCGGTCGCAGGCTCTCCCCGGACGGAAGCCGGAGCCCGCGGGCGGCGGGCGGAGTTAGTTGGAGGCTCCGGGTCCCTGGGCGGGGACAGGATGAGCACGCGGCCGCGGCAGCTGCCGGCCTCCTTCCTCCCCGGGCGGCGCGCTGGGCTCCCGGACCGCCCGCTCCCTCCCCCGGGGCGGCTCCGGACTGCGCCCCGGCCTCGGCTCCGCCTCCCGTCCTCAGATCCCCGAGCTGGCTGCCCGACTCCCAGGGAGCGCGCAGCGGGTGCTTGGAGTCCCGGGCGGGCCGGCGGGTGGCGACTGTCCCGAGGGCCCCGGGGAGCGTGGAGAAGGCCGGGGCTCGAAAGTCTCTGGGATGTGGCGGAGTCCCGGGTCCTTTCAGGCCAGCCCCGCGCGGTGGCTGCGCCAGCTGCGTGGAGAGAGGCGGAGGACGAGGTCAGAGTCGATCGGGGGCTGCTTCCTGAGAGACCGAGGGACCTCCTTCCACCCCAGCGCCCTTTGGGCTGAGACTCTGCCAGCCGTGGGCACCCAGAGAGAGGACGCTGGTTTCGAACCCTTAGCAGAGATGTAATTTCAGTCGAAGTCACCTTCCACAGCCAGGTCCCTGAATTCGAGCCACACACATAGGTTGCATGAGGTTTCCTGGCCAGTACCCCAAGTCAGGTTTGCCTCTCCTGACGTCCCACCTCCACCTGTTGTCCCATTCTGTGCCTTTCTACTCCCGAGGAGCACACATCTTTGAGACACAGGACAACCAGAGCAGCCCCCTCTGGGCATCACCCCAAAGCAAGAGAAAAAGGACCGGATGAGTAAAAGCCAGGGATGTTGTGTAGTAGAGGTTTGGTTACGTGCACATTACTAGCTGCACCCCCCTCCGTCACCCCACCACACATAGTTGAAGGGCTTTTAATAGAAAGATGTATTTAAATCTCCCCTTGTGCAGTGAATATTGGAGTGTGCATGACGCCCTTGCTGTGCAAAGTCCTCTGCTTCTTTCTCCAGAGTTCCACCTTATCTTTCATTTAATCTCATTCCAGCTGCTGCCCTGAGCTACTCTCGATCTGCAGGGGAGAAAGCTGGTCTTTTCAAGGAGTTCTGCCCTGCCTAAATTCTATGCAGTTCTGTTTGCCAGGATTGGGAGATGTTGGAAGAAAGGTCACTGGAGATGTGGAAGAAGTTCCTGGAATGAGACAAGGAAGAAAGTGCAGTGGAAAGGAAGAGCTAGGATGAAGCCGACTATGCTCTCAGCCACAGGGGAATTCCCAGAAAGAAAATCCATTTCTCCCTTGGGAAACTACGTCGGTGGACACAGCATACCAAGCAGCAGTGGTGAGCCAGAGATAAATCAGGGAGACCAGGCCAATTTGAGCTTTATTTCTCAACCCAAATTTCAAAGCAAGCCTTTGACCCTAGGTTCTCAGATAGAGATAAGAAAATCTTTGTAGAAACTAAATGTCATGAAAAGATGCAAGAAATAGGTACAGTTTACCAATTCGAGCATGGGCGCATGTGCGCACGCGGACATACACACACACACACACACACACACACACACACACACACACACACATCGGGGCTGATCTTTGGCATTAGGCATTCCTAAGTCATTTCTTCATCCTGGTATAAATGGAACAAGTGCTTAAAACCCTTTTTGAAGCAAGATGTCATTGAGATAGTCATTCTTCTGTGCTCTCCGTATTTATGCACACTCATAGATGTATGTGCCTCCTCAAAACAAACAAATAAACTGTTAATTTTTTGTGAGGAGAAAACTTGAAGTAGTGTTTGTTCTCTGGCTGTCTCAGGGTTTCAGAATGCAAACTCAGTTTGGGTGTCCTGGTTTGGTTTCCGTTGCTGTGATAAAACACACACAATAACCAACTTGGGAGGAAAGGGTTTGTTCTGCATACACTTCCAGGAAACTGTCTATCTCTGAGAGACTAGGCAGAAGCTCAGTCAAGAACCTAAAGGCAGGAACTGAAGCAAAGGCTGCCACAGAGGAATGCTGTTTCCTGGACTTGATTTATTTATTTTGTCATTTATTTTTTAATAGTTTGCTCACCTTGTTTTCTTAGTCAACTTGGGAGCATTTGCCTAGGAGTGGCACCACCCTTGGTGGGCTAGGCTTTCCCATAGTCAGGACTACATCAAGAAAATGCCCCCAGAGGCCAATCTGATGAGGGCAATTCCTCACTTGAGGATCCCACTTCCCAGGTGACTCTAGTCTCTGTCAAGGTAACAAAAGACTAACCAGCCCTCTAGAGAAGCCACCCCAAGCCTGCAGCCAGGGAGCTTCAGGAGCTGTGGCATCAGGACACGTTAGCAATAGTAAGAAGCCAACCATAATGAAGCCTTCTCCTGTTGAAGGAAGAGTCATCCCCTACAGGGATAACAGTAAATTAAGATCCTTTCTGATATTGTAGGCTATCAGTTTAATTCTATAATGCTATGCATAGTCATGGTGCAAAAGATGTGCAGGCAGCCTACAGCTAAGAATGTGAGGTGTAATTTACAGATAGCAGCATGTTCATAGGCAGTGTTGCCGAGTGGTTGGAGGTGCACATTCCCCTGTAAAGCTCCCAGTTGTTTTCCCAATCTGCTGTCGGGTGATTGCTATTTCTGTTCTCCAAGCTGACACATCTCATCCAAAACTGTTAGGGACATCTGATGCTGTACCACACTCGTGTTTGGTTTGGAAGAGGACATTCTGAGCACACGTGAATAAAGATGAATTCGTGAAGAATCTTCCCTGTTTCCCTTATGTTGGGCCGCATCTAAAAGTCATCTCCTTGTGAGGATGGGTGTGGTAGAGAGTACTTATTCTGCAAATATTGGGGAATGTGCAGGTCCATGAGCTTTTCTGAAAAAAGAAAGAAACGTAAATACTTTCTTATTCTGCACTTCACGCATGACCTAAGAGTGCCCAGTCTTGATCAAGAGCAGAAAGCTACATGGAAATACAAGAATGAGCTTTGGCTTGGTCATATCAACCAGTCAAAATTGCTTATGCATATTTAGCATGGCAAGAGAAAATATTAATTTCAATTTACAAGTCGTCAAAAGGCACCTTGTGGCCCACATAATGAATAGCCCCATGTTAAAAGTAATACGTGTTTGTTCTTTCACAAATAAATTTTCCTCTGAAATGCAGACATCTGTCAAGGACTCAATTATCTTTCCCAGCATGGGCTGTAAAAGAACATAAAGGAAATAATATACTACACTGCTTATTTGAAAGAGATCAGGAGCATGCAGCTCCACACTGGCACATTCTTAATTTCATGGTGTTAAGAAAAAACTATGAGTATGAAGCAAACCCCTTCCTACTGTATTAATTCAATTACCTATCATTGTACACATAGGAGGAAGGTTTTTTTCTCATTAAGTAGAATCACTAAGACTGCTTCTCCATCTTACTCTGCTAACCCCTGTGAGGAGAATGTGCACATAGAATTTCCTTTGAAAAAACAAAGAAATCACCACACTTGCGGGCTCCAGGAGTGTGCAGAAGAACAAGGCTACAAAGGGTATTTCATGGATGTAAATGATCATTTAAATGAGAATAGACATTTATGAAATGTACACATCAAACAGACCCCCGAAATCGAAAAATATTGTAAGACATAGGCCAAGCTAGAGTGGCTTGATGCAATGTAAACGGGACACCTGTGTTTCTGCTTTTTTTTTTTCCCTCTGCCGCCATCCGCTTTCCCTGTAGGATGCACACATAAATAAAATAACAAAAATATTTTGTAGAAAGCTCTGCCAGGTTAAGTACACAGAGCCTTCCTGAATACCCCACATTACTTTCTCTTGTGTCGCTTTAAAACAGACTTGAAAAAAATTCTAAAGGAGAATATTTTAATAGCTTCCCAGAGAGTAGAATGTATTATCATTACGGTACAAAGGGCATCATTCATTTTTAATTCTCTGCTCCACAGGTGCTCCCTACCCAGGCAGTGGTTGACACTTAGAGGGCCTAATTATGATTCATACACCCCCCATTCCCCAGAAACTGGTCTTTCTAATATCACACAATGCAGTTATTGAGAGGGAGAAAATATAGTTCAGTCCTCAAAGTCAGACACAGTGATCCTCAATCTTGTCCACACCTAGGGAGCTTTAAAAACCTTGCCGCCTCAGCCAGGCCTCAGAACCTAATAAAGGGGAGTCTCTTGGGGGTGGGGTCTGAGGACAGGTATTTACTTGATCTTTCCGGATGTTATTTTGTTGGTGTTTCGTAATGTAGCAATAGCAACCATCATCAGGGAATAAACAAATGCGAACAACCCTTTAAAACACATTAATATGAACTGCTTTGCCTCTTACATGCAATTGGTTGTATTTGCTTTTTCTTTTTCCAAATTCAAAAAAAAAAAAAAAAGAGATGTTTATAAGGTCTGATAAGCTGTTCATACCAAGTTATGTGTTCTCTACCACATTTAATGTTTGGCGAGGATGGAGGGTTTCATTCGAAATGAAAATCCGCGATCTCTTCTTTTCTTGGTGGCTTTGTGACTGAAATCAAAGCCACAGATCACTGAAGAGAACCCTTCTAGGGAAATTGACTCTTATAAATCTTAATTTCCCCTTGAGCCATTAAGCTATTACTCAACTGAGCAACTAAAACAGATATAATGTCTATAATTAATTTTCTATAAATTCCAAAGTTTATAAACAAAATAATTAGAAGGCTGAAGAGGTCATGTAGATTCAACACCAATGACAAATGAGATATTTGATTCAGAAAAGGAAGACTGAAATTCCTGGGGCAAGTTTTTGTAAGTAGTTAATACATACATGATTGTAAAATGAAAATTAAACTGACGCCAAAGGGAATTCATGATAATAATATGCAATATTTGTATATGATTCAATTAATACTGAACTGTCTCCATATAGTTCATTATTATGGGATTATGAAATTGTAGGGGATCTATAAATATAAAGAGAAAATATAAAGAATAATTATCTGTTGGTGGAAATTCATAATGAGTAGATCTCCCTTCTTACAAGAGCAATATGTTCCAAGGCCTCAGGGAATATATAATACTGCAGATAATACTGAACCTTATAGATCTTACTATATACATACGTATCTGCAATAAAATTGAAGTTATACATTAATAAGAAGCTAACAACAATGACTAATGATGAAGTTGAATAATTATAACCATATTACTATGTAAAGTAGTAAAAGGCATTCAGACTGTATAATGGTTTATGGAATTTTCCATTTAGCATTTTAAGACAGGAGTTGATAGATAACTGAAACCAAAAAAGCAAAAGCACAGCTAAGGAAGAACTATTGTGTTGGAGAAACTCACTGGTCTAATGGGATATGACTGGACAGTAGATATAGGAGGTAAATTAAAACCAAATGCTTCCCTCCAAGACTTGCTGAAGTTCCCAGTAACCTAAAAATTTGATACAGTTGTAGTCATAGAGCCCAAATACCACTGAATATCTAGAAGGGTTTCAAACACAACTTTCCAAGATTTGGTTTTTGATTTCTGCTTTGGTTTTCTTTTTGAAATGTATTTACCTCTTCACTAAATGGATTGATTTTTGTGTAAGGATATAGCAGGGATCATATATTTGTCAAATGAGCAAACTACAAAAATTTACTGGTGTATCACATTAGAAAGACTGGGGTGGGGATAATTTTAAAGCATCCATGTGTATGATCTCAGTATTGCCAAGGAAAAATATATTATGGATTTCCAGATTTTTCAAAATAATTATATAATACACATATTGTTGGAAAAAGATCAATAGTATTTCCCAAGGGCATAATCTGTCCCCTTTGTTATAATATGCTGTTTCTTTTCAGTAACTTGGAAACTGAAGCAAATTTGCTACACAAATAGATTTTCATTTTAAAAACATATTTGGACACTTTTCTCATCCCGCAGCTGTAGATTTGTGTCTCTATTTTAAGTTCTTAGTGGGATGGTATTAGAAATTTGGTTTCAGCAAGAAAAATTCCCAGATGTGTAAAGAATGACATCTTTTCTAGTCCTATTTAGCAGCAAAATAAGCCACACAAGAGTGTTTTTTTAAAAAAATTATTTCATTACAAATAAGAAAAAAGATTTTTCAGAGTTAGCATTCAAGAAGTCAGAATAATGAATTTTCATTGTTGTTTACTGTTGCTAATGTGTTGGGTGATGTGCACATTATTTTACTCTGACCCTCGGGGCCTTCAGTAAACAGAAAGGAGCTTGTTTGGAGCAGCTTTCCTCCAACATAAAATTATTACAGAAGAGGAATAATACAATTAGCATGGAAGAGTGCTCCAAGAGTCAAGCCTCATACTTCAGAAACATTAATGGCTATAAGAAACAACTATTTCTAGACACTAGAATTTCCCCAATTCATAAACTACAGACATACTGTTCTCTCTGTGAAGAGATGCTGTCCTTAGATGAGGGTCTAAGGGAAGTTACCCTCTCCTTACAGAAGTACCTGATTCTCTTCAGGACAGAATGTCTACTGTCAGATGCTTAAATATCTCTGCGAGGCTTAGAGGGACTGGCCAAGTCACACCCTGCCTGAGGGAAGTTAGGTTGGTTTCTAATAGCAAAGCAGTAAAGAGAAATGGTCAGTAGTCATGGAAGCACTGTGTAGGGATAAAGGGTTCCCAAAACAGCAGTGACAAATATTCCAGTTTAAGTTTTTCCCCATGCATTGTAACCATTTTTAATCCCTATATGATAGTCTTTGCTGAGTTTTGGAGAATGATTGATAGGTGTGGGTAATGTTTGAAGAAGAGCTCTGAAGACCATTTGCCATGGTACTGACATTGAGGAAATGACGTCATGTTGCAGTCTGTGGTAGTGCCACAGAGGAGGGTGTATGTGTTAGTGTTCTCTTTGCTGAGACGGAATATCTGACAAAAGTAGCTGAAGGAAGGAAGGAAGGAAGGGTTTGTTTTTGTCCACAGATTGCAGGATAATCAGTCCATCATGGCAGCCAGTCATGTAATTTCTATAGTCAGATGACAGAAAGGCAGATGTTTGGTGCTCAGCCAGCTTTATCCTACCTATTCAGCACAGCACTCTAGGTGGTGGAATGGTACAGTCCTGTACAGGATGAGTCTTCCCCGTTCTGTTAGCCTTTCTGGAAACACACTCATCGACACATTCACAATTGTGTTTCCATGGTGATTCTGAATCACATCAGATCTCCAATGAGGATTATCTGTCATAGAGGGGCAATGAGAAATCCCAGTACTGGTTTGTAGAACAATGTCATGATCCTTGCATTGCTCAGGAAGAGGAACCTGGCTAAAGCAGCCCTTCTTAAATCAATCTTACTAGGTAGAAGATTACGATAATGCTCAAGTAGATGCAGAAGGTTTCCTATATGTCAGATGATCACTACATGTACTGTTAATGCTCATTCTCCTCTGCCTTTCACTTACTATACTTTATAGGAAAAGGAATTGGGGAACTATTCTGAATCAACTGAGAGGTTTTGTCCCTCTTCAGTATAACTATTTGAAGTAGAAATTTCTGGTTTCATTAGAGACTCATGTTTTGCTGAAGCAGACATATGAGTGGACCCATGATGTTGAGAACGAATGCAAATATAACCCCACAGACAGTGCAGGGGGCTCTTGCATTGGTTCACCTTGCACCCACTAACTGATCTTTGCTTATCAGGGACTTCCTAGAAAGCAACTTGCTAAAGAACTCCTTGTGAGATTCCAGCCGGCTCTCGACACTTCCATGGACTCATGCCAATTCTGCAGAGCCTCACAGTTTCTGTTGCTGCCACTACCAATTCGTGTTTGGTGTTTGCTGGTTAGACTGGACTGCTACTGCTGATTCGTGTTTGGTGTTTTAGACTGCTGATATCCTGACAACAAAGACTGGGATTTCCCCCCCAAAGAAGTGCTTCTAAGCAGGCCCACAACCCCTGTTTCCTATTAGCCTTTCTTTCCCCCTACCTCTAGTAAGTGGGCTAGAAGGGAGATTGAAGCATTTAAAAACCATTACTAAAGTAGGTTTTGAAAAATCTAAGTCTACAACTATTAGTCAGTATTCTGTTGCACATTAATAAATATGGCTTTTGTTTCCTACTCTCTAACTTTAAAAAGATCAATTATGGTAGAACGTTGCAAGTATGATGAAGGTTAAGGATCTTGAAACAATCTTATTCTCAATTATGTAGGGTGCTAACCCAAGCACAATGATACTAAAGAATAGTAGACAAAGGTAGAAAAGTTGACAATGAAATTTCAGAGTGCAAAAATAGGCAGTATATATGAGACATGAGATGGATTGAATTAATATGGCTAGATTTTAAGACAAAGGAGGCCATATCAGGTCTAGAGTTTGTAATTAACCCCAGACCAACAGCCAAGAAGGAAACAGGTTTTATAACTACCAGTTAGTGAAGTTTATAAGCAACCTATACCTAGAGCATAGGTTCTCAACCAGTGTTTCTCAGCTTGTGGGGCACCGCTGCCACAGGAAGCTCATATCAAATATTCTGCATATCAGCTATTTACATTATGATCCACAACAGTAGCAAAATTACAGTTATGAAGTAGCAATGAAATAATTATATGGTTTGGGGTCACCACAACATGAGGGACTACATTCAAGGGTAGCAGAATTAGGAAGGTTGAGAACCACTAATAGGGCCTTCAGAAGGTGGCATAAACCTATATATATGTGTGTATATATATATATATGTGTGTGTGTGTGTGTGTGTGTATATGTATATGTATAATGTGTATGTATATATATATATATATATATATATATATATATATATATATATCCTAATAATATACACTAAGATGTCAGACCTACACAAATGTATGATTTTTAAGAAGTATGTCCTATGTTGCTGTGTGGTGCTAGGTTTGTAGAAATTTGTTAAGGCAATAGTAGAAAAGCCTAGTCCACTAATCTACTATGAGAACTCTGCTCTGTGCCTCTTTATCCTTGGCTCTCAGCACCTCTTATGGGATCAACATTAACAACAGTGGACAGAAGAGAAAAGATGGTAATATGCTTTTAGAAAAGACAGGGAAATTCTTAAGTCAAGAAGTCAACAATAGATATAGAGTTGGGAGAACAGAAAAGGAGTTACACAGTCACTATTTACTTTAAATATTTTAAATATTTTTAAATTTTAAAATGTATTGCAATGACAAATGGCTGTATGCTGATACACTTAAGTAACAGTAAAATAAACTCATAGAAACATACCTGATTTAAGACATGAAGCAGTTCTGGAAACTCAGCAATACCTCGTGTTTTATCCTCAGTGGTACTTTTCTTTCCTGAGAGGTAAATATTATCCTGAGCTTTATTGTCTTTTCTCACTATTCTCTGTAGGTTTTCCATATTTGAATGTTTTTCTGAGTGTATCAGTTGCTTTTCTGTGGTAGCGATAAGTCACCATGACCAAAGCAACTCCTAGAAGAAGAGTTTAGTTTGGTCTCATGATTCTGTTTAGGGAGGGGGTCTGTGATGTCAGGAGAGGCATAGCAGCAGGTGGCTGGAGCCTGAGACCTCACATCTTCACCCACGTTCAGAAAGCAGACAACAAACTGGAAGCAGATGAGGTTATAAACCCTGAGAACCCTCCTCAGTTGGTATACTTCCTCCAGCAAGGCTCATAAGGGCTCTATAACTTCTTCAGAGTCACCAACTGTGGATCAAGCATTCAAAATGTGAGTGGGAAGGGTCATGTTTCATTAGAATCACCACACAAACAAGCATAATTGTTTTTATGTGCTTTTGAAGCAAATAAGAATGAAATAATCATAGTAGCAAACAAAACAATTCACAAGAAATCACATAGGCACATGCATATAATTAATAAAATATATAGAAATGTACATACATATATGTGTACATAAACTAAGTTGTGACTTACGATTATTAGTTTACTGATAATCTATACATTGTAGAGAGCCTTGCATGTTGATTCATGTCATTTAATGATTTTCATCAAAATTTTTTGTAGACCCCAAAGATTATTCTATCTTAACGAATACTTGGATACTTTTCATTGGATCAAGCAATGTTCTAAAATCACTCACATGCACATTTTCTGGTGCCGATGTATGAGTTTCTTCCGGGAACATCTCAAGGGTAAAAGTACCAGGCCATGAGATTTTCAGTGTGCAGTGTTACCAGGTAATAAAAAAATTGATTTCCAAAGCTATTGCGCTAATTTCATTCTTATTAGCTTTCTAATTAAGAAAAGCAACTCTTCATGATGCTTCTTCCCTTCGTGTTTCATCCCTATCCTGCCACATGCTTCAATTTGCTTCTCTAAAAGGCTGCTTTCTGGAAACACATTCTCACAACCTCAACCTAGTTTCAGTCAGGGTGCCACAACTACTTCCTGTTGCCTACACAATAGATACCAACTCTTGGTGCTTTTCAACGCTCCCCATAGTTACTTTTTTTTCTAAGCTCCTTGGCCAGCCTTTGCACTGTTTTCTCTCTTCTTTAATCCATATTCTTCTGTGCCCTTAAGATTTTATTACTTAAATTTTCCCTGCCTGGAACACCTTTTCTCTCTGCCCCTAAATACGACTCATTCTCAGGAAGCCCCATTGGTACCCACCTTTCTTCTGATTCATACCATGTGTATTTCATTTGTGTGTCCTAAAACCTCCCAGCAGCATGCCTGACATGCATCTTTCATTCCAACACTGACTGGGAATTCACATACCATGAATTTATAGTGTACCAAGGAGAGAAAATAAGGGCTTCGAGAAAGTCAAGGGTTTGCTTTCAGAGCAATACAACCATCAGTCATCACTTTTATTCAGTGGGGACTGGACAGTAATTCATTACTGGTGATTGGCTGTAGAGGAAATCAAAGGCTGCCTTGTGGCCTGGACCTATTCCTCATCACCGTCCCTTGCAATATGTGATGCTGCGTGACTTACCGTGAAAGACCTCCATGGAAAAGTCTATAGTTCTGTCTTTCATTCTCACTAGGGACTGACAGGAACATATGTGCTAGTCTAATTAGCTTCCTTCCTCTCTTCCAAATCTCCCTTCAAGTTTGTAAGTCTGTTTGGACAATTTCTTGTCTGTAGGGGACTTTAATACCTCACCCCGCTGAGCCTCGTCTTCAAGGACAATCCAGGAAGCCTTTCCAGTTCATCTCTCTCATTTTGGTACTTTGTATATACAGAGTTCTACCTAGCAAACTAACTTTTTGTATATGAAACATAACTTCAACTGAGAGTGACACAGGTACTTGAACACAGGTGTTACTTAAAGGCTACATTTTGATTGACAGGTGATAACTAAGGCTGAAATAACCTTGACGTTGGTTTCAATTTTCATTTCTACACAGCAGGTACATTTTACATTCAAAGAAGAGTATTTTTTTTCTGCGCTATATTTACCCATATCGGCAAGATTCATGCTTGAATTCATAACTGGAATATGCATTGCGATGACTATTCTTGTTCTGTTTGCTTTCTTCCATCTACCAGTATTAAGTATAGTACCAAATATTGGATGCATGGATGTTGCTAGGCCTCGGGGCGGGGGGTGGTGGTGGGTGAGATAACTTGCCTCTGTGACATTTCAATGTGACATGGGTCTCCTTGTCTTTGACCTGGTCTTTAGGCTTTTTGAACATTTACTAATGCTTTCTGGCACTAAGACGAAGAACAACCTGCTTCTAATGCAAGGTGGTTTGACCTAGGATTATTTTTTTTTTTTTAAATCATGCTTTAGATTTCCAGTCTTAGTATATTTCTATGCATAAGTTCTCTTTTGATCCTGGCCTAATTTAAATGCTAATGTCTGTGTTCCTGTGACCAGTCTCTTGTTCTTTCCTATATACCCTCAGAGCTGATCTGAGTGTGGAGATTCTGTTCACTTCAAAGGCGGCTTCATGCTTGGATCTTCTCCACAGGGGTGCTTAGACTAAGACAAGAAATGATCCATACGGCTTTCTTCTTTCTGCATTTGGGGAAGAAAGCAAAACAAAAATACAGACTTTCCCCAGTGCATTTAACAGTCTAGGTGATTGAATCCGTATTGTATACTAGGGCTTTTTACACACGTTTGCTAGTACATAATCGTGGCGTCTTCTTAATGCTGGGACATTAAAGGTATTTCAGCATCGTAAAATATTCTCTTGCACCTATTACTTTTGAACAAGCCTACTTTCTGTTATTGCTGTATGTAGTCTCATGGTGTGGGATGATAGTTGATTGCAGAAGGAATAGACATAATTTACATGCAAAAATATTTTAAAGGGAAGACAAAGTATGTTGCTTTAACGTGACCATTAAATGTCAAATAAGGCACCATTTTCAGTGGCTTACAAGTTGTTACTCATCTTTTTGATCCCTTATCTTGGATCTTAAAATTATTTTATTTATATTGGATCTTAGAACATGTTTATTTCAGAGCTCAATGCTTTGGAGGTAGGAAATGGGATCGGTAAAATCCGCAGTATTCCTCAGAAATTGAAGGGATTTTCCTTAGGTGTGTATAATCACAAACTTTTTCTTTCCAGTATTGATATGCCTGAAGAAGATTTGGTTATAATCATCTGAATTTTAATTGGACTACAACCATAGCTCTTAGTTGATTTTGTTTTTACAACCTATAAGCCACTTTCATATCTTTATTTCAGTGAAGCTCATATTCTCAGAAATGAAATTAATCCAATGGTTTTGCTTTTATATATGGAGGAACTTAGGATGAAGAAGTCAGAGCTGGGTCTGAACAGAGCTGGAAAGGAACAGAGGTAGAATCAGGGTCTCAGTTTGCTCCTTTTAGCTTCAGACTCATTTGGATGTCTACTGGTACGTGTACTTTACCAAGGAGATGATTTAAATCTGGCTACTTATTCTAATAGATATATTTTGTAACTGATGCTCTTTCCTAGTATTTTCAGGTCAGTGGCCATGTTTGCAAGTAACGTAGTTCAGTCAAGGTTAAAGCTGAATGCAGAGTGTTATTTCTGGTATTAACTCTATGAAATCAAGCATAATCATAATAACCATATTATATTTGGACAGTAAGTCAAAAGAACCACTGTATCAGACGTTGTACTCTTTTCGAGAAAACTATTTTAAATGATCCTTGTCAGTAGCATAATGACAATATTTTATAATTAATTTATTATCTACATCTTAATAAAAGAAGGTAACTAAGACACTCTTTTGGACTTCGTTGGAAGTTTGAGATGGAAAAGGACCCATAATTCTATGATGTAATACACATTCAGTCATTTTATCTGTGTATGGTTAGCCCTTTATTTGCATGTGGTTTTGCGTTCTGCATCTCAAATTAGGCTTTCTTTTTTTGTTCCACGGGTTGACACTAAATAGGATTAACTGACTGCTTCTAGAATAAAAAAAGAATTTCCAAGAAAGAGTCCATAAAGCTGGTTTATCCATTCATCGAGTTTTAGTCACTAGATATAGATTAGTCACCATATGCCAATTACAATTCCAGCATCTATGAAGCACCAGTTTAATTAATAGAAATGGCATGTTTGAGAAGACCCTATCTGTCCACATATGGTCTGTAAGACACTGGGGGCTCTCATGTACCTTCAGGAAATGCATGGACTCAAAGCTACTTTACAATAGTAAATAAGGCCTTACTTGTTGAGAGCCTGACCAATCCAAGGCTTTCTCAGAGGCCATGATGAGAGGACAGGGGGAATCTAGTTCAGGGTCCTTTCCAGGGGCAGACTTGGCAAGGTTCAGTCTGGGGCTGCAGCTGGAGCCTTGAAGGAGTTAAGGTTTCAGTCCATGGGAACTTGGTTTTTCCTCCCAGAAGAGACTGCAGTGATCATTCCTAAGACCGCTGTGTGCTTGGTCTGCAATGCTCTTGAGATGCCCTGTGCTCCATTTGTGTAACATTGCTTGATTAGCCTCCTGCTGGCTTCATCTTCTTGTATGATAGTTTCTACTGACTTTGTCTCACTTTCTCCCTTGGAAATGGTATAAAAGATGCTCTTAACAAGCTTGCTTGACGTAAGACATAGCTTGTGCAAATCTTCTGATCCCAAATTTCCCTATGTCCTGTCTTCTGACCACCTTGTCCTTCCTCTCAGGACCTGTCACTGAATGACTGCTGAGCTCGTCTAGGTCATTTACCTTTTCTTTCAGTGCTTTCATTTCAGCAATGATAGAAAAGAAATGACGAGTTTAACCTCCTGATTCACTGACATTAGTCATGTTGGTGGCAGCAAGTTATTCTTAAAATTAATGGTTTTGAGGCTAAAGAGATGGCTCAGCAGTTAAGAGCATTGATTGTGCTTCCAGAGGACCCATGTTCAAGTTCCAGCACTGATGTGTCTCCTTAGAATAATCCCTAACTCCAGTTCTAGGAATTCTGATGAAAGATGGGTACCAGACAGGCAAAACACTCATATTCACAAAATAAAATAATAAAAAAACTTTAAATTATTATGGTTTTATACACACTGGCAATAAAATGAATACAATTTCACTTGAGTATGTCAAAGATGATAAAATGAAAATAGCCTTTATAACATTTGATATTCTAAATTTGCATTTTTTCTTGTGTTTGTGTGGGAAAAATATAAAAAAATTCTTGAGCACATTCACACACTAAAGAACTAAATTGCTTCAAAGCATTCAAAGATTCCCTGAGCTGTGAGCCAAAGTGCTCACTGTCTCCATGGTGTACCATTTTTATTTAAGAATAATTACCAAGATGGGCAGGGCTAGGTTGGTGACGTAGCTCATTTGGTAGAGTACTTGCTTATTGCCCACAAGGTCTTAGATTCTTTCTCCAGCATTGCACAAACCAGAAGTAGTGGTACGTCTCTTCAACCTTAGCTTAGAAGGTGGAGGTAGGATGATCAGAAGTTCAAGGTTATCCTTGCTCCTTGGTTACTTAGCCACACACAGGGAGTTCAAGGCCATCCTGGGCTATGAGACCTTCTGATTCTATGATCTTCATTGCAGTCATACCATTTGGACTTAGGAATTAGACAGACATTATCCAGCAAGTAAAACATGTAGGTCTGTGCTAATGCCATTGTTCTTAGTTGTCTATCAGAATTATATGGCAAGACTTCAGTGCTGATGGCACAGTACACTTTAGATTCAGGACACGGAGAAATTAAACTAGAACTGAGTTGGAAACTCCCATCTTGTTGGCTAATGTTCATGGTGTTGGAAGGTGATACCCAAGCTGCCCGAGGAGAAAAGACATCAATGGTCTTAGCCAGTTGTGTACCCTGTATCTTGCAATACTGACGTGGCTAGCAAGATATGCCAAGTGGGCAAGAGACACATGACTGTTTGGGAATCAACCACCTCCTTTCTGGTTGGATTTGATGCCTGCTTCATGGGAAGGAACTCATTGCTTGTACTAAAAACTGAGTCAAAAGCCTAAGACTGGAGAAGACACAAGTCCTAGGTGGTAGTAGTAGACCCACTACTGTTGTTTCCCTAAATGGATATGCAATCAAACAGCCTTATAAGTATTTAAGGTTTTTATCCAGAGTCTAGTGCTGCTTTTAGTCTTGCTAAGCTTCCTTTGCCATGGCACATGGCCAATGCAAAGGCTCATAACTGTTCAGAGTGCTGAGACTAAGTTAGTGCTTTGTTCTAAACGAGTCATCTATTTTATATTTATTTAGTGACCATCACAGAATCATGAGTGGGAGGAGTCTAAGAAGCTGAGGATGGAGATGAGAGCTGTAACATGCTACCTTCTGAATGTGTCATGTCATCCCAACGATGAATGCAAAACAACTGAAGCTGTTTACTTGCCCAGGTAGAACTATGAATGCAGGAGGGGAGCTAGCTGGGAAGAAGAGAATCGGGGTGGATGTAATCTCAATGCTTTGTACAAGAACACAATTGCTGAAAAATATGGGCCTGAAATCTCCAAGAAAATGAAAGAGTGAACCACAATAGCAATAAAATTTAAAACAAAAATCTGAGTTTTAGAAAATAAATACTTATCAGTGCTTTCACATGGCAATCGTGATATCAAATCCAACTTTTTATGTTGCCCAATGAAAGGCATCTATTTTGACATTTGTATAACTCAATGTACAGTATTTGTCATCTAATGTTTCATGATGTTACAAGGTCACCCTTGGATAAAGTCAGGAGTAACTTATTTTAATATAAAGAGTACAGAACACACACTCATACCCACCTAACTCTGTGTCCTCTTCTTCCCTCCTTCCTTCCCTCCCTCTCCTCTCTCTCTCTCTCTCTCTCTCTCTCTCTCTCTCTCTCTCTCTCTTTCTTTCTTTCTTTCTTTCTTTTTTCTTCCCACTAGGTCTAGTTTGTGCTGCTTGTTTACTATTGTGTGTGTAGCCCTGCACTTGAACTAGTCAGCTTACCAGGCTCCACGACTCTCTAATTCTGTGGGATGGAAAGTCCAAGAGCATATGATCCTGGCATAAGCTCAGCATCCTCTGAAGGCCTTTGTGCTGCATCGTGACTTGGCAGATGGTACCAAGTGATAAGCAGAACACACAACCTGAAAAAGCTTACTTCTGTTGCTCCCTCCATGGGGCTGCAGACTCCCTCAGCTCCTTCAGTCCCTTCTCCAACTTCTCCATCTGGGACCTTACTCTCAGTCCAGCGGTTACTGTAAAGTGAAACTTGGGTATTCCGAACTTTTGGGCTAATATCCACTTATCAGTGAGTACATACCATGTTTGTTCTTTTGTGACTGAGTTATCTCGCTCAGGATGATATTTTCAAGTTCCATCCATTTGCCTGCAAATTTCATGAAGTCATTGTTTTTAGTAGCTGAGTAGTAGTCCATTGTGTAAATGTACCACATTTTCTGTATCCATTCCTCTGATGAGGGACATCTGGACCACCAACCAAAGAATACATATCTAGGGACCCATGTTTCAGACCACATATGTGGCAGAGGAGGGCCTTGTTGGCCATCGGGGGAGGAGAGGCCCCAGTAAAGGGGAATGTCAAGGTGGGAATATGGGAGTGGGCGGGCGGGTGGGTGGGAGGTGGAATTCCCTCATAGAGGTGGGAGAGGGGGAGGGGATAGGTGGTTTCCAAAGAGGAGACCTAGAAAGGGGGAAACATTGGAAATGTAAATAAAGTATCAAAAAATAAAAATAAAATAAGTAAAAAAAGCTTACTTCTTTTGTTTTGTTGTTGCTGTTTTGCGCAAGAAGGATTCTCTAAGGAGCCCTGGTTATCCTGGAACTCGCTCTGTAGACCAGGCTGGCTTTAAACTCATAGAGATCCACTGCCTGCTGAATGCTGGGGTTAAGGGTATGCAGGAGCATGCCTGATTCTCACTTCTTATAAGTGTAGTCCGTTCAGGAGGGCAGTTTGCAACGGGCCAACCTCTCAAGCACTACTAACATAATAACTCTCCGACCTGTGAAACTTGGGAAATGCACTCAAACCATACCGTGTTTATTTGCTGACTCTGCTCTCTCTGTGTATCATTTCTTTTGCACATTTCATGGCTGCCTTTTTTGCATTCCACCAGTGAATTTGGAGAACTTTTGGGTTAGATACTAGTCCCCGGTAGGTAGCTAATATTCATCTATTTCTCTCTTCCCTGTAGCTAGCTCTCTTTTTCATCTTACAGTCTCAGAGGAAAAGGTTTAATTTTGATGAAACCCAATTCACCAAATTTTCCTTTTATGAATTGTGCCTTTTCATGTGGAATCTAATAATTCCTTGCCCAATATCTTGATGTTTTCTCTGATAGCTTTTTCAAGAAATTGTAGTTTCATGGCATGCATATATATATATATATATATCCCTGATTCATTTTAGGCTGAGTTTACATGAAGCCTAGGAAAGCACACGATGTCTAACTTAGTTCTTTTGCATAGGGATATATATTTACTCTTCATTTGTTAAAAAGGTTATACTTTCATCATTGTAAGACATAAGTTGAATATATGAGTGTGAGTGTATTAAGAGATTATTTCTGATGCTGTAGATTCTGTCTTTTTTTCTTCATAGTTTAAGTAAGTAGACTGATTCCTCCAACTTCATTCCTCTGTCAGAATTTGACTTAGGTATTTTAGTTCTTTTATTTTTAACAACTATATTTTGGGGGAATGTTGCCTTTTATCTGTGTATTTATGAACCAGTCATTTTGAACGCTGAAATTTGCTCAATAACCAGGGTATACTCGATTTGGTGGTATTGTTTCATGCGTTCTTGAAAGGAGTTGGTATTGTTATTGGTGGTGGCATGCCCACACAGCCTGTTAGATCCTATTTGCAGATTGTGCTCCTGAATTCTTCTGTACTCATCTTTTCATTATTGTGTAGCTTTCTGCCAATTGTTGAGAAGGGAGTTGAAATCTTCAATTATCATTTTGTGGATTTGTCTTTCTTTTATGCCACTCAGTTCTCTTCCTCCTCACCATGCCCTCCTTTCTTCTCTTCTGTTCCTCTTTTTCCTTACCCCCTCTCCCCACTTTATTTTCTTTCTGAACTGCTAGATATTTTTCCCAAATATATGAGCCAATAAATCACCTTGTTATGATAGTTTCCAGGGGACTCCAGCCACTTACAGTTAGTCATGAGTCTTGGCTACCTGATATTCAGGTACCTGATATTCAGTGTGTGACTTAGCAGGCAGGGAGGTTCCACTCCATCACTCCTGATAGTATGATGTCTCAAACTAACATATTCAAGAGATGTATAGACTTTAAAGGCTTATTTTGCTTTTGAACTAAATGCTAAATATTCTCCTTTATTTTTACCACCCCTTCATTAGCTCAGGGCTGGCGATCATCAGTTCAGGACTGGGTACTATGCAACTTCACTGATTATAATTGTTACATGTTGCTTTTTTGGAGACAAATCGAAAGACCCAATAGTGGCTATGATTAGAAAATATGTCCTGGAATACAAATAACAATTTGAATTCTGGAAACACTTCTTACATCTTATTTTTATCTTTGTTGACCAATGCCTTTTTACAAACAAAGACAATGATAGTGTTACTCTGATAGGGTTTGTGTGAACATTAATGAGTCCACATGGGTTATGTGCTCATAACACGGTTTGCTATCAAGTAACAACAGTGACCAATTATTTTGACCTAATAAAATTAATGTTCTTGAGCCAAGTGGAGGACATGCAAAATTGCGTATGTTATAGGTTTTATTGTAGTTTGAAAAATGATAAAAATGATACAAGAAGCAGCTTGTTTTGCATATGTATTAGAAAATGTGAATGACAACATCGAAAGCATCATTATTAATTATGTCAACACTTTCACATTGTGAAAGAAACAATACCTTTCAATAGGAAAACAAATGAGTAAAAAGCTACATGTCCACAGTGAAATATTCTACTGTGACCCAAGTGAATGATATGAAGCAATATAATATGGGCATATCATAGCAATATGATAAGAAATGTAAACTGATTCCAACTTCGCACCATATCTCTCTTTCTCTGAATGCAAAACAATAAAATATTATGTACCTTTTAAGAATATATAAGCTTTTGTAAGGAATGTACTAAATTATGCTAAAATAAACCACATTTTAGAACAATAATAAGCAGAGAATTTAGGATAATATTTGCCTTGAGTAGGAAGTACTTGCTGGAGAGATGGGGAGACATGTTGTCTACTGTAAATTATTATCAATTCTTTACGTTTTATTTTGAGTGGTCAGTTTACTATTATTTATAACACCAAAACATTATAAAAGTCTAAAACCACTAATTAAATACAAGAAGATAATTAATGGACCAATGGTTACAATGTGTCCTTTATTACAGATCAGGATTTATTTAGATTGGTGCATCGCAGTGTCAGTGAGAGACAAAGAGGAAGTGAGATATGTATCACACATAGTTCGTGTACATAAAACATACATGCTAGCAAATGCTGTTTCTGTAGCAGAAGCAAAAAGTTACCTATCAATGTTAAAATCTTGAATTATATTTTCATCATAAATTATATTATTTTAATAGTTGTCCAAATACTTATGCAATTAAATTTCTATATAAGGTTTAGTGTGTATTTATTATAGACATTATTTAAATAGTCCTCAAAGGATCCATGAAATTATTTTCAAATTCAAAGGGCTTTGTTTTTTATGCACAGTTAGGGTATTTCAAGAGTGTCTTAATCATCCTTTTTTAAGGTTCCTTTATTCTAAGATTCTTATGTGATGTAGAGATACCTAAAGGATGCTAGGATGATTTGAGGTTATGTCTCACAAAGTATAAAATCCTGAGCATCAGAAAAGTTAAATTATATCAAGACACTCATTTCAATGTATCAGGCTCAATCATAAGGGTATGGTAGATATTTCTAGAGCCTCTGTGACATGTAACACAAGAGATTAACTGCAGAAGTAGACCGGAGAAGCCAGAATTTAAATTTAATTCTGATAGCAAGCCAAGCATTAAGGAGATTAGCCAAAGTGTGAAATAATGACACTTATAATTTCCTTCCACTGTGGAAGGTGCAGAATTGTCTCATAAATACATTAATTAGTGTGACCATGCAATGAGTTTATGACTGAGAGTTTTTAATAAGTCACAAAAAACTGCTTGTTTTACTTTCCACAGCGATGCTCTGACATTGGAACTTTAATTCTTTGTCTTTTACATTTTTACTTCTTTGGGACAGCACTGGGCAGAGGTACAGCCTACTGAGAGGTATTAGGATAAGAGGAGCGGAATCCTCCTTAAGAGATCATTTCCTGCCTCTCTCCAGAGAGTAGGCAACAATCACATTTAACTCCCTTTTCTTTCTTGTTTCTTTTTTTCCCTCACTTAACCAAGTGACTTCCACCATGCCTGACACAGCACAAGGCCTCCTTTGCAGTCACCCGAGCTTGGATTTCTCAGCTTCAGTTATACCGGAGCAGAAGAAACTATGTTTCTGTATAAACTATCTAGTCCCTGATATTTTGTTACAGCAACAGATGGTGAAAGAAAATCCCCATAGATTCCTTTCCCATCAATAAAAGCTCCTTGGGATCCTGAGTAATTTATTAGAATATAAAGGGATTCACAGAACAAAAGCCATGTGAGCTGTTGTTTTCATTTAACCTGTCTCAGTTCTATATTCCAACTCGAACTACCCTGAAATTCAGAAGACATGAAATACTGTTATGTCTCACACTATATTGAGCAGCTGGGAATTTATACATAACTGAGAGAAAATGTGAAGCATAGAAGGTTGTCAAGGTGACAGGCTTATGAGGCAACTCAGGCAGACTCTTGATTAAGAGGAAGTAGGTGAACTAAGCTCTGTATTAGGTAGGTTGATGGTCAAATTCTAAAGTAATAAACTCAAAATTTCTATTGAAATAGCAATAAATGACAGCTTCAGGGGATGGGGCAGAAAGAGGGCATGGTCATGACAACATGAGAAAGGGACACGCAGATATGGCCATGAATGTGTGTGCTTCACTAGCTCAGTTACCCTGGATTTTCCTGACTTGCAGGAGGTGCTGTGAGTTCTTTGACAGGAGGTCTAGAACACTGGGAACAGGATGGCAGTATTGTTTAAAGTCTGAAAAAGGAAACGCCCACAATGAAGAATGTTCAGACCCAGTCAGATACATACAAATCATGGCCCATAAGCTCCCGGGGAAAAAAAACAAAACCTATGTTTAATAGATAATTTCCACATTTCAATATTTGATGAAACTGCAAGGCCAGGTCCTTTCTTATTACTACAGTGAGATGCGCTATACTTTTAAGTGTTTATAAAACTTTCTAGGCCTTTGCTTAAATCCCATGGGGATATAAATCTGGGTAATAAAGTCAACAAGAAATGCATTTTGTAAAAGGAAATTGCACTGTGTGAAAGGTTGGATACTACAAACTGAAATATATGTATACTTTAATATCTAATATTAGCTTAAAGCTTATTATTTCATGAGACTACTGAGAAACATCTTTATCCTCTGCCCTGATTTGCTTTTATTGCCTCAGCAGACACTTTGGTGTGTGTGTGTGTGTGTGTGTGTGTGTGTGTGAGAGAGAGAGAGAGAGAGAGAGAGAGAGAGAGAGAGAGAGAGGTGTTGGTGTTTGTAGATCCTCGTATCCAGCTTTTCATGTAATTAACAAATTCTAACTTAAACCATTTTCTAGAAATTCTGCTCTTTTAGGTACTTGTCTGGCAAACTTCCCTGAATTCTGTCTGGCTTTATGTAGTTGAGTTGTAAAGATGTTTGTATTAGGCATAAAATACCATGCACATAACTGATTATATAATATGTACCTGTGCCCATGGTGTGTGCAAAGCTTGTTACTCCCTTCTCTCTGCTGGCATTCTGTTTAGTTCGGAATCTTAAAAGATATGCACTAATGTGACCATGTTTTTATCTTCTATTTTTGAGGTACACGAATACAGAAATTATCTTATTTTAACATGAGGCCCTGTTGGTAACAAGAAAGCATGACAATCTTTAAAGACGGGCTTCAAGGATAAGAATTATGCCATAAGTCCCTGCAGGCATAAGAATTCTTCAGGAGTCCCTTACTCTTGCATCCTGCCCTTCCTTCAGCCCACTCCTGAGTCCTAATAGCTCATCCTCAATTTCATTGTGTTTGGTAGAAAGAGAATCCTGTTGAGAGCCAAGCTCTCCTCCAACTGGGCACAGTTTTCAAATTGATGTGCTGAGCTGCTAATAATAAAGAGGAACGAATTGATTTGGAAAAGTCGATACAGTATGAACTACTTGGCTACGAAGGAAGTGCTTAGAAGTTCTGTGTTCTGTCACAGTTTTGTATCCATATAAACAAGGAGGCACCAAGAGCATTCAGTGGCTTCTCCGTATCTACCAGAAGCAGAGACATATTTTCTCCCTTGAATAGTGTATGTAAGACAACAGTCATCTCCATTCTAGCTTTGCTTTTAAATGCACCCATAGGAAAGAAAAAAAAAAGATTATATGCATGCAATTTGGGAAAGGAGATATTTTTAAACATTTGATGCTGAATTATATTAGCCTACACAATAAAATACTTCACTTTCCTCTTCTTGTACCTATTTATAGTTTCATAAGCTTAAATGAACTGGATGAAGTTGATAGCTGGTGTCTGGATTTCATGTTCTCTTCTGATCATTTGAGAACAGGAAAAGGTTTCTACTTCCAGAAAATGTACAACATTTTAAGATTTTTAGATCTTTATGTTCAATGGCCTTTTTAATCAGTGATGTCTTTGTGGCTAAGCCTATTTTTTCCACATTTTGTTCATTAAACATATTAACTATTTCTTATTAAGAAAATTTGAACCAATACAGTGTATTGGTCAGTATGGTAAGGTGTCTTAAGAATGCCACAAATACTCAATGAAATGATACATTTTGAGTAAATCTGTTTAACTTCATGTAAATCTTTTTATGTGAGATGACTGTGTGCTGTCATCCACATTTCTCAATTAGATATTTGTTTAGTTTAGTTGTGAGTGTGAGATCATTTGCATGTATAATAAAGGTGCGAGTAGATTTGTATGATCTTTAAGTTTTTACTCATTATTTTTCAAAGAGTAATTAAGTAAGAGCCAAAACCCTTCAGTAGATATCCAAAATGAGCAAAATTTCTTCCTGTAAATTATATTGTTTGGGGTTGTACTGGTTGGTTTTTATCAACTTAACACACACTTAGACGTCTGGTAAAGAGAATATCTGGGTAAAGAGTATCTTAACTGAGAAACTCCTCTTTTGTTTTTTGTTTTTTGTTTTTTCGAGACAGGATTTCTCTGTGTAGCCCTGGCTGTCCTGGAACTCACTCTGTAGACGAGGCTGGCCTCGAACTCAGAAATCCACCTGCCTCTGCCTCCCAAGTGCTGGGATTAGACATGGTCTTTGCTTCTAAGGAGCTTACTTTTTTGTTTGTTTGTTTGTTTTTCGAGACAGGGTTTCTCTGTATAGCCCTGGCTGTCCTGGAACTCACTCTGTAGACCAGGCTGGCCTTGAGGGCCATAAGTCCATAAGTCTGGCCTGAGGGCCAGTTGTAGGGTATTTTCTTCATCCACCACATTGGGGTGGTGCAGTGCTAGTTCTGGGTAAGTAGTAGTGAGTTGTGTAAGAAAGCATGCTGAAAAGGTCATGGGGTATAAGTTGCACTCCTCTGTGGCCTTTATGCCATTTCCTGCCTCCAGGTTCCTGCCTTGAGTTCCTGCCCTGACTTCCCTCAGTGTGGAGTATGAGCTGTTATAAATTGAAATAAACCCTTTCTCACTCAAGTTGCTTTAGGTCATGATATTTTATCACAGCGACAGAAACCCCGACTAAGACATGAATTGATACCAGATGTGGACTCTTGCTGTGACAGGCCTGACCATGTCTGGAGAGGAACGGTGAAAGCGCCTTAGAACTACACTAAGAAGTAGAAAAACTACTCGGTGTCCAAATGTTTGTAGGTCATTGTGAGAACTTGGAAGAAAGGAATGTTGAGAAGATACACTACAGAAGATAGAGCCCTGGTGTGATAGTCTGAATGAGAATGGCCTCATAGTTTCATATTTGAATACTTGTTCCCTAGTTGATAGAACTGTTAGGGGAGGATTGGGAGGTGTGGTCTTGTTGGAGAAGGTGTGGCACTGGAAACAGGCTACAAAGTTTCAAAAAACTCAGGCAATTCCTCCTGCTCCCTCTTCGTCTTGTGGCTGTAGATCAAGGTGTGAGCTCTCAGCTGTTTCTTTGCTTACATATAATGGACTCAAATCCTCTGGAACTATAAGCCAAATTGAACATTCTCTCTTATAAGTGCCTTGCTCGTATCGTTTTATCATAGCAATAGAAAAATAACTAAGACACCTGGCTTATTAAGTTGTATAAGGAAGTTCAGACTCTGTCAATGTTGAGTAATATTTTGAATTAATAATCTGTGGTTCTGGTCAGCTGGGAATGAAGAATCAGCAATCAGCAAGAGAATAGAACCATAAAGTGAAATATTTGCTCTTTTGGACTACTAATGTTACTCAGCAGTGGCAGAAGAATCAGCTGTGACTAAGAAGAGACTAGCATCCCTGAGGCAACATTTTCTTGGAAGTGGTTTCCTGGGGCCAGCACAAAGAAGCTGTGGTCCAGAGAGGTCCAAGATTGAAATCCATGCTGGTATCTGCACTTGGTAATGTGTAAGAGTTTCCCAAGGGTTACCAGTTTTGAAGGCATGAGTCGTGGAGAGTGCCTGAGGCTTGGTACTGTGAAAGGCCAGGAGACGCCATTGGTGAGAGTGCAGCCTTGATTGTAGCAGAAATCCCAGCATTTTGGAGATGCCAGTACCATCGAATGATGCCCAAAGACAGGGCAGATGTGGAGTGGATCTGACCTGAGCCTGTGAGGCAAGCTGCACATGCTGTGGGACCCAGAACTGGAGAGGAGCCATCAGAACCCTCTAAGCCCAGAAGATCATGAGTCCCAGAATGCTGACACTGAGATCTGTGCTGTTGAACTTTACACTGTTGCTTTTCTTTGATTATGACTATGCCAACGTGTCTTCCCTCCTGAAGTAAGAATGTATTTACCTTCTTTTGTGATTTTACCAGAGCCCACAATTGAGGCACTTTGTATATTTTAGAGATGCTTTGAACTTTGAACTTTGCCAAATGCTACGACTGGGGTGTTTTGAAGGGACTGAGCTTTGAAAGTATTTGAATTGTTAAAGACTATGGGACTTTTAAAGCCCAGACTATGTTTTTATATCAGGATACTGCTATTCATATGAGAACTCTGAGGTGAACAAGAAAGGAAAGGTAATAGTTTGATAGTTATGCATTTGTGTGTCAAGTGGACAAGGGGTCAGTTGTGTGTGTTGGTTTTTATCAACTTGACACAAACTTGTAATGAGGGAATCATAATCATAAAAACACCTCTATAAGAACAGCCTGTTAGCAAACCTGTGGAGTATTGTCTTGATTAGTGATTGATGTGGGCAGCACCATGCCAGGGCAGGTGGTCTTGAGCTGTATAAAAAGGCAGACTGAGCAAGCTGTGGGGAACAAGGCAGTAAGCTGTGGTGATCCTCTGTAGGTGGTTGTTGACCTTCCCGATGCTGCAGCCCTTAAATACAGTTCCTCATGCTAAGGTTAAACCCCTCCCCCCCCACACACACCATAAAATTACTTCCTTGCTACTTCCTAACTGTGGTCTTGCTCCTGTTATATAAGTATCTGCTATGCAAAGACTTTGAGGGTTGCAGCTCACAAGTTGAGAACCACTTAGCATAGCCTCTGAGGCCTCAGTTCCCGCCTCCAGGTTCCTTCCCTGACTTTCCTTAGTAAAGGAGTATAACCTGAGACTTAAAAGATGAAATAAACCCTTTCACTTCCCAAGTCAGCTTTGGTCATGGTGTTTTATCTCACAGAAACACTAAGACAAGAGGTTTGGATCCATAACAGCTTTTTTAGTGAGCCTTTTGTTTTTCTTTTCTAAATCAATCAATCAATCTCTCTCTCTCTCTCTCTCTCTGTCTCTGTCTCTCTCTCTCTCTGTCTCTCTCTCTCTGTCTTCCTCTTCCTCCTCCCTACTCCCTCCCCCTCCTCCTCCTCTTCCTCCTTCTTTCTCTTTCTGTGTATTGGTGTGTGTGTGTGTGTGTGTGTGTGTGTGTGTGTGTGTGTGTGTGTGCATGCACATGTTTGAATATGTGTGTATGTAGTGGTCTATGGAGATGTCATTGTTCCTCAAAAGCCATCTCCCTTGATTTTTGAAACAGGGCCTCTCATTGGCCTGTATGTCAATTGACCTAGCTTGTCAAAAAGTCTAGGCTGACTGACCAGTGAGTCACCAGAATCCTCCTGTCTCTACCTCTCCAGTGCTGGAATTAAGGTTTCACACTACCAGAGTCAAATTTTTGTTGTTATTGTTATTTTGTTCTGTTTTCCTATGAATCCTAGGGATTGAACTCAGGTCCTCATGCTTGGTAAAAGAAGTGCTTCAGTGACCGAGCTCTCTCTCTGAACCCTTAATTCCCCTTTTAAAGTTTTAATTTTCTGTCTGAATATGACTGAGAAAGAAAACCTACTGTATTTTAGATGAATGGATCAATTCAATTCCATTGCTCATCAACATTATGTGATATCTATAAGTGCAGAGGGGAACTTTATATAGGGGACAAGATGAGTTAGACACCTCTGTGTAAAACCTGGCCTCCTCTTTACCCACACGGCCAATTTGGGCAATCTCCGTACTCCTCTTTTATATACTCAATTGGAAAATGGAACTAACAATAACAACTAACTATGGTTGGGGCAAGAGTAAATGAGATAATACATTTAGAGGGTCGATTAAATGAGATGATACATTTAAGAGGGCCCAGCAAATGATGGCGTGTAAAGGTATCTAGTAAGTATATATTGTAATATTAGGTTATATGAAATATCAACATCATTACGAAAGGGAGTTCTTACTATCCTTCTGTTCCATGTAAGACTAGTCACTGAATATGTAACTAAAACATGCACCAAGCATCTTCCACATTAGAAGAAGAGCAAATGACTTCAGTTAGCGACTAGAGAGCTGCTCTCAGCTTTCTATGGAGGCAACGGAGCTGAATGATTCGTAAGGAAACGGTCTTTGAAAGGAGAGGAAGCAGAGGAGACACGGCGGGAGGAAGGAGATACACGGAGTAGGATGCAGGGGGTTGTACAGCTTGTGCCGAAAGTACAGCGCTTGGAGAAGGAGCTTGAATGTTTCTGGACTCAAGGATCTCAGAAGTTAGCCCACCTCCCGTAGGAGAGTTTCAGGAGTTGCCCCACTGGGACGTAGGAAAGTTTCTCACCACCTGTTCTATCACCAACGATAGCATTGCCTCAGTGCGTGCTACTGAATGCTGGCAGGATCCAGGAACTCGGTAAGTTGAGGACCACAGGCCTCTCACGAGGGGCGAGTTGGCTATTGAATAAGTCTCTTCAATCACATACCTTTCCAATATTTTTATCTTGTGTTATCCCGTAGGTCTTCAGGACGGCAAAATTTAAATATGTCAGTCTTGTTTCTGGCATAGAATAAATGTGGGGAAAACAGTGTTTCATCCATGCAACAGAAAAATTAATTTTAGAATGGAACGGTATTCCTGCCTTACACTTATGCAGCGACTAAACAGAATAAGAGGGAAAAATTCTGAAGGCTAGCTTAAGAATAATGTTCTGTAAACTGGAACGGGAATTTGCTTGAGGGCTCTGGTCTTTTTGATTTAGGTGTAAGGCAAAATAATTTACTGAGAGTAAGTATGACAGCTGTGAGTTAGGTGCCTTGAGACGCATTTCCAAGCAGCTGCTCTACAACAGGGAATCAATTACAGTTAAATAAAGGAATTGCTGAGCAGCATTTGGTCCCCCACTAAAGAACCCAATCCAATGCAATTAAAGGAAGACAAAGAGAGAGGGCAGGGGATGGAGAAAGGGAGGGAGGCGGGGACAGAAGGAAGAGACAGGGGGCTCTGGACAAGTGAAGGTGAAGACAGAAGAAGTCTTTTCTGAAGAGCTCAGTTTTAATCTCAAAAGCAGATGTCCTCTGAGATCACAGACGACATTGAAGAGGGAGGTTATCATGGTGTGGTTTCCAGTTGCGAACAAGGAGAAGGAGCTTATGTCAGCCATGCATTTAAGTAACTTTTTCAAACATGGAATAATCTAAAATAAACCGACAAAGTCTATTGAACAAGCAATTAAGTTACTTAATGGTCTGTGCCCTTGTTTAATTGGCTCGTTTCTGAAGATACTCTAACTGTAGGTTATAGGCAATTTTAAAGGGATAATAGATATAATGAAATCAGTAGCAGGAATATGAAAAAATTAAATACAATTAACCAACTGAGCTATAAGGTGATAATTAAAATTAATTATTCATTTAAAGGTGGGATAACTTTTATGCCTTATTGTTTCTATCTGCTACGTTTTTCTTTTCCTAATCTCAGAAACCAGGTTGTAAGTGGACTGAAAATAGACATGAAAATAATCAAAGGAAATAGTTTACTTCACATTTCTATTTTTATATACTGCCAGACAGCACGAAGGACAATGTATGTGTATACCCCGCAGACCACTTCGCAGAGCGTGGAAGCAAGTCTGGGTTCATACTGGAGACTTACATAGATGACTTGTGACCTGGAACTTGGCCATTACTTATTCACTCACCATAGCTGTTGATGGCACCAGGATTTTAAGAGCAGTGCATTAGAGTTAAATCATCATAATGAGCAGCCAGATGAGCAGAAAGCTCTGCGCATGCTCCGACTCTCACCTACAGCAAATTTCCTTGGGGCTGAAGGAAGGTTGGAGACCAAGTGCTGGAGACGGTGGAGAAGCATCAGAGATGCGTCTCTATGCCACACTCTTCTCTGTGACTGGGAAACACTGAGGCTTTTCTATAATTCTTTTCCCCATGTGATGTTTTTTCCATCTTAAAATTAATTCTTTATGGAAAAAGACTATTATCATCAAGGAAAAAATAGCATTTTACAAAGGCTTTATCATTTCACCTTGAAAAACCCACTATAAGAAATAAAGAGGACTAATTCAAAAAATATCATTTAAGGAGAGA
>CM052709.1:85385431-85409404 GCA_028551405.1 Uromys caudimaculatus | reverse complement strand
GGCAAATGGATGGAACTTGAAAATATCATCCTGAGCGAGGTAACTCAGTCACTAACGAACAAACAGGGTATGTACTCAGTGATAAGCGGATATTAGCCCAAAAGTTCAGAATGCCCAAGTTTCACTTAATAGTAACCGCTGGACTGAGAGTGAGGTCCCAGATGGAGGAGTTGGAGAAAGTTCTGAAGGAGCTGAGGGAATCTGCAGCCCCATGGAGGGAGCAAGAGCATCAATGGGCCTGACCCCCCCTCTCCGGTCGTCCTGGAGTTTGGACCACCAACCAAAGAATACACATCTATGGACCCATGGTTCGGACCGCATATATGGCCATCCGGGAGAGAGGAGAGGCCCTTGTGCCTGAGGGTGTTAGAGGCCCCAGTAAAGGGGAGTGTCAAGGTGGGAATATGGGGATGGGTGGGCGGGTGGGTGGGAGGTGGAATTCCCTCATAGAGGCGGGGATGCGGAAGGGATAGGGAGTTTCCAAAGAGGAAACCCAGAAAAGGGGAAACATTGGAAATGTAAATAAAGTATCAAAAATTAAAAAAATTAAAAAAAATAATAAAACTGACCTGCTGGCTACAGTGTCCCAGTATGTGGATGAGCTCATTAAATTTCTAGGTCTAAGCTAGTGGTTGCAGCTCCTCCGATGGGCAGCAGCCTTATTACTCTTGAGAAAGCATTGATTTCACTTTGACTGTTGTTAATTAACTCAGACTCCAAAGAAATAAATCTTTCGTGTTTTTTTGTGCAAGAACTAAGTCTAGGAAAGAGCTCTGACTCAGATGGCTGACAAGGAGTATAGCTGGGGTGTACCTCATGAAAGGAGATTGGGACAAAATCTTCCTGTCATCCAGCCTACACCAGTTCTGAACAAGTGTGTGGTGACTAATAAATTCATCTAGTGATTCTGAGGAGAAACAAGTGTGACTCTTCTTGGCCTCCTCTAGCACAAGATGAACAGTGCAGTGACCTCTGTCTTGTTCACCAACCTTCTCCCTGATTAATTACCTGGATGGTTGCATGGCTCACTAACTTTTGCCCAGTTTGGATCTTGGCTTCTAGACTAATTGGATTACACTTTTCAGGGAACTGGCCATCTTCAAGCTTCTGTTTGACATGATCTATTGTATTATAGAGACACAGGCTCTTGAGTTTCTTCCAGCTACATCTGAGAAAATATCATTTGCATATTTAAAATCTCTTTCTTCTTCCCCCTCCCCCCGCCTCACTCACACACACTCTTTTGTGCCTTGAATAATGATGATTCTAAAATGTGTTAAATACTCCTTTGAAAAGAATTCAGAGAATCTTCCAGTTGGAAGGTACATTAAATTTACAGTGCCAACTTATTTTGCCAATGAGGAAAGTGCCACAGAGATCCAAGGCTTACTCTGAATTACCTGGTTAGTTAGTACCAGATGAAAACCTGGGACATAGGCAGCTAAACTCCTAGTCTAAACAACTTTATACTAAAACAAAATCATATTTAAATGTTTTTATTCTGCATTAGAAATCCAGACACTTATGTTATATGTCCATTACTAGATAAACACTGAGAGATGTTGTATCCAATGGAGAGAGGGTTCTTTTTTCTTGTACATTGAGAAACAAGTCTTCTCACCCATTTGAAAGTGACTTACAGACAGACAATCCAGGTTGTGAGTCAGTGACAGTCACAAAGCATAAACAAGAGAGCTTTTGTGTTGTTGTTATTTGTTTGTTTATATATCTCAGGAACAGATTTAATAGACCCAATCTTTATACTAGGTATTTTTTTAATGGAATGAATTATCAAGCACATAGAAAAACATTCAGAGATAAAATGAGACATACACAGTTATGACATCCTGTCCTTCCCCCAAAAGGGATGTTATAATTGCATCTAGAAGTTACAATTTAAATGGATTTAAATCTCAAATTTATGATCTTGATCAACTTAATGAGAAACAAGAAAATAAGGATATAAACAACTCTAACATGTTGAGTTTTGACAGGCACTGTTTCAAGCCTTAGATATTAATCTGACTCTCAGAAAAGAAAGTGATGCAGCTAACACCTCTTTTTTTATTAAATGTTTTCTATGTAATACTTGGACCTGTGGAAAGGAAAAGGTAATATAAGACCTATAAGAAAGCCTTAGAGGGGAAATCAATTTTCGGTATGAGTAAGGATTCAGGGATACCTAAAAATACAATACAGCTCAATGTTGCTGGATTAATTAAAATGAAAATTTACCGATTGGTAAGCCAAAGCACATCGTCCGGCTCAGATGATATCATCATCACTTGATCTCTGCATCATTTAGGCTGTTTTCCTCTGTGTGGGCAGTTGCTTCCAGGAGGGCTAAAGAGAATCCCCTGCATCTTCAACACCTCCAGCTTAGATGTCAGCAACCTACCAAAGAGAAAACTTTACTTTTCCACTCATTAAAATAAGGTTTCCCTGACTCTGACACTTCAATATATCAAATGAGATTCCCTGACAATCACTATGACAATGGTCCTAGACTATGACTCACCATAGCTGAGTCCCATGATGATTGCTAATGTTAGTCCTCCTTCAAGAAGAAGTCAGAGTCTGTTACTAACAGAAAGAGAATGACAATGAAGAGGAAAGGCCAGCATTGCCATGACATTCTAAACTACATGATAAGTAAAAGCGAGACAGACATCACAAAACAGAACTGAAGGCTATATCGCAGAACGTTTTGCATGTGGGAGGGAAAGAGGGCATTAACATGTGTATAAAAGGCATTCTTACATGCACATCCAATGTCCTCGTGCGGTTCAGGAGAAAAGAGATAGGACTTCTATTCTGTTCCAAGCTTGTTCCCCATTGCTGGACTGCATAGAAAGGAAAAGATCTCATCACATTGATATCTGCATGAAATAAACAAGTTGAATGCAGTGTAAGAATGCAGAATCAATACAAAGTAATAAACTGTTGGTTAACAGTGTTAATACAAACATTTATTAATAAGGGAGATTAATAATGAAACTACAATGCAAAATAGACCATAATATGTACAATACTAGAAGACCGTTGGGAGTTCTGGAGAGGAAAAATGGGAAGAGCTTACTAAAGAGGGGCAGAAGTCAGAAAGCAAGGTCTCATGAGATAAATGGCATCTGACTTAGATCATGAAAGATGGGGAGTGTCTTGACAAGAAAGATCATGGGGACAGTGTGTGTTGTGTGTGCTAAGAGAAAGAGGGCTAAAATAGGACCGTATCTAGGCATCCATAAGATACCTGGAGGAATTACAGAAGCTAACATCGCACATGTAGTTGGTGAACAGAATACACAGAGACACAATGAGTGCTTAAAATTCTTCAGACAAGGGACAATTGAAGCAGACATTCTAATGCCTTCAGAGGTCTGTGGTCACAGCTGTCTACAGGAGGAGCAGTTTAACATTCAGTGTGGGACACAGGAGGAAGGCAACCAGAAACAAGGAATTCCACCTGGGGTTCACAGCAATAACATTTTGCTATGATAGCAGTGGAAATAAGGAAGTAATAAAGCAGAGAAGCAGAAGAGAGAGTGCTTTTGAGACAGAACCTTTAGACCTGTCTATCACTGGTTGTGAGAACCAGAGAGGAAGTGCGAGAGATAAAGCACCCTAAGCAGTCAGGAGTATGTGTGACACCATCAACAAAACCAGGTGTCACCAAACAGAGACAGTGTTTATATCTATGTGTGCTTTGTGTGTGCTACTCAAAGAGCAGGAAGCATAGGTTGGAAATTACTGCATGGAGCAGCAGTTGACAATTTTTTGCCTGGTATGAGTGTAAGTATATAATTTGTAGCATATTTATACTTTTTAAAAATGTTGTTTGTGGTTTCTGGCCACTAATCCTAAATTAGACTCATACCTAATGAAAGCTTACAAAACAACCAAGTCTGTCAACATTTCCCTCACTGAATCTTCTTAATAATCTTGCACCCTTCCCATCTAAGCCTGCTGGGATTTGTTTGCTGTTGTTGCTGCAGTTGGATGCTGGTCTTTGAATTTTATTGTGATCATTTTATAGGACTAAAGCAAAGATTTTTAAGAACTAGTTCTGCAATTTGTACAGCATTTATTTCATTTTCTGTCATTTCTAAGGTACTGCTTCTTAGCTTGGCTTTTCTCTAAGGACATTGGACAGGTAAATATTTAGTGAGCATGCCCTTATTATCTGACACAAGTTCTCCAGTGTGGTTTTTAAAGCACTGCAGTTTCTTTCATCTTAACCAGGGTGAAGGAAGATGCTGGAGGAGAGAGGGCTTGAAAAAGAAAAAAAAAGTGTCAAGTACTCATTTAGCTAAGAGTCTGGATTGGATGGAACAGGAAAGCTGATGACCCAGCCACAGCATTGTTAAGAGATGCTTTCAGTGTCTATTAGACTGTAGCCTGTATTTTCCTTTGACCTCTGTGCTCTCAAATCAGGACTAGTCCCTGCAGCATCCACCCCAGATTTAGCATGATCAACAGCAGTGAGATAAGAAACCATCAGGGAGCCTGAAGTGACTCCAGGTTAAGTATCAAAGCTAGACAACTTCATTCAACCTAAAAAGTTCTTTCTCTATCACAAGAGGTTAGGGAATTAACTCAAGACTCTTAGTGAATGTGGGCAGGATGGTAGCAAAGACAAATCAACCCAGAAAGGAACAAAGGCAAGAGGGACTGAGGGAAGCTACAGGGTGGTGGGTAAACAAAGGAAAACACTGCCTTTAAGACAATATGGAGACGTTTCTCCTATAATCACCCACGATGGATGCCTTTCCAACTGGCTCCTTCATTATTTCTTACAA
Source organism: Uromys caudimaculatus (assembly GCA_028551405.1). Taxonomy (NCBI): domain Eukaryota; kingdom Metazoa; phylum Chordata; class Mammalia; order Rodentia; family Muridae; genus Uromys; species Uromys caudimaculatus. The sequence goes on along the minus strand of CM052709.1, from coordinate 85,404,608 downwards.
AATTCCATTTTAAGGCTGTATGTGTGTTTTATGACTTATGAGTAAACATTTGTTTGCTAATATGAAAAATAGCCCTATTTTTTCTTAATCATAATTGCCATGAAGTATAATGTAATTCTGACCAATCAGATGAAAAGAATTTGGCTGAGTGGCTTCTGACTGAAGTATCCTTGCTGTTAACAAGAGCAGGGAGAGATGCACACAATACCCATATCATCGTAGACAATGTCAGGGCTATATGCAATGCAACTTAAAACATGGGTGGCAGCCTGTCACCATTTGGAACAATGGACAGAATTAGATGGCAGAACAGAAACTAAAAGAGGTGAGGTTTCTGATGATTTCAGTTACCTGAGTTAGCCAATCTGGAAGCCATCTGTTATAACGACTGCACTTTACTTTGAAATACATCACCCTATCTACTGTGCTATTGTGGTGTGATGTCAGCTGAGCTCAAATGGGCATGGGGGCTATAAGCATCCTCATCAAAGATTCAGGAGTAGGAGTCTTCAATAACCATAGCAATCAGCACCTGGGAGTGTTCTGCTGGCACTCTTTTCATACTCAGGAAGATGCATAAGTACTTCTGCTACCTGTTTCATGCTCAATAACCTACACTTTGCTAATTAGCATACTAAATGTCAGAACAGAGCTGTTAGGAATAAAAATAGCAGCATGTTGACTACTAGCAGGATGACTGTTGAAACTGAGTTCTCACTGGTGAAACTAAAGGTATTCACATTGTATGAGAAATGATGAATTATTTTTTAGACACTTCCTAGACTTCCATGGAGAGCAAATAATAATCTAAAGCAAGTCAATGACCACTAATACCATACCGTTCTGGGAACACTTGGGGGCAAAGATGCTGCCCACTTCTAGTACATTTATGTAACTCAAGACTGAAAATCACAGTGAGAATAATTAGGTAAGATAAATTTTAAAATTATTTACATTGGAAAAGAGGAAGTTTAAAAAGTGGGTCTGCCTTTCTGCCCTGGGGAAATGACTAGCTGTACAAGGCTGAAATCCTAATTTCTATTCCTAGAAACCATGTAAAAAGCCAGAGGGAGAAGCTCACAGAATCCTAGCATTCCGACTCCCTTCCCAAGAGGAGGTAGAAACAGAAAAATTGATGAGAAGCTTCTAGGTCAGTTTACCTGTGATAAGTAGTACAGCAAGGGAAAAGAAATAAAAAGGACATCTCTCAACAAAATTCAAAGTAAAAAATGACTCCTGAAAGCTCTACTCATAGTCCACATGTGTGCCACAGCACATGCATGATATGGTTATCCATACATCCGTACACATGCACATACACAAAATAAATACGATTTTAAATGCCTACTTCTAGATAACATGATATTTTATGAAGAAAACAACAACAACAAAGCACCACCAAAAATCTTTTGGAGCTGAACTATCAGGATCAACATCTGAAAGACAACAACATTTCTGTACAATAATAGTAATCATTGCTGGTTCATTTTATGTCAACTTGACATGGGCTAGAGTCACTTGAGAGGAGAGAACTTCAATTAAGAAGATGCTTCCATGCCCAAGAATCAACTGGGATGATGTTAGCTGTGACTCACTCCATTGAGGATATAGAACCTGAAGAGGCCACCTCCTGTAGCCAGGCAGGAACCCCAGTGGAACAATAGGAACACCAACCCACACACAAAACTTTCTACCCAAAATTTGTCCTTTCTACAAGAAATGCAGGGACAGGGATGGAGCAGAGACTAAGGGAAAGTCCAACCAGTAACTGGTCCAACTTGAGACCCCTCCCAGGGGCAAGCACCAATCCCTGACACTATTGATGATACGCTATTATGTTTACAGACAGGGGTCTAGCATGGCTGTCCTCTGAGAGCTTCCACGCAGCAGCTGACTCAGACAGATGTAAATACCCACAGTCAAACAATGGATGGATCATGGGAACTCTTATGGAAGAACAGAAGAAAGGATTGTGGGCCCTGAAGGAGATAGGAACTCCACAGGAAGATCAACCGAGTCCCATGGGGCTTACAGAGACTGAACCACCAACCATAGAGCCATAAGCTGGACCTAGGCCTCCCCACACATGTGTAGCAGATGTGCAGCTTGGTCTTCATGTGTGTCCTGAACAACTAGAGCATTGAGCTATCCCAAAAGCTGTTGCCTGTCTGTGAGATAGATGTTCTTCTAGCTGAGCTTCCTTGTCTGGCCTTAGTGAGAGAGGATGTACCTTAGACCCACAGAAACTTGATGTGTCAGGGTTGGGGGATACCCAGGGGAGCCCCCAACCTCTCTGAGTAGAAGGGGAAGGTGGATAAGGGAAGGATTGTGGGAGGGGTGACCGGGAGTAGCTTGAGCATTTAAGACCTCAAAGCCCCTTCCACACAGTGACAAATTTCCTCTCACAAGGCCACACCTCCTCCAATAATACCACACCTGCTGACAGTGCCACTTCCTATGAGCCAAGAGTTCAAACACATGAGTCTATGGGGACCAAACCTTTTCAGACTAACACAGGCATCTTCAGCTTTCATAATAATAGGTGTTTAACACGACTTTATGTTTCTTATTAGATAAGTACTGCCTATGTGCACTTCACTCAATTTTCATTCTCTTGCCAATAGAGAGGGAAAGATAGCTATGGCAAATAAAGAGCCTTGCAAAGAGTTTTAGGGCACAGGAAACTGTTGTAATAACAGCCCTTCTGACCAATGTAGACAATCATAATTACCTGTTATCTGAAACAGCCTACCGGGGGATGCCTTGGGCTGAAAAAATAAGATAGGGTGCGGTGGTCTGCAGCAAGTCAGGTCTTCAATTTTTTTTAAATTATTTTCTTTTTCTTTCTTTTCCAAAGGGGCTCATTTTAAATTTTCCTTTAGCCTAGAAGATTACCTCTTTTCTTTAATCAAATTGCCTTACATATAAATTGGTTTCTTCTATCAAATTCTTCCTACCTCATGTAACAGCAAGTGAGTTTGGCAGCCTAAGTGAAGCTTACCTGTGTTGTTTTTGAACCCCACACTCAAAACATCATCTGCAGATAGCATTTCCCTCACCAGTTTATCAGGGTGAGTGGCAGGAGAGATTCAGGAGCTGAGATGCCTCATTAGCTGGCTCCATCTCTGCCGGTATAAGACAAGCAACTGAATCATCTAAACCCAGTGAGAATGAGTTAACCAAGTGAGGGCTTATACAGTTAGAACCCGAGGACCTCTGAAACAAAACCTATCTTTAGACCTCAAATTCCATCTTCAACTTAGTATTCACTGTGAGTGTCAAGGTAACAGTGACAATGGTTTAAATCACTGGCTGCATCTCAGAGATGCTCCTCAGATCATTAGACTGTTGGTGTCCAGAGAGGACTGTGGGAAGAAGCAGAGAAGCAGTGAGCCATGACCTTGTCTGCAATCTCTCCATAATGAGGAAGCGATGAATTGTCTCCACATGGACCATATTCTGAAATCTCTAAGGGAAAACTAATTGTAATAAGAGGTCCTCTGAAACATAAGTAAATTAAAAAATATAATAAAATCCAACATTCTACTTTAACAAATCGCAACAAACTGGCCTCCTCACTGTCCTTAAAGGTTGTTTGAACAATGTGTTGCCGGGCTTTAATAATGGGGACTTGGGCATTCCAAGCTGTGCTTTGCATATATATTTTTTTTTTCAAGGGAGTTAGGAGTCAAGCGGGGGTGGACAGGAAGGACCAGGCCGATGGCTGAAATGTTTCCTATGCTCTGACAACAGTTACCAAATTGTGAGGGAGAACTCTTGGTTTAAAAGATCAGAACTAACACTGAACCAGCTTGAACAAAGCAGTATAAGAGGCAAACATGTGTGGGATATGGGTGGCCATTCTATTCAAGAGAAAGGTCTGGACAAATTACCACAGGTACAATCAAGACATCTAGGCCCTGAGTAAATGAGATGATGTTTCAGCTCTGTTTCAGGTACCTACCTCTACATCAACCAGAACATTTGATGGATTGAACATATTATTATGTGGGTTGATAAGGACACTGAATATAATGATAAGAAAGACACTGGTGCCTCATTAGAGGTACCACTAGTTTACAGCAACAAGATAAATGCATCTACCAGTGGAAGGCAAAACATGTGGGGGGAGGGTAGTTTAGCCAGAGAGCTAACTGGTTTCAAGCTATCTACAACTCCCAGGGCCAATGAATGGTGTTGAGTAAGATCTGGAAAGGAATGAACTAGTATGTATCAGGGCTTTGCTCCTGGATGTCTGTGTTCCAGAAAGTTTTCTAGCATCTTTCTTGGTATCTGGCCCCCATCCTAGAGGTGAAGTATGTCTCATATTTTAATTCGAGGGTCCTGACTATATCCATACACAAACCTAGTAGAACTGTCTTTATGACGGTATCCATCATCCCAACTCCAGATCTTACCTAATAATTACATTGACCCCACTTGCTGCAAGGATGCAATTAAATAGCCATGGGAATGACTTAACTGATATAACTATCAGGTAACAAGAATGCGTCAGGATGAGTTCTTATGCTCGGATGTCATCATCAACATTTTCTTCTCAGGTAACCAAAGAATAGAACACTGAGAGATAAAAAGCAGTAATTTAATATATCTGTATGCCTAACAGTGACTCACAACTTTTGTGTTCTAGAGACATCCATCTATTTAGCAACTCCTGTAAAGATATGGGTGAATTTTGTTAGGAAGTCAACTGTCTGTATGTTGTTCTCAGCCCTCACAAGCTGTTGACGATTCGACATGTTTAACGTGATGATTACTTATTCTTTCAACATTTGCTATGTAAGAACTGGAAATATCATTTCAATGCAAGAGAGGATGTGCTGGTTGACTCATGAGGAGAAGCCTTCTGCAAAAAAGTTACGGAGGAAAAGTAATGGATTTGAAGAAACATCAGAAATTGTATCCAGAGAAGCTGGAGGGCTTTGAAGAATTCTTTAGTGTTTTCTCTAAAACCAACTTCCTCAAAGGAAGAAAACTAGTAATACTGACAGCCTTGTCACAGAGTCATGGATCCCATATGCAACAAAAGCAGATAGAGCCAACACTGGCCATATAAGCCCTATTGGTCTCATCATTGACTGCTAGAAATGAAATGAAATATTGATTCCCTTTTCCTAGACTACAGCAGATTCTGATACTTTTTCATGACCAGACAAAGAAAGACACCATATTAATTCAAGAGAATAAAGTTTCACCTAGCCATGGAATCGTGGTTTCATTGTTAAATATGAACAATTTGGTTTTGATAGTCATCTCATTGCTTTGCCTAATTGATGTTGAAAGAACAAATTCAAATATCCTTACCCACTCAGCCTTCAGCATAGCTAAGAGTATAAGCATGGGAAGCCACAAATAGCTAGATCTTTTGGGCCTTTTTCATCTAAGTTTTAAGACCGGCATAATGTACACTCAGCAGAGTGTTACAATGATCCAATCAGTGATCTAACTTTATGTTCATAAAAGGAATGGCTACCTATAAAACATCCTAATTAGTAGAAGGAAAGGTTGGAGGGGGAAAGGAATTAAGAAATCTAATAAAATGACTTCCTTGTGGCACTATGGGAAATATAGGAAATTTAACGTTGGAGCCAAGGTTTGTGCTAAAATGGAGATAAGGAAAGGATACATAAAATAAGGGAGGGGCACCCTCGGGTCAAGAACCCACCCACCTAAGATTCCAACTCCTAATAATCAATAAGGAAGGGAAGCTTCTGCAAGTGTGTTCCAAGTGCATCAGACTCCACCTTAAGATGTTTCTCAAATCTAGTTGTATCATACATGCCATTCTGGATTGAGAGTCATGAAAAATATACAAGTAATAGAATTATAGAATCTTCCTTTATGGTTAAGAGGAGCCACTGAGACCAGACTATGTCCTGCAAAGCCCCTGCAAAGATGCTCAGAGGTGACTGCTTAAAGCTTGGGAGTGAATCCTGGATTGTGCAGGTGACTCCATGATGTTTGAAGAGCAGAGCTTTGGGATAGCTATCAAGGAGGTCTGACACAGGGAGTAGGAGCAACCCAAAGAGAGCAAGAGAGAAGTGTGTTACAGATGCAAAGCTGGAAGGCAGAGAAGCTCCATCAAAGCCCTTCGCCATCCAACATGGAGCTATGGGATCTAGAATTTTCCCTGCCGGATTTTGGCCTTGTGTTGATGCGATATTTTCCCACTGTGCTCTGATTTCTTCCTCTGGAATGGTAATGTTTATTCTGTTCCATTGCATATTGGAGATATATATAATTTTACAAGAATCTTAAGAGATTCCTTGAGTCTCAGAAGATATTTTGGATATTGGATTTTCAGACAGTCTTGAGACTGGACGGCTATGGCAACTTTTGAAGTTGGACTTGTACTAACTGCATTTTACATTATGATATGAACAGAAGCCATTAGGGGCCAGGCAGTAGATTGCAGTTCCTTGGATGAAAATGGCCTCCCATAGACATATATGTTTGAATACTTGGTGCACAGTTAGTAGAACTTTTTTAGGAAAGATTAAGAGATGTGGCTTTCTTGGAGGAGCTGTCATTAGGGATAGACTTTGAGGTTTTAAAAATTGTGTCCCTCCAGTATTTGCCACCACCCCCCTTTCTACCTCTTGCTGTGGATCAAGATGTTTTTGCCACTATTACCTTCTTTTTGCTATCATAGACTCTAACCCTCTGAGTACGTAAACCCAACTAAACATTTTCTTTTATCAACTTCTTTGGTCATGGTATTTTGTCATAGCAATAATAAAGTAACTGAAGCACTCATCATCAACATTACATGTATTTACACAATCAAACATATTTTTATATGAACTTCTTGCCATAAGTTAAAGAAAATGCCCTGAAGGAGATAAGTTATCATTGAAATAGCTGCTGTGTCAATACACCTATACAATCTAATAGCCACTTATCTGAGTGGACACACAGTATGCTGCTGCAAGCCAACTGATGGAGACAATGTTATCTGAATCACAGATTAGCTGAAAACAACGAGGGCAAGAAATGACAAATTTCTCTTGAAAGTATACCATGTGTTCTGTGTGTGCCAAAACTATTCATAATTGATTTTCCTATTTTAATATTAAGTATTATTAAAGACAATTAGATATTACTGAAAGTAGACTTCTCTTTTCATCCTTTTTTCTATATTCTAGTATAAGTAAATGGAATTTGACATGATGACAAAAAAAAATTCTTAAAGCCAAGGCAGAGTACAAGTTTCTAAAACTGTGCTTTTCTTCTGCCCACATGAACAGTCAGACCTCAAGATAATGCCTTGGATTTGTTTTTAATATTATCACTGTAGGAAATATAAAACCATGGAGTTGGCACAGTAACAGTGAGTAGACAGAACTAAAATAGACACATCAGTAATATCTGTGAAGCCTTTTGTGCTAAACCATGAGTTATGTGCTTTTCCAAAATCAACAACAATTGCATTTAATCTTTGTAGCTAACTTGTGGAATGACTAGATGAGAGTTGCCTCACATTCCACCACAACGGTTTAGTTCTATGAGTTGGGGAGGCTTTAAAAATAAATTTGAAGGGAAGAGAAAACATACTCACATATATAAATATGAATTTAAGCACTTAAGGCAGGGCATTAGTGCCCTCTCTTCCTCCACCCCAATGTGACTATTTAGTTTCCCCTTCTGAGTGAGATTTCCTTTCCATGGGAATGTGTATACTTTGTTGTTAAGCATAATTGTATTTTAAAATCTCTCTCTCTCTCTCTCTCTCTCTCTCTCTCTCTCTCTCTCTCTCTCTCTCCCCTCCCTCCCTCCCTTCTTCCCTCCCCCTCCTTCTCTCTCTGAGTTTTGCTAGGTAGTGAGTCTGGCCTCTTAACTCTCAATCCTCCCACCTCAGCATTCCAAGTGCTGATATTACAGACATAATATGCCACACCCCACTTGATAATAATTCTACGCCCATCTTGAGCAATCTTGGAAATTAGAAAATAATCTCATCAAGCTAAACTCTCTCCCTTTAATTGTAATGAATTAAAAATCAGTGGCAAATCCTTTCTGTGGCTCTACAAAACAAACCCCACTGATTAGTTTCTTAATGAATCCCATGATTTTCTAATTGTTACCAGGAGGAGGAAAAGCAATTTCATTAGGTGAGTCACCTGGTTAGAATGAAAGAGTATCATTCTCTAGGCCAAAGGACACATGGCAATGACAGATACCGCCATTCCAAAAGATTACCGAATGTACGCTTGAAGACAAGTCAGACTTCAGGAATGCATAGAATGTTCAGAGTTTTACAATCAATTAGCAATAAAAATGAAAATATCAAATGTTACTGGAATTTATCAGCATTTCCTCTGTGTGAACCACTGTGCAAATCCTTGTCTTACAGTCTTCCATCTGGTATCGACATGGTAAGATGCCCTCTGATGCCACCCCTTATCACCACACTGTATTTTCATTATTGGAGTTCTTTTCTTTATAACTTTAGTAGGACTCCATGGCGTCATGAAAATGTGTAGGATTAGAATGACCTCAAGTGAATGTAAATGGCTCTTGGAAAAGACATGAACATAAAGCCATTAAATACAAGCCAACCAATTAGGCCGTAGTTCTTGACCAAGGGTGATCAAGGGATGTTTACAATGACTAGAGACATTTTTTTGATGATCATAATTGGGCCAGTGTTACTGAGTCAGCAAAGGGTTAAAGATGCTTTCAGTCATCTCACAATTCCTCCTCTACAGCAAAGAATAATCTGGGGCTAGGAACTTCTTGACATATTCACAGTAGCATCAAGCATAGTGACTTCCAAAGGCACTGTATGCTTTCATGAGTGTAACTAGAATAAAGTTTTACATGCAGAAACAACTAGTTAAATATTTCGTCTACTAAATACACTGCCGCAAGGTTTTGGTCACAAATTGAAGAATTAAAAACATTCCTTCGAAAACTAGCAGAAGAGCTAGGAACATGGTTCAGCCATTAAAAAGATTTGCCTTATAATGGTGAGGCATTGAGTTCAGGTGTGTGGAGCTCACATGAAAAGCCAGCTACAGATACACACATTGATAATCTCAGTGGTGCTGATATGGAAGATTGGAAACATGTGAACCCCAAGATGAAGCCAGCTACTCTAGACTACTGGATTCAGTACAGAGATGATCAGAGATCCTATCTTAAAGGAAAGGTAGGTGTCTGGAGAATGATTCAGGAAATTGTCTTCTGAATCTCAGCTTCACACCCATAGACATCGCCTACACACACACACACACACACACACGAGCCAGGTATCATGTTATACACCTGTAACTTAGGGATATAATCATTGATTCATTGAGGCCATCTTGGTTTCCATGGTTCCAGGCCAGGGCTACATAGCACATCATTAAATAGAGAGGAAGACAAACAGAGATTTAGATACTTGACAACTCTCTTAATGAGTTGGGCTGTTATAGCAAAGTTCTGGAGACTAGGTAACACATTAAATGATAAGCACTTATTTTTCATAGTTCTGGGAGTTTACAAGTCCAAGATCAAGGCACCAGAAGGTTAAAGGTCAGTCAAAGGTTCATGTCTTGCTGTTATGGTCACACCTGGTAGGGAAATGTCACTGTTCTCACAAAGCAGAAAAGAAGGAAAGACAGGGGCCCCTCAACCCCTCAAGCCTTTTTGTTTAAAACACAATCCACTTATTTAACCCAGACTGGCCTTGCACACGCCACATATTCCTAGGTTGGTCTAGAACTTGCAATCCTCCTGCCTTATCTTCCAAGCACAGATATTTACAAGCAGACACCATCACACCTAGCTCCTCAAGCCTTTGTATAGAAGTTCCTTATGTGAATATTTTCACATCATTACCTTCTTCCATATGAATGGGGTCATCAGTATTCAGACACAGGAGTAGTAACTAATAAAGTCTTTGTATTCGATTAAAGTCAATATTCCTTTTGGAATATTGAGAAGAGGTAACTTTTCAGATGGGCTCTGGTGACTATGTAGAGTCATGTAAAAATTATTGTCATGTTCAATGTTAATACTAATTATTGCTGTCATTCTTTTCTTTTTTTATTTTTATTTTTATTTTTTTTTTTTTTGGTTTTTCGAGACAGGGTTTCTCTGTGTAGCTCTGGCTGTCCTGGAACTCACTCTGCAGACCAGGCTGGCCTCAAACTCAGAAATCCACCTGCCTCTGCCTCCCAAGTGCTGGGATTAAAGGCATGCACCACCACTGTCCGGCTTATTGTTGTCATTCTTTTGTCTGATTTATGTCTCGTGTGTTTGCCTTTTAGCTTCACCATTTTGGAATGGAGGAATATCATGCAGATTTGGGTTCTTCCTCTGTATTTTTTTTTTTTTACAGTGTGGACATAGGGAAAACAACAGGGACTAGAAAGGTAGCTCACAGTTAAGAGTGCCTTCTTTTCTTATAGAAGATCTGAGTTTGGTTCCCAGAAAACTTCAAAAGTTAACAATAGACTATGACTCAAAATCTAGATGTATCCAATGCCTCTGGTCCTTGATGGCACTCACACACAGACACATACACATGAATAAATACAAATATTTTTTAATTTTCATTTCACACTTTAAACAATTTATTTTATTTGTGTGTGTGCATGCGTGTGTGTGTGTGTGTGTGTGTGTGTGTGTGTGTGTGTATGTGTGTGTATATGTGTGTTACCCACAGAGGCCAGCAGGGGGTATAACATACTGTAAAGCTGGAGTTACTGTCCTTTGTGTGATGTCCAATGTGAGTGCTGACATCCAAACTCTGGTCTGACAGAGCAGTAAGAGCTGCCATTCCATTTCAATTTTGAACAATAGTTCCTATTAAATATGAGTACAATTTGTGAAGACTACTTAAACAGTAAACAGAAACAAGCTTTATTTCCTTGAACTATTACTATCTTCACATTGTATTATTCAATATATATACAATGTATAATACACCATATATATCATTATATTATTCTTCCCGTTACGCCACTAACATTTAAATGTTAAGCCAAATTTCAAATTTGTTTCTCAACTGGAATTCATCATTCAGTCGACTACGGTGCCAAGCATTGCATTTTATTTTAGGTTCGGGTCAGGATATTTAATGAAAAATAAAGGAAGATGCAGATCTCTTTGTTCAGATTAGAACTGAAGATACAGTAAAAAGAGATAATTTGTTACATAAGCAGGATAACCTTAAACTTGGATACCAGTGCACATAAATTGTGTATACATCACATTTAACAATGATTCAAACACATATTGTGTTAACAGTAACAAACGTTGACTAAAATGATCATCAGCATGGCTAAATGTGTTAAACTGTAGAGCTTAGTGAGTCATTCTGTAAAGCAGTTATACTTGCCAAGCCTAGTCTATAGCATATGAACTACAGTACATTAATTCTCTGAGTACTCCTATAGGTCACTGGAATAATAGACCTTCATCAGGCTTTATAAAGATGGAATATTGATGTGACTTTCTTGTGACTAAACCATGTAACTTCTCTGAAATTTTCAAATGGTTTACATTCCAAAGATAAACAATGTATAGATTATACTTCTTGAGGTCAGGAAATATAAAATAACAATAAGGGTGTGGGCAAAAATCCATATTTTTCTGTCTATGCCATGTTACAAATATGAAATACATCATAAAATTTTGAAGTGCACGAGATGCCTCAAAGAATTATATCACTTTTTTGCCCCCACCCCTTCTTGGCTTTCATAACACGTTCTTAAAGTATCCTGAGAGTTTCTTAAGTGGATGGACTTCTAATTTGTTGATCTAGAGATCTGAGAAGCAAATAGATAGAAAGGGCATGGTCATGGAGAAAAGACATTTACTTCTCTCAAAAATGATATAAATTGCCTTGCTCCAGCAAAGTACAGAAATAATGACTTCTGAAAACTAATTGTAAGACTAAATAAATCCTTTGGGGGCTGATATGAAAAAAATTACTAACTTGAAAATGTTTGTCACAAACAAAGTTTCTGATGACAATGGATAGGTCATTTTTAATTCTAAAAAAGGTAGAAGACAACAATAATAACAATCTTGAATTGCCTCTAACATATCCCCATGACCATTAGTGTTAGCCAAAGTAATAAGTACCAGTATTAGCACATGTTAAAATCACAGAAATTCTGTGGAGTTTTCAAATTAGTGCATGCACTTTCCATGCAGTCATTCTTTTGGCATACACTGGCGGAATAGTCATCACAAGGTTATCAGAATTCCTTCCATGACTGTTTATTGAATGCCTCCTTGTGCCAGACATCCTTAGCAATGCTCCCCTGTCTTCTGAATGTCTCACCTGTAGATCAGTCCCTTTTGTCCATGCAGGAACGGTAGTTCCATTATATGCTTTCTCTATTTATAATCCATCAAAGCAAGATACCTGACAGTGGCGACCTTGATACAAACAACCTTTCCATGAAGGTTTCCACAAAAGCCTTGAAGCAAAACTTCTCCTCATGTTAAACCTTTGGAGAAGGAGAACTATCAAGGGGGCTTTTAATCATCAGTCTTCTTATTGTCCCATTTTGTTCCATCATAACCAATGAGGGGTGCCATTAGAGGTCTTGTTTTATAAATTAGTAAATAAAGATGCAAAGGTGTTGGGTATGTTGGTCAGATAACAAAGAAATAAAAGTAACTAAGTAGAGAGATGTGGGGGAAGGGGCAGGAAGAGGAGTGTTCCAGGCAGGAAAATGAGGGCATGTGCCCCCCACACACACACCCAAGAATCTTTTGGCAATTTGCAAAGCTGTATCATAATATCCTCCAGGTGCATCACTACAGAGGATATACTTTATGACATAATGTTGTGAGTTTCGTGGGCTTTGCCTTTAAAAAAAGTTGTACCCCTGAGCTTCAATGCCATGAGTCCTTTGTGGCAACAGCCTGCTCCTGGTGGCCAACAGAAAAGGGGACCTATTTTGACCTTAATATGTGTTTTCTGTAACTTTCTCATAGGGGTCTTAAAGAGGAAGTCCCTAAAACTGAGAGGATACACTTGGTCCCTCAACAAGCATATATAAGCATGGACTGCTGAAAGACATTCCCAAGCTGAGCCCTTAGATGAGGCTCAAAGCAGCTGAGTTGCCTAGAAATGAAACCCTTTGACCTATTGATCTACCTTCAGGTATAGTGTGTCACACATGTTGGCATGTTCCTTGGTGATGCAGCTGTCTTTGAGTCATTTCTGGTCTTGTAAGTAACCAATCACCCATATCCCTGTAGGCAACCTTAATAAAACTCAGTGGTTCACCAATCTGGACTTTGGTAATATCCTTACTTTGGTCTGCTGTTGGTTCTCTATCAGGGTTAAGTACGTGTTTTCACACATGTCTCCAAGAATAACGTCAGACAATGGATATGGGCATCTTAGTCTTGAAAGCCAAGAGTCGTGGTAGAATATGTAGATTGAAGAGACCCCAACTCACAAATAAATATCATAAGGACAACAGAGAAAATGCACAGGAGTAGTATAGTCATAGACTACTAAAGGGAAGGTGAGACAAAATGATTCTGAGAAATAATGATTGGGATTGAAATGTCAACCTCTACAGGACACATTAAGCAGGATGAAGTGGCAAATGGAGGGCTATTTGGGGTCCAGAGAGTAACCAGCAAACTTGGGTACATGATGGGACGGGGCTATGAATGGAAAACCTAGAAATGTCGACTACAAATTCTTCCTTCACAAACTTGGCTGTGAGAGAAAGAAATAAGGGTAGAAATAAGGGTAATGTAAGAAAATCTGTTTATGGTGCATTTAAGATAGGAGATACACAAATAGGCTTATGCGCTGAAAGGAGCTTGGGAATTTTAGAATCTGTAGGTGCAGTAGGTAGCACCTTAGAGCAAAGACAGTGGAAACAGAAAAAGCTGGAACCTCATACAAAAAGCCTCAGAATTAAAAGTCACCGAGTTCCACCTTAGACAAATTAACTGAGCAAACAAACACAGGGAGAAAGAATATTTGCTCTTCCTATTACAAATGATTAATCTCCCAGTCTGTATGTGGTGCCTTGAACTCTAAAGATATGATTAAAAAATTAATAGAAGGCAAAAGTTGTGAGAAGACCGTTCAAGGAAAGCAAACGTGACTGGCTCTCAAAGCAACACGTGAAGGGATACAGCATTAGGCATCACAGTAGAAACACAAACAGGACCATGATGGATCTTCACACATTAGATTGGCCCCAAATGCTATTATTGAAACTTTTTGAACACATTGCTACAACCTTGCATGAGAAAATTTTATAATACAGGGGAAAAATTACAAATGTATTACCTATTGAGCCAGAAATTCCATTTCTGAGAGTTTGTTCTGAGTACAAGACAGGTTTCAACATCCAAAATTACTTTTTTTTCAAGTTCAAATTTTATTGACTAAAAAAATCCTACCATTTATGATACTTTATAGTTTTCTAGTAAGAGGTTATAAACAGAGCTTGGTGGCACCTGCCTGTAATTTTAACACTCATGGAGCAGGGAAGGGAGGATAGAGAGATCAAGGCCAGAGACCTTGTCTCAAAAGCCAAACCAAACAAATTAACGATGACATCTATATACAAAATAACATATACAGAGGTTTATTTGTTGTGGTATTGTTTATAATGACATATGGTTATTTTGATCTCAATTGTACATTGATATTCAACTTTTTTGATACTTTATTTACATTCCAAATGTTTTCCCCTTTCTAGGTCTCCCCTTTGGAAACCCTCTATCCCATCCCCCTCCACTGCCTCTATGAGGGTATTCCCCCACCCACCCACCCACTCCCATCTTCCCTCCCTGACATTCCCCTATAGATTCCCCTAGAGGGGCATCTAACACTCTCAGACTCAAGGGCCTCTCCTCCCCTGATGGCCAACAAGGCCCTCCTCTGCCACATATGTGGCCAGCACCATGGGCCCGTCCATATGCATTCTTTGGTTGGTGGTCCATTCTCTGGGAGCACCAGGGGGCCTGACCAGTTGACACTGTTGCTCCCTCCACGGGGCTGCAAACTCCCTCAGCTCCTTCAGCCCCTTCTTCAACTCCTCCATCTGTGATCTCACACTCAGTCCAACAGTTGCTGTGAATTGAATCTTGGATATTCCGAACTTTTGGGCTAATATCCACTTATTAGTGAGTGCATACCATGTTCGTTCTTTTGTGACTGAGTTACCTCACTCAGGATGATATTTTTAAGTTCCATCCATTTGCCTGTGAATATTCAACTTTTTTAAAGTTATAATAAAGTCTCAGAGGATGGGAGAAGATAAAGGTGCTCACCGCCAAGGCCAACAACCTGAGCCCAATGCTCAGGGCCAACTTGGTAGAAAGGAAAACTGACTGCAAATTGTCCTTTAACTTCCAGTTGTACATTGTGGTGCCTGTGGAGCAGCCCACAAAACTACACACATGTGCACACACACACACTCATAGGAACACATTCAAACACAAAATAAAATTTAAAATGCAATATAAATGTAAAGCCATGGCACAGATAGCAATTAATATGGTGTCCTTAGTTTCTAAGGAGCAGATGGAAAAATGAAAATGTATGTTTATTTTATTTGCTTATAAAGAAATATTTTATTATTATTATTTAATCTTTTTTTTTTTTTTACAGTCCAGTCATTAACCCCCTCCCGGTCTCCAGTCTACCCTCCGACTGTTCCTCATTTCCTTCCTCTCCTTCCCCCCTCCGAGTCTCCAAGAAGTTGCCCCTACTCCCCACCCCCACCCAACCAAGCCTCCCCCACTCCCTGGGGCCTCAAGCCTCTCAAGGGTTAGTTATGTCTTCTCTCATTGAGGTCAGACCAGGGGGGCTTCATATCAGCTAGTGTATGCTGCCTAGTTGGTGGCTCAGTGTCTGAGAGATCTCTCAGGTCCAGCTTAGTTGAGACTGCTGGTCTTCCTATGGGGTGGCCCTCCTCCTCAGCTTCTTCCAGCCTTTCCTTAATTCAACCGCAGAGGTCCCCAGCTTCTGTTCATTGGTTGGATGTAAGTGTCTGTATCTGACTCATTCAGCTGTTTGTTGGGCCTCTTGGAGGGCAGCGGTGCTAGGCCCCTGTATGTTAGCACACCATAGCATCAGTAATAGTGTCCATAAGAAATTAAAATAAAATGGTAACCAAATGAGGCAGGGAAGGGAAAGAGTTAATAAGAACAGGCTCTGAGCACAGGGAAGCTACCCTCCCAGGAGTGTGGACAAGCCTGTGATCAGGGGGTAAGGTACCTCTGTTTAGAGGGACCAGCCCGGAACCTCCAGGACATGGGAATCTACAAGCAGCCTGGGACAGCAGGCTTCTAGTCTTCTTCTGCGGCTGGAGACCTCAGTCTGTGCCACAGAGCGCTATAAACAAATAGCGCAGGGAGAAGGCTAGCATCCAGGGAGTGTGGACAAGCCAGCCAGTGAGTGGAGGTAAGACTGGCATCACTGCTCAGTGGGACCCGCTCAGAATCTGCCAGACACTGGGACAGAGGAACAGCCTGAGACAGGAGCCTTCCAGTTTACACCTGAGGTCAGTGCCACGCGACTCCATACCCAAATAACACAGTGAAAGAGCTACCCTCCCAGGAGTGTGGACAAACGTGTGATCAGCAGTAAGGTCAGCACCTCTGTTTAGAGAGACCTGTCCAGAACCATCAGGACACAGGGACTGAGGAGTGGCCTTCTGGTTTCCTTCTGAGGCCAGGGAACTGATCCCGTGACCCAGGGCTCCACACTCAGTGCCAGGAGAGAGCTGGTCTCCCAGGAGTGCTGACACACCTTTGAGCACAGGAAGACCACCACTTCTGTTCAAATTCCTCAATGAAGAGGGACCCTCTCAGAGCCATCAGGACACAGGAAACAAGGAACAGCTGGGGACAGGATCCTTCTGGTTTCTGTCTGCACCCCAGAGCTGACCCTGTACCACAGCTCTCCAAACCCAAATTCCTCTAAGAAAGAACTGGTCTCCAAGGAGTACTGATGAAAAGGCTGGCAGGAGGGACAAGCCACAGTCAGAGAGGGCAAGACCAGCTAACACCAGAGATAACCAGATGGCAAAAGGCAAGGGCAAAAACATAAGGAACAGAAACCAAGGCAACTTTGCATCATCAGAACCAAATTCTCCCATCACAGCGAGCCCTGGAAACCCCAACACACCAGAAAAGCAAGACTCAGATTTAAAATCACTTCTCATGATGATGATAGAAGACGTTAATAAGGAAATAAATAACTCCCTTAAAGAAATAAAAGAGAACACAGGTAAACAGCTAGAAGCCCTTAAAGAGAAAATACAGGAAAACACAATCAAACAGGCAAAGGAAATGAACAAAACCATCCAGGATCTAAAAATGGAAATAGAAACAATAAAGAAATCACAAAGGGAGACAACCCTGGAGATAGAAACCCCAGGAAAGAGATCAGGAGTCATAGATGCAAGCATCACCAACGGAATACAAGAGATAGAAGACAGAATCTCAGGTGCAGAAAATACCATAGAAAACATTGACACAACAGTCAAAGAAAATGCAAAATGCAAAAAGCTCCTAACCCAAAACACCCAGGAAATCCAGGAAACAATGAGAAGACCAAACCTAAGGATAATAGATATAGAAAAGAGTGAAGATTCTCAACTTAAAGGGCCAGTAAATATCTTCAACAAAATCATAAAAAAAAACTTCCCTAACCTAAAGAAAGAGATGAACATAAACATTCAAGAAGCCTACCAAACTCCAAATAGATTGGACCAGAAAGGAAATTCCTCCCATCACATAACAGTCAAAACATCAAAAGCAAAAAACAAGGAAAGAATATCAAAGCAGTAAGGGAAAAAGGTCAAGTAACATATAAAGGCAGACCTATCAGAATTACACCAGACATCTCACCAGAGACTATGAAAGCTAGATGCTCCTGGGCAGAACTCATACATACCCTAAGAGAACACAGCTGCCAGCTCAGGCTGCTATACCCAGCAAAACTCTCAATTACCATACGTGGTGAAACCAAGATATTCCATGACAAAACCAAATTTACACAATATCTTTCCACAAACCCAGCCTTACAAAGGATAAAAGATGGAAAATGCCAACACAAGGAGGGAAACTACACCCTAATAAAAGCAAGAAAGTAATCCTTCAACAAACTGAAAAGAAGATAGCCACACAAACATAAAAATAACATCTAAAATAACAGGAAGCAGCAATCACTATTCCTTAATATCTCTTAACATCAATGGACTCAATTCCCCAATAAAAAGGCATAGACTGACAGACTGGATCCATAAAGAGGACCCAGCATTTTGCTGCACTCAGGAAACGCACCTCCATGATAAAGACAAATACTACCTCAGAGTAAAGGGCTGGAAAACAATTTTCCAGGCAAATGGTCCCAAGAAACAGGCAGGTGTAGCCATTCTAATCAGATAAAATCAACTTTTAACCTGAAGTCATTAAAAAATATAAGGAAGGACACTTAATCCTCATCAAAGAAAAAATCTACCAAGAAGAACTCTCAATTCTGAACATCTATGCTCCAAATGCAAGGGCACCCATATTCATAAAAGAAACTTTACTAAATCTCAAAGCACAAATTGCATATCACACAATAATAGTGGGAGACTTCAACACCCCACTCTCATCAATGGACAGATCTTGGAAACACAAACTAAACAGAGACACAGTGAAAGTAACAGAAGGTATGGACCAAATAGATTTAACAGATATCTATAGAACATTTCATCCTAAATCAAAAGAATATACCTTCTTCACAGCACCTCATGGAACCTTCTCCAAAATTGACCATATAATCGGCCACAAAACAAATCTCAACAGATATAAGAAGATTGAAATATTCCCATGTCTCCTATCAGATCACTATGGATTAAGGCTGGTTTTCAATGGCAACAAAAACAACAGAAAGACCACATACACATGGAAGCTGAACAATGCTCTACTCAATGATAACTTGGTCAAGGAAGAAATAAAGAAGAAAATCAAAGACTTCCTAGAATTTAATGAAAATGAAAGTATAACATACCCAAACTTATGGGACACATTGAAAGCAGTGTTAAGAGGAAAACTCATAGCTCTGAGTGCCTCCAAAAAGAAACTGGAAAGAGCATACTCTAGTTGCTTAACAGCATACCTGAAAGCTTTAGAACAAAAAGAAGCTAATATACCCAAGAGGAGTAGAAGGCAGGAA
>CM052709.1:85365758-85384931 GCA_028551405.1 Uromys caudimaculatus | reverse complement strand
GTTCTCTTGTATTTCTTTAAGGGTGTTATTCATTTCTTTCTTCATGTCTTCTATCATCATCATGAGAAATGATTTAAAATCTGAGTCTTGCTTTTCTGGTGTGTTGGGGTATCCAGGGCTTGCTGTGGTGGGAGAGCTGGGTTCTGATGGTGCCAAGTACTCTTGGTTTCTGTTCTTTATGTTCTTACCCTTGCCTTTTGCCATCTTGTTAACTCTGATGTTAGCTGATCTTACTCTGTCTGGTTGTGGCTTGCCCCTCCTGCAGGCTTCTGTGTCAGTACTCCTTGAAGACCAGCTCTCTCTGAGAGGTGTTTGGGTTTGGAGAGCTGTGGCACAGGGTCCACTCGGGGGTGCAGAAAGAAATCAGAAGGATTTTGTCCCCAGCTGTCTCTTGGTTCCTGTGCCCTGATGGCTCTGCAAGGGTCCCTCTTGATCCAGTGAGTTTGAACAGAAGTGGTGGTTTTGCCTGTGCTCAAAGGTGTGTCAGCACTCCTGAGATACCCGCTCTCTTCTGGAGCCTTGTGGCCCAGGCTGAGGTTCCCAGGCACAGGCCCCTGGTGGCCCAGGCAGAGGTCTCCACCCACAGATGGAAACCGGAAGGTTCAGAGTTTTTCTGACCCCAGGTTCTCAAGCTCTGGATCTCAGCAGATCCGGGTGGGTCTGGGTGAGAGGTGTTGCTCCCCTTAACCCCACTCAAGGCTTTTCCAAGCTCCTGGGAGGGTAGCTTTCTCTGGCGCTCATTTGCTACAGACCACGGGTCAGTATTTTTATGTAGTCCCTTATCTATTTTGTGGTGCTAGGAAGAGGGGCTTGTATATGCTATGTAAGTGTTCTAGCACATATATGTATGTAAATACTTAAATAGAGATATGCTGATGTACATTGTTATAAACTAAATTGTGTCCCTTCAAATTGATATGTGGAAGCTCTGACCCACAGTGTGACTGCTTGAAGACATTCTTTTGCAGGGATTACTAAAATTAAGTGAGTTCACAAGGTGGAGTCTTAATCCCATAGCTCTAATGTCTTTATGAAAAAAGAAAGTGAAACTAGAGAGTTCTTCTCCATCTTTCACAGAGAAGAAGCCACATGAAGACATAAGAAATGCAACAGTATGGCAGTCAGGAAGAGAGTTTGCTTACAGTCCAATGGCACCTTGATCTTCAACTTCTATTCTTTAGAATAGTGAGAAAAAGTGGTTATTATTAAAGACGCTTTGTAGTATCTGGCTATGGTAGTCCCAGAAGACAATAATATATTTATATACGTATACTACTATGTATAACCGTGTCTATCATTATATTGTCTTAGTTAATTTTGTGTCACCACAATGGAGTACACCAAGCTAGGTAATTTATAAAGAACAGAAGTAACTTCATAGTTATGAAGTTTGGGAAGACCAAGACCAAGTTACTGGCATTTGGTGTGGGCTGTTTCACTATATCCTCACCAGGCTGAAAAGGGAAAAAAAAAAGATAGAAAAGCAGAAGAGTGAGGACACATTTCTACGAATCCTTTTTACAGAGGCACTGGTCCATTAAGGAACCAGAGTCCATGGAGCTAAATACTTCCCATTGAGTCTTCTTTCTGAATACTTACTTGGGGGTTAGGTTTCTACACAGTCTTGGTTATATGTTCAGAGTATGATATCTATCTATCTATCTATCTATCTATCTATCTATCTATCTATCTATCTATCATCTAATATTTTTACACAACTGAAAACTACTCATTTCTTTTTTTTTCTTTTCCCAGTTTTCTTCTATTTTGTACCTTATAATGAGGTGTTATGTATATACTAATATTAAATTTCAAAATAAGGAACACTGTTTGCCAAAGAATATCCTATTATTCAATGTGCTAGTACCATGTTACATAGTTCTCAATGTAAAAACCAATGTGAGGATCACTCAAGAAGCTGTCTCAAGCTCAGATCCTTTCTAGGTATTTCATCAGAAGCCTTAGATGAAATAAATGAAGAGGGTGTGACTTCAAAACAGGTCACCTAGAGCATCTTCCAAAATGCTCTTTCTTCATTTCCTAACTTCAGAAAAAGAATCATCCCACCATGCTTGTGGTATTACCAGATGATAACCTCTGAGGCTTTATTGTATGTTGCTTAGATACATAGTCTAGCTCACAATCCAACATAGGGCAGTTGTATGCTTTTTATTGTATAATTTTATAGCTCCATTCAGTGCTGCAGAGAGGTTGTACTAATCTCTTGGGCATAAGACAAAACTATTAGTTTCATGGAATCTAAAGGTTTAACTGACCTATCCTTAATCAAGAAAACAGTGGCAAGGGGTTAGAGAGATGGCTCCGTGGTTAAGAGCCATTCTTGCAGAAGACCGGAGTTTAGTTCTCGGTAACCACATGTTGGATGACAACTGTAATTACAGTTTCAGGGGACCTCATGCCTCCTTCTGGCATTCACTGACACCAAGCATACATGTGATACATATACATTCATATGGACAAAACACTCATAAAAGTTTTGAGAAAAGAAAAGAAGAGAAAAGAAAAGAAAAGCAGGGACAAGTCAATTCATCCTGCACGGGATAACTACAGAAGGTGCCCAGGCCAACCCGAGACACTATTTAGAGAGAAATATGTGATGGTGAAGAAGGAAAGACAGAAGAGAGGAACTCTTTGTGTACTGTGGAGAGGCGGAACTAGAGTCATCAGGGCGGAGCCTGGTGTGAGAGAGGGTTGAGGTAGAATATGTTGCCATCTGTACGTGTTGTTGAAGTTGGGTACAGCAGCCTGCGGAGCCAGCACAGACACCACAGACACAGACTCAGCCTCCAAACAGACCACCAGGCCACTGGATCACCGTGCCTCCTAGCAATGATGGAGGCTTGACTTGAAGAATGATTCATTTCGTGGACTGGACCATTCTGAAGGCCCATCATGGTCTGCGCTGCTGAGGGCCATATGTGGGTCAGTGGTCCTGAGGTGGTCAGGGTCAGGTTGATGTCTATGGTCTGTGCTGCAGCCTGAAGCCATATCGATATCTGTGGGCTATCCTGCCACTGGAGGCCATATGATCTGAGTGGCCTGTGATGCTACCTGAGGTTGTGGTGAGACTGGGCCCTTGCTACTGCCGAGTGCCGTGACTGGGTCTGAGGTCTTACAGTAGCTGGGTCTGTGTTGGTGTCTATGACCTGTGTTACCACCGGAGGCTGTGTGTATGTCCCTGGCCTGTGCCACTGAGCCATATTGATTCTGTGGGCTGTGCTGCCCACAGGCTGCTGCGGAGGGTCATGACTGGGCTGAGGTCCTGCTGCAGCTGAGATCTGTGTTGGTGTCTGTGCCATGTTACCACCAAGGCCATGCCATGCCTGTGGTCTATGCCGCAGCCTGAAGCCATGTTGATTTGAGTAGTCTGCACTGCCACAGGAGACTAGATTTGACATCTGTGGTTGGGGCTCCCTCCAAGGGCCTTGTCTGGATCCATGGCTCTACTGCCATAGCCCAGGGGCCATGTTTGTGGTCAGAGCTGTCATCAGAAATTATACAGTATCTCATGAGCAAGGAAGCTACTTGGGCAGTGATATCGATGACTATAGACACACGGTTGAGAATGAGGAACATGTCATCTCTTCCAAATAAATACTAACAGCCTAAATAGGAAGCACTGAAGAGAACTCTAAAAAAGTGTGATAATATTGCTCTCCACAGTTGATGGCTTTAGGCAGGGATTCGGAAATGCTCCAGTGAGTACATAATAAAACAAATCAAACTTGTTTGTTTTTGGTTTTCTGTTTTGCTGAGAGGGGAGATCATAAGTGTGTGTGTGTGTATATGTGTGTGTGTGTGTGTGTGTGTGTGTGTGTGTGTGTGTGTGTGTTGGGTGTGGGGCAGACATGGAAAGACAGGGAAGTGAGCGTACCTGGAGCATATGATGTGAAAATCCCAAAGACTCAATAAAATTATTATGTTGGAAAAAAAGAAAAGAAAAAGAAAGAAGACACTAGCCATGCCAGAGCACTGATATCCCGACTTAGTCTGTCATGGTCTTCTCACCAGTATTGCAGTCTACTGTCTATGTACCTGCCCCACAATGCTCTGTTCTCAGTAGAGCAGCAAGGATGATGCTTTAAAAATGCCAACAATGCCTTTCCATTTTCCTGATACTGGACCCTGAGGCTAAGGGGTTTTCTAGTTATGTGGACTGTCTCGTCTCATCGTTACCATTCTGTTCAATTTATTACATGTACTGAAGATGTCTCTGCTGATCTTCCCAGTGTGCTCACTAGGTAATTATGGGGCCTGATGAGGACTCATTGTAGGACCTGTTCATAGGTGTCAACACCTAGACTGGGGCTTATTACATCACCAGTCCTCAATCTTCCAAACTTCAAGCAGATCAGTCATTATTTATTTATTGACAAATCTACTAAATGCCTATCTGGCTGGCGGTTTTTATTTTTCAATTGGCCTACCAGTCTTAATTATGTTTAGTTGTCTGACCCCCATTTATCTGGATTTTGTGCTATAAGACTCAAAATTAGGAATTTAATCTAGACCTTAAAATTTGGGTAAATTGTAAGTTATGCATATGAATCGACTTGGAATAAAAGTGAAAAGGAACAAATAGCTTGTTGCAAAAAGCACAGCAGAGAACTGGACTGTAGAAAGCAAACCAAGGGCACTAATTTTCACTCATTTTAGTCTATGCTGATTTGCAATTGAGGAGGAATTTCCATTCAGAAAGCTAGCGTTATCTACAAGTAAGTTTTAACACACCCCCCAAATTATAGAAGTAAGTGTAGTTTGAACAATACATCTTGATTGTGACAAAATAGGAAGAAATTTCATTAAAGCAAGAGATCTGCCCAAATTTATCAGCAGCCCATTTTCTTATCTATGTTTACTGTAAATGCTTAAAGAAATAGACTGTACTAGAAATGTCTCAAACCGCTAATGTGTCAATTTTAGTTTCTACTGTTATCAGCACATATTCTCCGATGATGACACACAATAGTCCTAAAATGCATTTTCACTGGATTATTGAGGTTAAAATTAGCATAAGCAAACGTTATAAGATACAAAGAGTCAAATAACCTCTGATGGGTTTTCTTTATTTCCAACCGCAAATAACTCACTTTATTCTAAAAGCAGTATAATAATAATAAAAAAAGAACGTTTATTGACAACAACTAAAGTTATGCTGTAGTCTGAACAGATGAAGTTCTGCTAGTGACAGTCACAGTGACAGTCCTCCAAGGTGTCTAAGTAGTAGTATCTTCTGTTTGAAGAACCAAAGCTCTTCGTACCTCTGAAGACAGTCTTTCTCCTATTCCTACTTGTTTTGGTTCCAGACCAGTGACCACCACATTGCCCTATCTTGAGCTCTCTCTTTACTTTGTGCTACTTCCTGAATTCTTCTTCTGATAAGCCAGGAATGAATTGATCATCCATTTGAACAGATTTCAGGATAACATTGGAGTGAGAGAATCAAGTGGTAGAAAAATATTTCTACTTATGAAGATCTGAGATAGCTGAATCTAGACCCAAGTTCTAAACCTCCTATGGCATATAAAGACCTTCTTGCCCCACGAGTAATAACCTGGTGGCTGACATGAAGAAAGAAACAGAGCTGACGGGCCACCACAGTAGTTCATTTCCTTGTTCCAGCTACCTTTTCTGTTCCTATTTTATGAATGAACAGTGATGTCCCACTGATGCTTAAATTAGTTGAGGCTGAATTTAACTTGAAGTTAAGAATCTTTATATATGACTGGAAAATCTATTCATATGCTTTTTGTGTGCAAATAAATTACTCTAAATGGAAGCAGAGTTAAGTACATTGTCTAGTTTTTTTCTTACTTGAAATATGCAACAAGATTTTTTTTAGAAGAAATAGTGTCAGATTGGAGTTGTAGCTAAGTAGTGAAGTGCTTGCTAGAATCTTCAAGTCATCCTTAAGGTCCTGGATTTGAGTCTGACATAAAGAAGAAAGAAAGAAAGAAAGAAAGAAAGAAAGAAAGAAAGAAAGAAAGAAAGAAAGGAAGGAAGGAAGGAAGGAAGGAAGGAAGGAGGGGGGGAAGAAAGTAAAAATCCTAAAATTCCAGTAAAATATGTATGATGCTAAAATCATTTCTCTCTCATAAAAATAGTTCTAATATTTAGAAACCAAATTTATACCTATCTAGATTTCAAACTGTAACAAAAGAACTTGGAGGGTAAATATGTTTTTCATAATAGAATTTGATCTATTGCTTTTTCCCCATAGAATAATTGATGGAAAGCTTCCCTTGTTTCCTATGCTAGAGAATAAACACATTTCTCCCCATTATCGTGGAAGAAAGTCTCTCAAATAAAACCAGGAGCAGATCTTGACCTCTCTCCACTGCAGACTTTTATAATAGCTCTTTGAAGATATATCTTGTGAGAGAGTCTAGGTTTTGTATATTTTATCTGTGTAAGAATAGATCCTAAAACTGTATGCTCACTAGGTAAGAGGTGACTGTGAAATGAATAAGTGGCTGGAAGATTGACAGATGCCAGGCAACTTACTTTCTTGGCACCAGGGTGTGGGGTGTGTGTGTGTGTGTGTGTGTGTGTGTGTGTGTGTGTGTGTGTGTCTGTGTCTGTGTGTGTGTGTCTGTGTGTGTGTGTCTGTGTGTGTGTGTGTGTTTGTGTATGTGTGTGTGTGTGTCTGTGTGTGTGTGACCCTTCATCCTGTTGTCTCTAGCTGAACACTTTCTCCAGTAGCATCCCCATCACGTTCACTAATGCTGCAAATAGATTTAAAACATTTTTAATGTAAAAGCATTTAATGTCTTGCTATAAACCACACAAAAGCAAAACCAAAAACAACAACCAAAAAGGGAGTAAAAGAACTGAAAGCAGCATCTTGTTTCGTGAATTTATTTACAGTTGCTGTGAGCTGGAAGGAGATACTGCATTGTGGGATTGATGGATGAGTGAGGGTTGGCGCCAGATGTTGACCATGACAAGTGCATAATAAAAATGCCTTTTGTGGTTTTTCCCTCAGAATTCCAAGTATATATAGAAATAGGAGGGACATCTGCCCAGTCTTTGCTCATTGACAGACTGCTGTAGCTTCTGGAACTTTCCCTTTTATAAAATTGGGAACGTTACTCTTGTGAAATTGTCAGTGCTTTATCTAAATGTTTTTCACAAGCAAAACAGAAAATTGTAGCAAGTTTTTTTTTTTTTTTAATGTCATTTTACTTTACTGGATGGTTGGACTGTCTTGCAATTCCTGACCATCTGTCTTTTGGTTCATAAGACACAAAGATTATTAAAAACAGAAAATTATCAATTATAATTTCTGGCCTACAAAATTACGTTTGCCAACTCACTCCCTCTTTCCATCAGGTTGGTCTATGACTACCATGGTTTGACAGCTACGAGCTAAGTGTTGGGAGCTAAATTAAAGGATGGCTATAAAGCTGTATGCAAAGGATATCTTATATTTGGAATTGGTGGCTTCAAGGTCCTCACTGGTACCCACTATTCAAGTTGTGTGACTGTAAGTCTACATAAAAAACAAGCTAGCACTGATCTCTAGCAGGATGTGAACTCAGTTTATCCAAGGGAACAGATGTCAGTGTTGAGATCTGTCTTAAAGCTTGGAATGTGGAGCAAATGTAAAGCAGAGAGAGAGAGACTGGCCTCTTCAGGAAGACAGAACTATGGCAGATTTAGATTGAGTCTGGCCATAGAGAGGGAGAGAAAAGGAAAGAAGGGACACTACTGAGAAAATGGGCTCAGATCTAACAGGGAGCACACTGAGGTTTTGCCCATAATTTCAAGGCAATTAGTAATCAAAAATCCCTGAAGTTTGATGTTATATTCCTTTTCTTTGACATCAAAATGTTACATGTGGTCAAATAACCCTTGCTTAAAGCAATTTTTTGTTTTGATGTATAGTGAGAGTTAAGGGTTGAGACAATATGTATAGTTATTTGGAACCATTAATTCACCACCAGTGGATCATGTGGAAACCAGAAGAAAAGAGTGTGCGACCAGGGGCGACAGCATGAATGGGTTTTGAAGTTTTATATTAGTTCTTTCCCCATGTTGAAATCTGTTAAAAATTCCCTGTAATGGGGCCCTTGGGCTAAAACATAGATTTGGTCTTTGTGAGTTGTGAATTCCCTAATACATTCAAGAGTGGAAATGAGTAGGTGTTCATCCTGTAGGTTGGGACTTTCACAAAAGTATCATAGACATTAGCAAATCACCAGTAAAACTGTTTTAAAGAGAGGAGGAAAAGAAAGCTATTGACACATAAAAATACCTGTCACCTTTATGTCTTCACATGTAGAGGAAGTATAGACTTCAATCTTTGAGGCTTTCTACCAAGTTTACTCTAGGAAAACTGAAATGTGACTTTAACACTTCAGGCTGGCTACTGATGTGCTATTTCTTGGGAATAGTTACTCCTTCCCATTCTGATTGTGAAACAAATGATATTACTGCTTCTTTAACCACCACCAAGCCATAGGAAGGAAGAGAGTTTCTTAAGTGTCTTTGGATTTTACTGCTGTGAACAGACACCATGACAAAGGAAACTCTTATAAGGACAACATTTAATTGGGACTGGCTTACAGGTTCTGAGGTTCAGTCCATTATCATCAAGATGGGAACATGGCAGCATCCAGGCAGGCATGGTGCAGGAGGAGCTGAGAATTCAGATCTTCATCTGAAGGCTGCTAGGAGAATACTGTTTCCAAGCAGCTAGAATGAGGGTCTTAAAACCCATGCCCATAGTGACACACATACTCCAACAGGGCCACATCTTATAATAATGTCACTCCCGGTGCCGAGTATATACAAACCATCATACTAGGTTGTGAAAATAATAGGAGACTGTAGACCTGAATAATTATTTTTTTCTAGAAAGTTATGAACAGAACTGGGCATTATGAAACTGTACTGGATTTGGCAATGACCAGATTTGGCATTATTTCCTGGCTCCAGCCCTTACTAGTAAGGCCACTGTGGGTAGTAAATTTAATATCTTTGAAAGTCTGCATCATCATCTATAAAATGCAAGCTGGCAATATATCCATTCTGTAGATGTGACCATACATGGTGATTTATGCAGTGTGAATAGCTGGTTGGTTCAGTCGATGGGAGTAGCTGGCAGAAAACCACTCATTAAGGGAGACTAAACCCATTGTCAGTGGAGTGTTAACAAGCTTTTGCAACTGAAGTATATGCACTGTCTTGTTTAAGACTCACAGTAACAGAATTAGTGTCCCTATTTTATGTAAAAAAAAGTTGATCAAGGATATCGAGGTAGACATTGGTAGAGTGGGTATCTTAGTCAGGGTTTCTATTCCTGCACAAACAGCATGACCAAGATGCAAGTTGGGGAGGAAAGGGTTTATTCAGCTTACATTTCCACATTGTTGTTCATCACCAAAGAAAGTCAGGACTGGAACTAAAGCAGGTCAAGAAGCAGGAGTTGATGAAGAGGCCATGGAGGGATGTTACTTACTGGCTTGCTTAGCTTTCTTTCTTATAGAACCCAAGACTACCAGCCTAGGAATGGTACAACCCACAAGGAGCCCTCCCCTCTAGATCACTAATTGAGAAAATGCCTTATAGCTGGATCTCATGGAGGCATTTCCTCACCTGAAACTCCTTTCTCTGTGATAACTCCAGCTTGTGTCAAGTTGACACAAAACCAGCCAGTACAATTGACCCCTTGTCAACTTGACACACAAATACATCACTATTAAGCCTCAACCCTTACTTTCTTATTCATCACCAAGATCTAAATTACTTTAAAAGTCCCACAGTCTTTGCAAACTCTTACATATTAGAATTTCAATCTTTTTAAAATATCCAATCTCTTAAAATTCAAAGTCTTTTTACAATTAAAAGTCTCTTAACTGTGGGCTTCACTAAAATACTTTCTTCCTTCAAGAGGAAAAAATATCAGGGCACAGTCACAATCAAAAGCAAAATCAAACTCCAACAGTCCAATGTCTGGGATCCACTCAAGATCTTCTAGGCTTCTCCAAGGGCTTGGGTCACTTCTCCAGCTCTGCCCTTTGTAGCACACACCTTGTCTTCTAGGCTCCAGATGCCTGTATTCCACTGCTGCTGCTGTTCTTGGTGATCCTCCCATGGTACTGCCATTTCCAATAAGCTGGGGTCTTCCATTGCAACTAGGCTTCACATATAGCCTCTCATAGGCTCTTTTCATGGTGCCAAGCCTCAATTCCTTTGCATGACCCCTTCAATACTGGGACATCAGTTGCAACTGAGGCTGCACCTTCACCAATGGCCTTCTGAGGCCTCTCACAGTGCTGAACCTCAGCTGCTCTTCATGACCCCTTCATCCCTTCAAAACCAGTACCACCTGGGTGACTCTCGCACATTACCAAGTCCAGCCACAGCACAAGGTACAATCTTGGCTACCTCTGGAACACAGCCTTTGTGTTCTCAGAAAACACTTCCCAGAAGATTTCACCTCAGTGATGCTGGTCTCTTCTTAATCACTGCTAATTTCTTAGCTCCAACTAACCAGCATCAATAGTCCCAGTAATGCAAAAGTTTCTTTTTAGTAGTTCTGGTATCTTGTCAATCACAGCTGACTCTTCAGCCCCAGCTAACCAAACCCACAGAATCTTAAATCAAACTAGCAATGGCCCTGATAAGAGTCTTTAATCTTCCCTCTGAAATTTCACAAGTCAGGCCTCCATCTTCTGCACTGTTTTCAACATTATCTTCCAAGCTCCTACAGAAACCCCACAGAGCTCTTAACATCCCAATGGCTCTTCTAGCTCAAAGTCCTTCCACAGTTCTCCCCAAAACATGGTCAGGTTGTCATAGGAATACCCCATTCCCAGTACAACTTCTGTATTAGTCAGGGTTCTCTAGAGTCACAGAACTTATGGGTAGTCTCTATATAGTAAGGGAATTTGTTGATGACTTACAGTCTGTAGTTCAACTCCCCAACAATGGTCAGCCGCAGCTGTGAATGAAAGTCCCAGGATCTAGCAGTTGCTCAGTCCCACAAGGCACTCAGGCTAAGAAGAGTGAATCTTCCTTCTTCCAATGTCCTTATGTAGGTCTCCAGCAGGTGTTACCCAGATTAAAGGTGTATACCACCATGCCTGGATCTGGGACTGTGGGTTTAGTCAGTAAGTACCTTCTAGGGCCTGCTTAGTCCAGACTGATGCCCCTTGGTATTATGACAGACATAAGTGTGGGTGTACAAATCTGCCAATTTCAGCATTGAGGAGACAGAGTGTCAAACTGCAGCCCAGGCATAGCTAGAACTTACTATATGATCTGGTCTGGCTTCAAACTGGTGACACTCTGGTTACAGGCATGGCCCACAGCACTTGGTTCAATTTTGTGTTTCCATTTGTCATTGTCTCATCTACAAGCTTTTCCTTATTATTAAGTCAGATATAATTTCCACCAATGCTTTCTTTTTAGGTTGGTAACAAAACCAAACTTCTTTGAGACCTATCATGGCCTTGGAATTGTGGTCTCACCACTAGCCAAAGAGTGAGACACAAACACACTAGCAAGTTCAAGGGAGTAAAATGGAGGTGAATCAGGGTTAACCATCATATGTATGATAGGAAACTTACTTCAGTCAGGGGAAGCTTTCTGAGGAGCCAACACTCAGTTAAACTTGATAGATTTTAAAACCAGCCTAACCTAGACAGAAGTTGTTCCTATTGTACGTATGACACAAAGCTAAAGAGTGAAGACAAAAAGAAAAAAAAAAAAAGTGGGTGGCAAAGGAGGCCACAGAACTGAGAGCAGTTGGGATTTGCCAGATGTGATGGGTGAGACCATGACAGACAGGGCCATCAGGACAGAGACTGGCATAAGAACCCTCATGAGTAGCCCAACTCACAGCTAACCATTATATAGAAGAGGTGAACTATAGAAGAGCTAAGGAAGAGCTAAGAGTTTCTCCATCATGGAGAATGAAAAGGATTTATCTTTTGATAGCCTTGAGTTATCCTCCCAACCCTTTCTTATCTATGTGTGTGGTTTGTTTCCACAACACCATGTCCAGTGATAACATTCTAGTTTTCCAACTAAATGAAATAAATTGTTACCTTTGCCTCCTCTAGTGGCTTTTTTTAAATGTTCAGTCACCATTTAGTGTCATTTTTGAAAATGCCTGTTCATATTTATCATATTTATGTTTTAATAAGTGCCATTCCTCACCAGGAGATCTGGCTCATGTAAATGTAGAGGTCCTAGGCTTTGCTAGGGAATTTTTCCTAAGGTGAAATAAAAATCCCAAATCCCAAATCCCAAATCTGCAATGTTTCTATATTGTTCTCAGTAAGGCCTAGGAAAACCCTGGGACCGTACTTAAAACCTAGAAAACCTACTTAAAGTCACACGAGGAGACAAAAGAGTGAATCTACTTTTGAAGAGAAAGTGGAAAAAGTAAAATAGACCAATTTATGCTCACAGGTCATGGTCAACTTCATTTCCTTCTTAAAGAGCAAAGGGAACTCTGCTGAATAGTTTTGTGTCAACTTGACAAAAACTATTGTCATCTGAGAGGAGGGAACCTCAGTTAAGAAAATGCTTCATCAGGTCGGGTTGTAGGCAGGCCTGCACATTTTCTTAATTAATGATTGATAGGGGAGGGATCAGCCCATTGTGGGTGGTGCCATCCCTGGGCTGATGGTCCTGCATTCTATAAGAAAGCAGGCTGAGAAAACCATGAGAAGCAAACTAGTAAGGAGCACCCCTCCTCGGCCTCTGTATCGGCTCCTGTCTTCAAGTTCCTGCCCTGTTTGAATTCCTTCCTGCGCCGACTTCCTTTGATGATGAATAGTGATATGGAAGTGTAAGCCAAATAAACTCTTTCTTCCTCAACTTTAATTTTGGTCATAGTGTTTCATCACAGCAATAGAAATCCCCCAAATGAGACAGGCATGGATCTCTGCAGAGTTCACTTCCACACGGTAAACAAGTGGTTCTCAGGAGAGGAAAGGCTACAATCCCAACCAGGAATAAGTGAAACACGGGGATCCTGAATGGTCTGATGCCTTCCAGTGCCCAAGCCCAGTCTGTGGTAGTGGCTGTCAATAGAAGTGCAGGTACTCCAGTGTAAAGTCTAATCTCTCAGTTCCATCTTGGCAACTCAAGGGTTACAAATAACTGCAAGCATTCTTCGGTGATACAGGTTGCAATGCTCAGGGAAACCTATCAAAGTCTACCCATGATTATTCAAGGTTAGTTACTGTGATTTTCCTGGTTCCCCATTGTCAAATGTGTCTTATTTTTGTGATAAAGAAGTAACAATTTCGAATGTACCACAAATCTAAGAATGTTGTCTTACTTTGCTAGTTTCTAGACAGCGATGACGATTTCTTATTTATTATTTTTTTATTCTTGAAGTCTTGCAGCACACCTGGCATGAACCAACCCCCCCCCCCCCGCCAAGTAGGACAAATGCGTTAGGTGCAATCATTTGAAGTAATGAAACAAAAGGTACGTGTTTGAGAAACTTGTTCTTATTCCAAATTTTGCATTTCCCTACAAAATGTTTGGATTTGGCCTTTTGCACATTAAGAATTTGGCTTACTGGTAATTATTATTCTGTTACCTCATATTCAGAAAACCTAGTATTATGAATAAAACTAATTCAAGGCTGCAGAGCAACCATGGCTGCTGAAACACTTTTAAAATGATACCCTTAAGGACATATTTACTCCCATGGGTTTAAAAATTTGTCTCGACGAACTAAACAACAATAATTTGACAGTGACGACAGTATAAATCATGTACGTTAGTGTAATTCCCAGAGCGAGAGAAACCAGGCCACTGTGATTGAAGCAGTGGATTGAATCTCTGCTGCCAGATGGCTGTTGAAATATAATGGGCTTATAGCTGTCAGCCACAGCTAGAGGCTTGAATGCAAAGGGTAAGCTAGCTTTTCAGTGATGGAAAACAGAAAGCGGGGCTCTGTGTGTGTGTGTGTGTGTGTGTGTGTGTGTGTGTGTGTGTGTGTGTAGATTTAAAATACTTGCATTGTTCTTACTGGCTCATGAAAGGTAAGGGAAAATGTTATTTCTGCACATTCTGCCTGGGATACTGTTTGTAGGGAAGGTTTGTACGCATATGTCACACATCAGGATGCTATTGCTAATTTTTGTATACACTGTCTTTGAAAAGAACCAGATCATCGTTCTTGAACTGTGATGTTTACATGGCTTTGTTCTGGTAGTTCATGGGAAACACACTCAGCGAGAAAAGATTTCCATGACTCCTCCAGTTTCTAAATTTCCTCTAATCACTGACCTCATTTTTCTGGTTATGCTGTATGTCACAATTGGTTTAGGGCAAAATTCCTTCAAATTTTCTATTCTCTGCCAGAATAGCCTTGAAACAATATAATTCTTGATGGGCTGAAGCTGTTTTCCATATTTCTGTAAGTTCAGTTAGAGAATGCATCTGGAGCCATTCAACCATGTGCAGTGTTTTAAAATGCCAGAATGAGGGTATCAGAAGAGCCCCTTGAGGAAGGAGAGATGATGTTTGCTGTGCTCTGCTAATATCAACTCAGGAAGAATACATCTGGCAACACATTTATCCTGATAAACATGATGATAAGGAACAGTTTGTTTAAGCATCGACTGCCTGTATTTACTGATACGTGTGTATATAGGCTGTCAGGCTGCATAAAAGAGGCCATAACAGAATACAGTTGCAGGCAGTGAGTTATGTAATGAGATCAATCCAGTGAGAATCTGGCATCCAGATGCAGTTTTACTGACAGTGTGAAGAGTCAGCTTATCCACCCAAGTTAGGGATACATATATTTCCTTTTGGTCACTGTTCGGGAAATCGCAGTTATCTCCTTCAGCTGTTCAATGAGCCACTGGAGAGATGAAAAAGAGAAACGCCCCAGGCTAAAGACTTTATGGCTGGAAAGCTCACGATTTTTACGCAGGTAAATTTCCTAAATAGAAAAGTGCCACAGAGTCTTGGGCCATTCAGAAATAAATATGCTGTTCCAACCTGTGATATTTGCAAAACCCTATAGTATTGTAACTCTCTTACTCATAAATATATGATAGTAGTCTTTTTAAAGTCCTGGAAAAAATTCATCCCAATGAAGGTAATATCAAAAACTAGTGACGCAGGGATTACTGAAGTCAAAGTGAGTGGGTTTTCAATCACTTTAGTTTCACAATTTGACACTATTAAGGTTAATATATAGATGCCTGCCAGCACAGTTACCATTAAGAACCTATCAGTATTTCCATTATAAATCCCATTTTTCAGGGGTTAATAACTTGGTCATAAAAATTCACTGCAGGCTGAAATCAAGTCTTGAAAGGAAATAATTTTTCTTAATCCCAGCCCAAGAGCTTGCTCATGTTCCAGAGACTAAGATGGTCTGATGTCAGCAGACATAGATTATGTGTATCAGAGTGTTCCAAAGAAACAAAATCAATAGGCTATCTAAAATATATATAGAAGGGTATTCATTAAGAATTTACTTCTGGATTCTGAAGACTATATAGCATGTCTGCTGAATGCGGCCTAGGAAAACCAACAATATAGTTTCAGTCCCAAACCAATACCTTAGACCAAGAGGAGAAAATGGGGATTGAATTTGGATGCTTGAGAACCAGGAACGTTGGTGCCCACAGCTAGGAATGACAAGGTCTAGTTTAAGCATAGAAGGGAACCTTGCCTCTTCATTCATCTTTTTCTTTAATTTTGGCCTCTAGGAATTAGATGACAGCTTACCCACATTGGTTAGTGTGAACTCTTTAACTCAGTCTACCAGTTCAAATGCTGATCTGTCTGGAATACCCTCAGGGATATGTCCAGAGATAAAGTTTTACCTTTAAGCCTAGTCATGCTGACACTGAATGTTAGCCATCAGAATATGCACAAGCTTTTATGTAAAAAACTGTAGCACCAATCCTGGTCCTGCCAGGCATGGCAAACAATGTATCTGATGGCGTTTGTTCCTTGGTTTGTTTTCTATTATTTTTCTTTCTCTCTTTCTCATTTTCCATTTTTTCTTTCTCTGCTTCTCAAATTGATCATTTTTTTTCCGCTGCATCATCATCTGGAGTGACATTCAGTTCTTCCCGCATGATAAATTACTTGAGTTTTTTCCAAGTGGAGAAAGAGCAAAAAGTTGTATGTGTAAGGTCAGAGCTGTGTGTCTGACTACACAAATGAGCTTATTGTCAGTCTTTTAGGATAGTTTGTGCAGCACTAAAATATTATAAATAGAAATACTCTCTGGTTGTTTCTGTACATTAGGAAATCTAGAGCATACGGCTCCGGTGATGAAGCTGATTAAACTATATTCTTTCTGAGTAGCCAGCAGAATATTACAGACTTGTCCAATATTTGCCATATCCACACTAAGCATTATAGTCTGCTTCCAGTTGCTGTGATAAACACCATGACCAAAAGCATCTTGGAGAGGAAAGGGTTTATTTCAGCTTGCAGGTTAGACTCTATGGTCAAGAGAATCCAAGGAAGACACTCAAGGGAAAAGATTTAAAGTAACCAAGAAGGGAGGTCGTTTCCTTTCTTCCTCTGACTTGTTCTACTACCCGTCTTATATAGCCTAGGCCTCCTGCTAGGGGAGGCACTGCTCACTGTAGATTGGGGCCTCCTCTATTGTCAATTACCAATTAAGAAAATGCCACACTGATTTGGTGACAGGCCAGTCTTACATGGACAATTCTTTGGGTGAGGTTCTTTTTTTCTAGGTGACTCTAGGTTTGTGTCAAGTTGACAATTGAAGATAACTATGTCAGTAACTGTGTAGTTATACTTGTATGTATATACATACATACATACATACATACATATATACATACATATATGTTATATGTTGTGATGGTTTGCATATGCTTGGGCCAGGGAGTGGCATTCTCAGGAGTGTGGCCTTGTTGGAGTAGGTGTGGTCTTGTTGGAATAGGTGTGTCACTGTGGTCATGGTCTTTAATACCCTAGTTCTAGCTGCCTGGAAATGAGCCTTCCACTAGCAGCCTTCAGATGAAGATATAGAACTCTCAGCTCCTCTTGCACTATGCCTGCCTGGATGCTGCCATGTTCCTGCCTTGATGATAATGGACTGAACCTTTGAACTTGTAAGCCAGCCCCAAGCATATAAAAACCATCACATATATCAACTTGCAGACATGAAAGAACTTTTAGGAGTACTTTTTCTTTTAAAATACATCTTAAATTAAAATAGAATGACACCACGTTCGCTTTCCCTGTCCTCCATTTCCCTGCCAAGCCCTCCTATGCTATTTTATTCACAAATTAATAGTCTCATTTTCTTTGATTATTATTGTTCCATAAATGTGTATACACGAATGTCTATACACGAATATAGAAATAGAACCTATGGAGCCCATTTTTTGTTGCCTGTGTGTATACAAGTTTCAGGACTGACACGATGTATTGGATAACCAGCAAGGGGCTCATCCCTGGGAGAAGCTAATTCTAGTTCTCCCTGCAGGTTTTTATATGAAGGTGGGACTCCATGATACGTTTCCTTTTTGACATTAATATTATTTATCAATATTGCCACTGTCCTGGTCTTGCTTATGCAGCCATTTCTAAAAGAGACTGTTTTACAGCCCACTTACTGGAATTCTGTCTCTTAGGATCTTTCCACACTCTCTCCTGTGTTGTTCCCAAGCAAGAATTTTTTTATATGATTAAAAATTGTATTACCTACAACATTTAAAATATAGTCTAATATTTTAAATAGTCTCACCCTCACTGAGCACATTTTGGTGGGTAAAGGCTAATTTATGTTTTTAACCTTTCTTTTTCCCTGCAATTCTTCAATGCTTAAAGTTCTGCTTCTTTGCTGTGTGAGAGAGAGTGTCAACCTCTGCATCATAGATCAGTAAACTATTCAAAGTATTCTGGAGCTGCTTTTCAGGAGAGCTTACACAAACTGAATGAAAGAGAGAGAGATACCCACCAAATTTTCACTGTGAAAAACAAGAGCAGAATAATCTGAAACATTCTGGGAAATTTCAGTGAGTTCCTTGGATAATTAGGGATTATGCCTCTTGTCTTTGGGAGCATAACCATTCTAAGTTCCTCCTTAATCTTCCTATTGGTGTGTGGAAAGTTTTGTATTACATATTGTGCACATGCGAGCGCGCATGTGTGCAAAGATAGATGTTGGGTGTCTTTCTCCATTACTTTCTACCTTATGCTTTGAGACAGGAGCTCTCACTGAATCGGAGTTCACTTACTCTGATAACTGAGTCACCTACAGCTCTAGGGTTTCTCTCTCTCTCTCTCTCTCTCTCTCTCTCTATATATATATATATATATATATATATATACATATATACATATATATATATATATATACATATATATGTATAAAATAAAGCCATTTATTGAAAATTTTAAGAGGATTTTTAAAAATTTTTATTTTTTGATATTTTATTTACATTTCAAATGTTTCCCCCTTTCCAGGTCTCCACTTTGGAAACCCCCTGTTCCCTCCCCCCATCTTCTGCCTCTATAAGGGTATTGGCCCACACGCCCACCCACCCACTCTCATCTTTCCTCCTTGGCATTCCCCTATACTGGGGCCTCTAACACCCTCAAGCCCAAGGGCCTCTCCTCCCTCTGATGGCCAACAAGGCACTCCTCTGTCACATATGTGGTCCGAACCATGGGTCCCTCCATGTGTATTCTTTGGTTGGTGGTCCAGTCTCCAGGAGCAACAGGAGGTCAGGCCAGTTGATACTGTTGCTCCCTCCATGGGGCTGCAAACTCCCTCAGCTCCTTCAGCCCTTCTCCAACTCCTCCATCTGGGACTTCACATTCAGTCCAACTGTTACTGTGAAGTGAAACTTGGGTATTCTGAACTTTTGGGCTAATATCCACTTATCAGTGAGTACATACCATGTTTGTTCTTTTGTGACTGAGTTACCTAACTCAGAATGATATTTTCAAGTTCCATCCATTTGCCTGCGAATTTCATGAAGTCATTGTTTTTAATAGCTGAGTAGAATTCCATTGTGTAAATGTACCACATTCTCTATATCCATTCCTCTGATGAGGGACATCTGGGTTGTTTCCAGCATCTGGCTATTATAAATATGGCTGCTATGAACATAGTGGAGCATGGGTCTTTATTACATGTTGGAGCATCTTCTGGGTATATGCCCA
>CM052709.1:85316927-85365258 GCA_028551405.1 Uromys caudimaculatus | reverse complement strand
TTGATTCTCTGGAGTCTAATTTCTTGAGTTCTTTGTATATATTGGATATTAGTCCTCTATTAGATGTAGGATTGGTAAAGATCTATTTCCAATCTGATGGTGGCCATTTTGTCCTATTGACAGTGTCCTTTGCCTTACAGAAGCTTTGCAATTTCATGAGGTCCCATTTGTCGATTCTTGATCTTAGAGCATAAATCATTGGTGTTCTGTTCAGGAACTTTTTCCCTGTGCCCAGGTGTTCGAGACTTTTCCCCACTTTCTCTTCTATTAGATTCAGTGTATCTGGTTTTATGTGGAGGTCCTTGATCCACTTGGACTTGAGCTTTATACAGGGAGATAGGAATGGATCAATTTGCATTCTTCTACATGTAGACTGCCAGTTGAGCCAGCATTATTTGTTGAAAATGCTGTCTTTTTTCCCACTGGATGGTTTTAGCTCCTTTGTCGAAAATCAAGTGACCGTAGGTGTGTGGGTTCATTTCTGGGTCTTCAATTCTATACCATTGATCTAGCTGCCTGTCACTGTACCAATACCATGCAGTTTTTAATCACTACTGCTCTGTAGTACAGCTTAAGTTCAGGGATGCTGATTCCCCCAGAAGTTCTTTTGTTGTTGAGAATAGTTTTTGCTATCCTGGATTTTTTGTTATTCCAAATGAATTTGAGAAGTGCTCTTTTTAAGTCTATGGAGAATTGGGTTGGAATTCTGATGGGGATTGCATTGAATCTATAGATTGCTTTTGGCAAGATATCCATTTTTACTATATTAATCTTGCTAATCCATGAGCATGGGAGGTCTTTCCATCTTCTGAGGTCTTCTTCGATTTCTTTCTTCAGAGACTTGAAGTTCTTGTCATACAGATCTTTCATTTGTTTGGTTAGAGGCACACTAAGATATTTATATTGATTGTGACAATTGTGAAAGGTGTGATTTCCCTAATGTATTTCTCAGCCTGTTTATCCTACGAATATTGGAAGGCTACTGATTTGTTTGAGTTAATTTTGTATCTGGCCACTTTGCTGAAGTTGTTTATCAGCTGTAGCAGATCTCTGGTGGAGTTTTTCGGGTCACTTAATTATACCACCATATCATCTGCAAATAGTGATATTTTGGTTTATTTCTTTTGAATTTGTATCCCTTTGACCTCTTTTTGTTGTCTAATTGCTCTAGCTAGAACTTCAATTACTATATTGAATAGATAGGGAGAGAGTAGACAGCCTTGTCTAGTCCCTGATTCTATTCAGATTGCTTCCAGTTTCTCTCCATTTAGTTTGATGTTGACTACTGGTTTGCTGTATATTGCTTTTACTATGTTTAGGTATGGGCCTTGAATGCCAGATCTTTCCAAGATTTTTATCATGAAGCAATGTTGAATTTCATCAAATGCTTTTGCAGCATCTAATGAGATGACCGTGTGATTTTTTTCTTTGAGTTTGTTTATGTAGTGGATTACATTGATGGATTTCCAGGTATTGAACCATCCCTGCATCCCTGGGATGAAGCCTACTTGATCATGATGAATGATTGTTTTGATGTGTTCTTGGATTCGGTTTGCGAGAATTTTATTATTTTTGCATCGATATTCATTGGTCTGAAGTTTTCTTTCTTTGTTGGGTCTTTGTTAGGTTTTGGTATCAGTGTAACTGTGGTCTCATAGAATGAATTGGGTAGTGTTCCTTCTGTTTTTATTTTATGGAATAGATTGAAGAGTATTGGTATAGGTCTTCTTTGAAAGTCTGATAGAATTCTGCACTGAACCCATCTGGTCCTGGACATTTTTTGGTTGGGAGACTTTTAATGACTGCTTCTATTTCTTTAGGGGTTATGGGACTGTTGAAATGGTTTATCTGATCCTGACTTACCTTTGGTATTTGGTATCTGTCTAGAAAATTGTCCCTTTCATCCAGATTTTGCAGTTTTGTTGAGTATAGGCCTTTGTAGTAGGATCTGATGATTTTTTGAATTTCCTCAGAATCTGTTGTTATGTCTCCCTTTTCATTTCTAATTTTGTTAATTTGGTTACTGTCTCTTTGCCCTCTGGTTAGTCTGTCTAAGGATTTATCTATCCTGTTGATTTTCTCAAAGAACCAGCTCCTGGTTTTGTTGATTCTTTGTATAGTTCTTTTTGTTTCTACTTGGTTGTTTTCAGCCCTGAGTTTGATTATTTCCTGCCTTCTACTCCTCTTGGGTGCATTAGCTTCTTTTTGTTCTAGAGCTTTCAGGTATGCTGTTAAGCTGCTAGTGTATGCTCTCTCCAGTTTCTTTTTGGAGGCACACAAAGCTATGGATTTTCCTTTTAACACTGCTTTCATTGTGTCCCATAATTTTGGGTATATTGTACTTTCATTTTCATTAAATTCTAGGAAGTCTTTGATTTATTTCTTTATTTCTTCCTTGACCAAGTTATCATTGAGTAGAGCATTGCTCAGCTTCCATGTGTATGTGGACTTTCTGTTGTTATTGTTGCCGTGGAAGACCAGCCTTAATCCGTAGTGATCTGATAGGAGGCATGGGATTATTTCAATCTTCTTGTATCTGTTGAGGTTTGTTTTGTGACCGATTATATGGTCAGTTTTGGAGAAGGTACCATGAGGTGCTGAGAAGAAGGTATATTCTTTTGA
The DNA here is from genome assembly GCA_028551405.1 of Uromys caudimaculatus. Classification (NCBI taxonomy): domain Eukaryota; kingdom Metazoa; phylum Chordata; class Mammalia; order Rodentia; family Muridae; genus Uromys; species Uromys caudimaculatus. The sequence goes on along the minus strand of CM052709.1, from coordinate 85,362,636 downwards.
TTTATGATATCTATAGATATCTGTTAAATCCATTTCGTCCATAACATCTGTTAGTTTCACTGTGTCTCTGTTTAGTTTGTGTTTCCAAGATCTGTCCATTGATGATAATGGGGTATTGAATTCTCCTACTAATATTGTGTGATGTGCAGTGTGTGCTTTGAGCTTTAGTAAAGTTTCTTTTGTGAATGTGGGTGCCCTTGCATTTGTAGCATAGACGTTCATAATTGAGAGTTCTTCTTGGTAGATTTTTCCTTTGATGAGTATGATGTGTCCTCTCTTATCTTTTTTGATGACTTTTGGGTGAAAGTTGATTTTATTCGATTTTAGAATGGCTACTCCAGCCTGTTTCTTGGGACCATTTGCCTGGAAAATTGTTTTCCAGCTCTTTAGTCTGAGGTAGTGTTTGTCTTTATCAAGGAGGTGCGTTTCCTGAATGCAGCAAAATGCTGGGTCCTCTTCATGGATCCAGTCTGTCAGTCTATGCCTTTTTATTGGGGAATTGAGTCCATTGATGTTAAGAGATATTAAGGAATAGTGATTGTTGCTTCCTGTTATTTTCAATGTTATCTTTATGTTTGTGTGGCTATCTTCTTTTCAGTTTGTTGAAAGATTACTTTCTTGCTTTTATTAGGGTGTAGTTTCCCTCCTTGAGTTGACGTTTTCCATCTATTATCTTTTGTAGGGCTGGGTTTGTGGAAACATATTGTGTTAATTTGATTTTGACATAGAATATTTTGGCTTTGCCATCTATGGTAATTGAGAGTTTTGCTGGGTATAGCAGCCTGGCCTGGCATTTTTTTTTCTCTTAGGGTCTGTATGAGTTCTGCCCAGGATCTTCTAGCTTTCATAGTCTCTGTTGAGAAGTCTGGTGTAATTCTGATAGGTCTGCCTTTATATGTTACTTGACCTTTTTCGCTTACTGCTTTTAATATTCTTTCCTTGTTTTGTGTATTTGGTGTTTTCACAATAATGTGACAGGAGGAATTTCTTTTCTGGTCCAATCTATTTGGAGATCTGTAGGATTCTTGTATACTTATGTTTATCTCTTTTTTTAAGTTAAGGAAGTTTTCTTCTATAATTTTGTTGAAGATATTTACTGGTCCTTGAAGTTGGAAATCTTTACTCTCTTCTATATCTATTATCCTTAGGTTCTGTCTTCTCATTGTGTCCTGGATTTCCTGGATGTTTTGGGTTATGAGCTTTTTGCATTTTGCATTTTCTTTGACTGATGTGTTAATGTTTTCTATGGTGTCTTCACCTGAGATTCTCTCTTCTATTTCTTGTATTCTGTTGGTGATGCTTGCATCTATTACTCCTGATCTCTTTCCTAGGTTTTCTAACTCCAGGGTTGTCTCCCTTTGTGATTTCTTTATTGATTCTATATCTATTGTCAGTTCCTGAATGGTTTTGTTCATTTCCTTTGCCTGTTTGATTGTGTTTTCCTGTAATTCTTTAATAGAGTTTTGTGTTTCCTCTTTAAGGGCTTCTAGTTGTTTACCTGTGTTCTCTTGTATCTCTTTAAGGGAGTTATTTCTTTCTTTCTTAAAGTCTTCTATCATCATCATGAGAAACGATTTTAAATCTGAGTCTTGCTTTTCTGGTGTGTTGGGATATCCAGGGCTTGCTGTAGTGGGAGAGCTGGGTTCTGATGATGCCAAGTAGCCTTGGGTTCTGTTCCTTATGTTCTTGTCCTTGCCTTTTGCCATCTGGTTAACTCTAGTTTTAGCTGGTCTTACTCTCTTTGGCTGTGGCTTGTCACTCTTGCAAGCCTCTGTGTCAATACTTCTTGAAGACCAGCTTCTCTTAGAAGAATTTGGGTTTGGAGAGCTGTGGCACTGGGTCAGCTCTGGGGTGCAGACAGAAACCAGAAGCATCTTGTCCCCGGCAGTCCCTTGGTTCTTGTGTCCTGATGGCTCTGCAAGGGTCCCTGTTGATCCAGTGAATTTGAAAAGAAGTGGCGGTCTTGCCTGTGCTTAAAGATGTGTCAGCACTCCTGGGGTATCAGCTCTCTCCTGGCACTATTTGAGTATGGAGCTCTCTGTCACAGGATCAGTTCCCCAGCCCTGGAAAGAAACCAGAAGACCATTCCTCAGTCACTGTGTACTGGGATTCCAGGTGGGACCCTCTGAGCAGACAGGCTTGTCCACACTCCTGGGAGTCTAGCTTTCTCCTGGCACTATTTGGCTATGGAGCCCTGTGGCACAGGCTGAAGCCCCAGCCACAGATGGAAACCGGAAGGCTCCTGTCCCTGGCTTTTCCTCAGTCCCTGTGTACCAAGGATTCCAGGCGGGTCCTGATGAGCAGTGGTACTTGTCTTAACCCCACTCATAGCTTTTCCACATTCCTGGGATGGTAGCTTTCTTCTGGCGCTATTTGGCTATCGAGCCCTGGTGACCCAGGCAGAGGTCTCCTCTGGGGTTTCTCTTGTCTCTGCCTTCCCAGGCCTGGGATCACAGGTATTTTTTCTTCAGGGATTGGAGTTTAATCCTTATGTGTGTTCAGTAAGGACTTTTCAGTGACACTTCCTAGCCTTTGACCTCTGCACTGCTGTCATCTCTTAGTACTTAGTCCTAACTTGAGATTTACTTTGTGATACAGCTATGCTTAGTGTTAGTCTGTTAGGGACTTTCTAGGCATCCTTTCCATCTTCCTCAAGGGGCAGATAGTGAGGTATCCAATGTGCCTTGCTGCCCCCTACTGGTAACAAAGACTGTTACAATTGGGGTTCCAACTCAACCTCAGATTGTTAGCATTATCTGCATTTGAGAGGTACCACTTATGAGAACGTGCCATGAACTCCTTTTAAAAAGTAAATAAATAGTGTATAGTAATTCTTTTACCTTACTATTTAGTTTGGGTTTTGAAATGCTTGCGTTTGTTTTCCTTCGTGAATTTTCTCATGGTCTTTCTCTAAAAAGGTTACATGCTTCTAAAAGCACAAAGCACATTTTTCTACCCATGTTTTTTTTTTAGAAGAATAGTGGAAACATTTTTCTTTCTCTTTACACTTACTCTAAAAAAATTGATTCTCTATGGTTTTGAACACAAGATTTTGTCTCTAAATTGAAAACATATTAAGTGTGTGTATGTGTTAACCAGAGTACCAGAGTATCAGTTCTCATTCTTTTGGAGACTAGTGATGACAGATTAAGGTTTACCTTGGTGGTTTCTGATACTGCCTGACTTTCTACTTTGCAGATTGTCTCACATGATGGCATGACAGGAGAGAGAGAGAGAGAGAGAGAGAGAGAGAGAGAGAGAGAGAGAGATCGTTCTTTGTTTTTTCCAGTTAAAAGGACACCAGCCCTATTGGTCTTGAGCCTCAACCTTATTACCTCATTAAATCCAATCACCTCCCCATGGTCTCTGTCTCCAAACACAATCACAGCAGAGATCAGAGCTCTTCAGGAACACAACATCTTTATGTAATGGAAATAATATGCAAATTTCAATAATCTTAGTTTTTCTTTTCTTTTTTTTCCCCTTTTTTTCTCTTTTTTCTTTTTGGTTTTTTCAAGACAGGGTTTCTCTGTGTAGCCCTGGCTATTCTGGAACTCACCCTGTAGAACAGGCTGGCCTCGAACTCAGAAATCCACCTGCCTCTGCCTCCCAAGTGCTGGGATTAAAGGCGTGCGCCACCACTGCCGGGCTTAATCTTAGTTTTTCAATTACCTGTTGAACTATTCTTTTTAGAATCCTAGATACATTAAAATTAATAGATAGTTAGAATTAATCTAGTTGACACTAATATTAGAATGATAAAGCATGATAAAAACACAGCCGAGAAAATTGATCTAAAGTCCAGATGGATAGATGGATAGATAGATCGATAGATAGATAGATAGATAGATAGATAGATAGATAGATAGATATCAATATGCTATCTTTCATTACAAAACAAGTTGTAGGGTGTAGCCAGAGAAAGCTCCTAAGAAAATTTGTGTTTCGTTTCCTACTGAAAGGTGATTGGGTCTTTACAAACTTTAGATAGTAAGGTGAAGAATACTTTACCACCAGGAAGACACAGACTTAAGAATGAATATAAGACATGCATTGCAGTTTAAGGAGCTGAGCCTGGGTGTCAGAGAGGACATTTAAAGACTTTCTACAACTAAGAGCTATTGTTCAGTATTCCCTAAGTATCCACAGAATACTGGTCTAGAATACAGAGCATACATGTGGCCTTTGTTCTTCCTAAGTCTACAATCAAAGACCATTAAGTGCTTAGGTCTGACAGCTTGGCACTTTCAAAATTTCCCTAAATCACCTCGGATTTTTCCAGTAGGCTGTCATGCTGACTAAAGCAGTGGGTTATGCGATTTGGGCAGAAGCATGCCACAAAGAGGCACTGATGTGCAGTTGAAACAAAAGCAAAACAAAACTTGCCCTCCCTTTGTTTCGTTCTTTCCTTGACTGCCTGGTGGAGACAGAATAGTTTCAGAGCATCCACTGGAGCCTCTAGCCATTTCAGAATAGAAGAGGTTAGAAACACCTGATTTGAAAATCTCGATATCGAATAATTTTTGTGGCTTTCTTTGAATTTCCTTAAACAGTTTCTTTCTTTTTCCTCTTTCTTTCTTCCTTCCTTCCTTCCTTCCTTCCTTCCTTCCTTCCTTCCTTCCTTCCTTCCTTCCTTCCTTCTTTCTCTCTTTCTTTCTCTCTTTCTTTCCTTCTTCCTTCTTTCCTTCCTTCCTTCCTTCCTTCCTTCCTTCCTTCCTTCCTTCCTTCCTTCCTTTCCTTTTTTTTCTTCCTTTAAACTGTGGTGAAAGCAGACCTAGACACACAATTTCAAGGTTGTGGGTATGAATGTTAAAGACATACATGGCTCTTCCTATACGTAATGCCATCCCACTCCGTGAAGTGGCCATGTTTCTAACGATACCATGTCCTGCTTTGATGAAAGTCAATAGAAAATGTTACCCCCATGAAAGTCCTCAAGTGAAACTGGGATCGGTAGCATCATCAGAGGAAAGGTACACAGCTGTAAGCCCATCCTTTAGGAACCTGAATCGGGAGGATTGCCTGGACTTTGAAGGCAGTCTGTAAAACACAGTGAGTTACAGACAAGCCTGGAGTATAGAGTGATACCTGTGTCCAAAAATGAAAATAATGTGATTGCAATACATTCATATAAGACAATATGATTGCATATTCTGTTTTTTGTGCAGTTTCTGCTCCAAAAGAAAAACGTATGGCTGTTGAAATGTGTCTTTGTTTTTTATCTGGGTGAACTCTTCTGCACTTCCCTGAGCTCTCTCCACCACACTCTCCCATTAATCACAGGGAATAGTGCTTGTTCCTAGTCCTCTGAAACCTGGTATTAATAAAGTGTGGTGTTATCTCTACTCAGGGGATGTATGTTTTTGGGTTTATCCATAATTCTAGAATAAATGCCCTTATTTCTTTTCTAAACGAAACCTTAAATGTGAGCATAGAAAGCAACTGTTTTAGAAGTCAGAGGAACTTTCCATGGCTGTTGAAATCATGGAGAAGATCATTTATCTTCTTTGAGAAGATTGGTATTCAAATTATTTATGTAATGTTAGGAGTAGAACTATAAGGGAGGAACGGGTCTGTGCAGTATTTAGGAGGTCAAGAAGGCCAAACTATGTTTCCCGCTTGTTTCTTATATACCAGACAGCACGAAAGAATTTTTAAATTTCCTTAGCTCATGCTAAACTTGCTGGCAATGCTGTTCACCATACAAGAAATAAAGCTTTAGAGGGTAAAGATTTCCAGGATTCTCTTAGCTAGCAAATGATGAAGGCTGGTCTCTCTGACTTGAGTGTACATCAGCTTGTGCGGTACCGAGAGCAGTTGTCAATATGCATTTGAAGGCATGACTGCATCTACTCTATTCAAAACTTGCTCTGAACATTCTGAATTAAAGGGCCTTGTCCATGAATGCTATGTAACTTGGCTGGGCTTTAGAAGGTAGAATGAAGATGGATTGCCTTTAGAAATATCTTTATTCATGCGTGTGTTCAAAATGTGCAGTGTAAGGGATGAAAAGGCTATTAGAGCAGAAAGGGTATCCACGAACTGCCTCACACCTAGCTGGCATATGTTACTCTCCAGCTAGCCTCTGAATATGAAATATTTCTGTACTATTTGAGAATCAGCCAGATGAAGTTGAACCACATGATTTTATTGTTAAGTTGAAAAGTCAAGACACTTCTAGACACTAACAATTTGAAAATGGATGTCACATTGCTCTATACCTAGAACATGTGGTTTGTCTGTTAGGGTTAATGAGGGTTACTCTGCATTAGATTATATTACAGTTTTACTTAAGATTGTAATATAATACTTTACTGAAATGCGTAAGTCCACTGTTTTATTTTATTGAGAAATAAAGAGAAAATTGGGTGGTGAATAGAAACTCTTTAATAATAGTTTGCAAGATACTAACTGACTTGTTGGCTTGTGAGACAGGGTCTTTTTATAAAAAGGGATACATGTAAATTATCTTGGGATATAAACAGTGCACACACCTGAGTGCTACAGTGCAAGGAATGCAAACAAATCTTATTTAACTCAACAGATATACCAGTTATCTTGTCGAATCAAATCTCTCTGTATGAATCGGGGCTAACTTGAAATCTCATGTGTGTGTGTGTGTGTGTGTGTGTGTGTGTGTGTGCGCGCGTGTGCGTGCGTGCTGGAAATACTATTTTGTTTTCCATTCCAACAAAAGGTAAAATATACACAAGTGTTTTCCTGATTATTAAGAGTAAATCTTACTAATTTAAAGTGTATTTTCTATGGATTTACATTTTAGGTTGATACTTCTGTTGCTGACTTCCTTATAAGTTAGAAACAGTAATCTACAAGCCATTAAGAAACATATTAACTAAATTATCCAGTCTACCATGAATCTTCCGCAGTCTGACCTTTGTTGCATTGCTGTTGCATAGCCCTCACTGCTGATAACTTTCATGACCAGATTGAAGATGTAAGGAACATAAGACTTTACTGAGTCTGTCCTTTATTGTGATGGTAATAGCAAAACACAGGGAAATGGATGGATAACGTGATGCTTGGACTTTTAAAAGCTTCTGAGTATAAATGTCTATAGAAAATTTCTAGAGACCAGAATGACTTGTAAACGATAGATTTACTTCTTCTGGTTTGGAAGGCTGGGAGGGCGAGAGGCTGGGAGGTCAAGAGCAAGGTGCCCACAGATCCTGTGTCTGAGAAGAACCTGCTTTGTGCTTTGTACATGGCTTCTTCTTATTGTATCCACCCATGGTTGAAGGGAGAGATAGTGACACTGACAAGATCCACTCCCATAGGTTCTATTTTATAATATGTATCAACTCGTGGGTCAATGTTTCAGCACATGAATTTTAGGAAAAAACTGAGAAAATAATAGGCTCATTTCTATTTACTATTTCTAATATCAAGTTGGCATAAATAATTTGAGGCTTCTTAGAATACAATTTATAAAGCAGATCCATACCATCATAGAAGTTGGATCCTCTCAATATTTTTTTAAAAAATGTTATTTACTTTTGCTATCTTTAAAACATGAACGACTTTGAAGTGGCCAAGTCACTTTAAAGAGAATCTTTCGAGCTTTGTGGAAAGTGATATTTATAGCAGCTTGAAACTGAGCGAAGGTAAGCTTGGGAAGGAGGACATTGACCGACATTCAGGGTAACGTGGATGTGGACTGTGACCTCCTTTTGTAACAGTCCTTACTGCTGTGGCATTCCAAAGAGGAAGCAATGCATTCTTCATGAGAACAAAAATGAAATAAAACCAAACCAAACCCCTCAGAAGATAGAAGAGAGAGGTGTTCTGAGGACAAATTGATTAATCTATAATGCAAGTTAAGAAAGAACTTGAGAGGATGGAGGGTTCTCATCGATCTCCTCTCTGCACAAAACACTCCTGGGATCCGTTGTCTGAAAAGAAAGGAATTATTTGGTACTTTCCAAACATTAAAACTGCTTTTATGAAACCAGGTATGGTGGCATATATACTCCTAGAACTTGGCTGGCTGACATAGACAATTATGAATTTGGGAATAGCCTGAGCTAAATATCAAAAACCTCAAAAACAAAACAAAACAAAAAAAAACCATAACAGCACCCTGTTTTATGTGAATTCTTTGTCAGTCAGCACAATCAAGAACCATCAAGATTTAACTAGGCAGTGCAAAGACCTGGTAGGAGTTGCCTGTGAGCACAAATCCTGCCCCAATGACCTGAATAACCTCAGAGCTTCTCCGTGATCTTATTGTAGTCCCACAAACCACTGATGGCCATGATACTGGCAGTGCATTTCAGGGGGAGAAACTTGTACTATCGCCATTGTGCAGCTGATTCTGGTGTTCCCTTTCCCTGGATATAAGTTTGTGGGATTCTATCCAGGGGAATTCAGGTTACCGTACTTGTTTTAGGACACAGAGATGCTGAAATAGAGAGAGTGAGTGAGAAGAGAAGAGTGGATAGCAGAGAGGAGCAGAGAGGAGAGGAAAAGGGGAGAGAAGAGCAAAGGGAAGAGAGGAGAAAAGGGAAGAGAGAAAAGGGAAGAGAGGAGGGGGGACGGGAGAGGAGGGGAGGAGAAAAGAGGGGAGGGCAGAGGAGAGGAGAGAGGAGGAGAAGGAAATTTATTAGGAAGAAATAGTCTGTGCTTGGATGCTCTTCTGGGACTCAGATCTGGATGCGTACCCTGACTCTCCAGGGGACCCTAGGAGACGGAGCCATCCCCAGCTCTATCCTGAATTGTATTTTATCAGTGCTGATGTGTGGAGGGTATGGCTCTATTTTGTTCATTAATTTACTATAAAGTATATGTTTGGGAAACATATGTTATGCATCAAGTAGCGTGCCAAGATTCTGCAGAGGAGACAATCAAGAGAGTACAACAAAGACAACAAAGTCCTTTTCTCAGCAATGCACCAAGACAGGAGAACTGCACATAGGTGATACTGGGAACACGGAAGTGGGCCAGGTAGAGATATTGTTAAAGCCAGGCACATGATGACACTGACAATCTCAATGTTTAAAACAATTCACAAAGGAGTGTATCTCCTATGCTTCCTCTGAACTCTCTTCCAGTGATCAATATTGGAGAATTATTTGTTCTACTATGGAAGAACTCAGTAAATGGAAGATCCTCAAAGCCTGCAGATTCTAGCAAGAAATGCTCTGCAGCGCTTTTCTATGGGTTCATGAGCTAAAAATGGCAGTGATCATTCAAGTGTGGTGTCCAGTGAGACAACTTGTCACTGGCTTCAACTAGGTATCTGCATTTACTCAAGGTATCTATTCATGGTGGCTGACCCTGTGACCACTGGCTGAAAAGTATCTCCATTTAAGAAAAACAAACTTTTATCTGAGAGAGGAGTCAGTTTACTTTATGATGGTCACCCCTCTGGGCTTTGACAATGTATTTGGACTTCTGTTCGGGAAATCTGAGTATGTTGGCTATCCTACAGTCATTGACTAAGGTCTAGGACCATTCATGCTTTCAGAATCCTGTCAGTAACTTTCTTAAGGGCTTGCAACTGAAGAAAGCAGCAGGTGTCAGGGAGGTACCCACTTGCTATGTACAGTCTTGGTAATTTGGTTTTTCTAGGAATCTCCCATGGACAACAGTAGCCACCATAAAAATTAATTACAATTTTACCTATTTATTTATTTATAATTTTTGCCATTAGTTGAACTATCAAATGGTTGAATAGTAGATTATCTTGCAGTTTTTGTGTGATAAAACTGTGCATAAATGTAAAGACAGAAAGTTACAATACAAGCTTTGTAGTATTAGTATACATATGGGTTTTCATATATCTACTAATATCTACATCATTTGCATGACAGAAAGTGAGATTTTATCATGTTCCAACTAAATATACCTATTATAGTTTTCTTTTTTTATAAAACAGCCTACTATAAGGTGAGTATTAAAATCAGTAAGCCAGGAAACTTTACTATATTATTATTATGTAACCAACATGAAGATCCAAGGAGCCAAATGAAAGAATTTCTAAACTATAAAAACATTTTAGAGTTCTGAAAAGTTACATAACCATCCTATGGTTGTGCAGATCACCCGTTGTACTGTGAAAACAACTCTTGGCACTTTAAAAAATGAAACATAAGCTGGGCAATGATGCCACACGCCTTTAATTGCAGCACCTGGAGGCAGAGGCAGGCAGACCTCTGTGAGTTTAAGGCCAGCCTGGTCTATGGAAAGAATTCCAGGACAACCAAAGCGACACAAAGACATTCTGTCTCCAAAGACAAACTAACTAAACCCAAACAAACAAAAAGTTGAAAGAGTAGCTGAAAGGTTTGATTTTTGTTCTCAAATTTTTTTTATGGCCAAGGAAACTGATCCAACATTTGTGTGGTCCAGAGTCCAAGATAATGCTTGCTCCAAAGTCAGTTCCATCAGGAGAATGAGATGTAAAAGATACAGTATATAGATTAATATATGGGAAGGCTGAAAGGACTGCTATTAATTAAAGAAAGCTTCAAATAATCATGTTCTAGGTTTATGCTTATTTCTAAAATCTCACCCTCTTCCATGTTGCTTGATACATCCTTATTTATTGGTTTAGCTGCTCTAGTTTCTAGGAACTCTTTGGCCTACCCTTACAGACCTCATCACTTCCTTATCTGGCTCCTAGCCTGGAGTAACACACATTTTATTACTGAGAATATCTCATTATGCCAAGTCAATACAGGAATTACCATTTTGGAAGGGAAATGGACCTACGCTGTAGTTTTTCACTGCTTTCTGCCTCCCCAACTCTGGGCAAGTCACTTAACAGTCTTGAGTCTGAGCAAGCCTTAGTTGTAAATGATAATGGTGACATTATGAACATTAAATATAGTGTCTAACTATGTCCTGCATATAGGAAGCACTTCAGAAGTGACGTCCATTGTTAATTTTTATGGATATATTATCTCTGTTAGATGGTCTTGAGCTCTCCTTATGTTCTTCTTTAGATAATGGGAGCTGGCTTGAGGATCAGGTAGATAGGAAGTACCGGATAAATGTTTGAACCAGTAAGCATACAGGAAACAAAACAGAAATAAAAATAGATATATGTTGTGTAACATAGTTGAAAGGGACAAGAAATTAGAAATCTCTTTGACCTTACCAGAGGAAAGACTTGCAGAGCATATCCAGTTGGGTTGGCTGGTGAACAATAAGTTGGGCACATCCAGGTTCAATGATATGTTATGGTAAGGAGTGTGGAGACATGGTGTTTTGGGAATGAATGATACGCTAAAAAGTATGCGCAATGGAGATTTTTAGAAAACCAGATTCACTCCCATGAATCTCCATGATGGTTTTAATGTCAATTTGTCATGTGAGTAGGGAACTTCACCTGAAGAATTGTCCTGATTGGCTCAGTGGGTGAGAGAAGACCATAGTGTGAGCAGTACCTTCTGGGAGCAGCCAAGATAAACAGAGAGCCTGGCACAGGGAACATTGTTCTCCTTTGTCCATACCTACAGACACCAAGTGGGTTTCCCATTTTTAGCCACTGCTGATGTCTCCACTGATCACAGAACCAGTATTTCTAGGCTTCACTAATCAAGGACTAGCTCTTCTCCAGGAATGTTTAAGGTTTTCAGCTCTAGGTTAGGACTTGCTGAGCCTTGGGGACTGAGGGAGTGCTGGGTTGTGGGCTTCTGGTGTGAGACCAGTGGGGAGTCACTCCCACTGGGGGTGCGCCAGTCTTCAGTACTGAGTCACTGCGGAGGTTCTCTGCTCCTCAGGTGTTAGACAACTGGTATTACCATTTTAACACAAGCCGATTTAATGCATTTATTATTCAGCTATAGGTTCTGCTGCTCTAGAGAGTGCTGACCTGCTCAAACACTGATGACTTTAACGTGTTGCATTTTTACTTGTTTCTAAGAGGAACATGTCTGTGTTCACTATATCTCAAGGTTTTGAAGAAAATTAGTTGTCGTACTGTGTATAGCTGTGTGGTAAGGAGACATTTTTGAGAAGGGAGGACTGGAGAAAGGTTTCCCTTTGTACCTTAGGCTAGCTTTGAACTTGTGGTTATCCTGCTTCGACTTTTCAAGCACTAGGCTTAAAGGCAGAATCACTAAACTCAGCATAAAGAAGATTCAATGATGATAGTCTATTCTGATGAAACGTAAGGGTGTCTTAAAGATGATGATTCATGACTTTAGAATAGCCATAAATCTTTGAGGAGTGAGCAAACCAAAATTAGGAACATATGTTCCCTCTGCTCTTGGTATGGCACTTCCACGAGAGTCACCAGGAGTTAAGTGGAATGATGACAAGCCGCATATGGCACCAGATCTGTGCTAAATTAATAACAGTATGAGAACACAGTTAAACAGTGATAATCCCCTTGTTATCCAGTGTCTTTTCCCTTTCCAACAATCTCACAGTACATCGTTAAACACGCAAAAGACACTTGTTAATGGGGACAGCTGACATGCGAGGAGAAACCATGTGGCCTATCTTTTGAAACAAGCTGAAGAGGCTGATTCAGGCTTCATTCGCAGGACTGCAGCGGAGTCATTTGGAGATCAAAAAAGAGGCTAAACCTGACTAGCTTGAGGCACTCCATCTGCTCTGCCCCATGCTGTTGCCATAGTCACCCATCTCCTAGCAACAATGAATAGCATTTTCATGTCTCCACAGTGACAAAGCACGGGAGTGAAAAACATAAGTACGGTCACGCTCACAATACACTAACAATCTGAGAGGTTATCTCATAAATTAAGTTCAATCTGAGGAGCCGTATGAATATTTGATTTCATGATTATATCTTTCCTGTGGTGGTCTTTTGTCTTGGTTTAAAATAAGGCAGCCTGACAGCCTGCTATTAAATAGAAGATGACAAATATCATTACAAAGGGCACAATAAAGTTAAACTTTATTTTAAATCACAAGGGAAAACTATTATCTTTTTGAATAATTGCTCATCAGCATCTAGAACTCTGGGGACAAATGCCAGGGTGGAAAGACTCAGTCTTGGATTTAGAAGGAATATTCTGTCCTGACACATCCAGGCTCAGACAAGCCACTGGCAGCCTTTGCAGTAAGCAAGGAGTCTCAGCTGACGTAACTAATCAAAGACAGTAAAGAAGCCAAATAAAGAGAGAAGAAAAGGCCAACTGCATCATGCTTGTCCTTGTGACAATGTGAAAAACCGAGTGACTCATCTTAGAGGGGGGGGGAGCTGTTTATTTTTAAATGTTTGTGCCATACTTGAAGAACGCTTTATTTGAATATTCTACCAGGAGAATTCCATTAGAATGGTACGCTCATTTTAAAAAAATAAATAGTAACTCTCAATCCAAGAGTGCTTTTACCAACCCTTGGGCCAGACCTGAGAATGCAGAAGATTTTAGATAGCCACAGAGATGGAGATAGTGAAGTCGGTGGCAATTCTCCTTTAAAAATACTGTTGGGTCTATTTTTACCATTTCTGTCAGCTACAGCTCATGACCCATCTCTTGTTTAGAAATAAGACTCTATCTGTCACAGTTTGAATATTGCTTTCTTGATTTTTTTTTTCTATGAGAGCCTGGGCATTTGGTAAATGTCAATGAATGATGCACATAGTGAGAAGCCGCTTCAGGAATCCCACTGAGAGATTTCACTGGAGGGAAAGCAGAGCATCCAAACAATGAGGTCTACAGAATGGAATAAACCCCACACTTAGGCCATTATCATGTGTTTACACATTGCATGTGGAGTTGAGTTTAGCTGTGCTAACAGCTTTGTGAGAAGAAAATCCCCCCCGAAATTAAATAATCAAAAGAGATAGGTGAATGCTGATTTTATGAAATAAACGGTGATTGAGGAGAGAAGAAAAACCAGCAGGACTCAGCAGGAAGCAAATTAATTCATGCTGGAGATTTACTCTCCTCAAGAAATTAAATTGCTCACTTCCTAATCAGTACAGTTCTTGTATGTGGCTTCTTTTTCATTCTTCCTAAATTTATTTCATGTTAGAGCTCTTTAATTTTTCACTCTATTGTTTTTTTAAATTATAGTTTGAAACTCCAGTTTCTTGAGAGCCTCTGTGAAGTTCTGATCTCAGTTATTTACCATGCCTCTAATTTGATAAAAATAAAATTATTTTCCAATGATTACATTTATTGTTTTCATTTGTGCCTGCTGCAGAGAATGATGTAAGAGGACTCCCTAATGTGCTTTCTTTTTTCCTGTGTTATTAGAATGATTGGTGACCCAGGCAATCACGTGTATTCACGACACTACTTTGTAATAACTGAAGAAAAACTGTGTCTTACTGTCCTTCCATGGCGGATGGCTGTTCAGTTGCTGGCTCTTTCCATGTTGTCATGCTGTCGCAAGCAGGAAAAGGCACGAAATGTTGTTCTCCCAGCTAATTCTGCACACAGAGAAAGATGTCAACACACATTAAAACTGCAACCACATTTGAGAAGGCATGCAGAACTCTGCAAATGCCATCGTTGTTTGAAGAGCTCGAGTTGCAGGGATGTCGGATGCTTTTCAATCTGCTTTTTACTCTCCTGCCATCTTAAAATAAACTGTGTAATTCTCCTTCTTGGCTTTTGAATGTGAGTTATGCCATCAATCTCTTGTGATTCATCCACTACGTTATTTTAGGGCTGAACAGTTTGTCCTTTCTATAATAATCACTGTAGCATCGCTTTTGCCTAGAGGAAGCTATTGTGTCTTTTGGGAGGCTGACAAGCAGAGAAGTACAGCAATGTGACTGAAAGACTGGACAACAAAAGCTTCTCTCCCACAGGTCTGTTGGCAGGTGGGAAAATCTGACTGGCACCTGTATATTAACTTTGATATCAAATGATGAGTCCAGCCTTCCAAGTATGAGGTGTTAGAACATTGTCACGGCTGAGTGCTGAAGTCCATAGTACTCTGTACTCTAGAAGAGATGTGTGAAATTAGTCTTTGAGGCGATTAGCACGTCCTACCAATCTCCCTCTGCAAAGTATATCTGCATTAAGGATCTTGAAGAAAGGGGAGAGTGTGACACATCTTTCAAGTATTAATCACCACTTCTTGTAACGATCAGAAGACAAAAGGGCTCTGTTGAATATCAGAACAGCTGAATTAGTGCCAAATGTACAAATTACCAAAGGCGATGGAGAGAAACCTTTGGCTTTTAATGGAAATTGACTCTTTTACAGCTAGCATGTTTTGAAGAGATCTTAATAATGGAAAAGATCAGAAGCATCCTTATGGAATGAGATGACAGTTACATAAAATCCCTGAGACAGAATGAACTTGACAGGACATTAGTCTTTGCAATGTCAGATCTTTGCTGCTATCAAGATCACCTGGCATTGAAAAGAGAACTTGAGAAAGGCCAAATAGAGTAAAACAGTTTCAAAATAAGAACAGAGCCAGATGCTTTCAGGGTTGGATATAAGGCTGGTGAGATAACCATATCTGGCATCTATAATACATAGGTGGTGATTTCCATCATGAACTCCCATTCAGACTAGGCTGTAGTAGGTGAAGGATGGAACATTTCCCAACACCTAACATGTATCTTTGATGAATACAGTATCGGACCTCCCATTTTTCTTTGTTTAATACATCATTAATTTGTTTCTCTTCCATGTAATTGTCTGAAGTAGAGGTTTCATGTAGATAGAAGTCCTGTCTCTAAGTGGAGTTCAAAGACACTGGACCATTCTGTCTTGTGTCTCTACTATCAGAAAGGACTTCAAGGCATTATTATTATTATTATTATTATTATTATTATTATTATTATTTTGTAATAAAGGCAATGAAGAATAGGCAGCTACTCCTTAGGGTAGGTAACCCTGCGATAACCTAATACTATGTTAAGTAAGGCTTATGCAGCTAGCCATGTAGAAAATGTATTTTTGAATAGTTGGACAGGGTAACAAATTATGAATTAGTCTATTCTAGAAATCAGAACCCTAGTCTTTCTAAGAAAGGCAAGAGACAGGACTATATGATTCATTTTTTTTTTCATAATAGCTGGGAAATAGAAGCAACCTAAATGTCCTCCAACTGATGAATGGATACTGAAAATGTGTTATGTATTTACTATTTAGCTATTTAAAAAAATGAAATCACAAAATAGGAAGGTAAATGGATGGAACGGGAAATGATCATATTGAATGAGGTAACCCAGACCAAGAAAGACAAACATCACATCTCATCTCTCATCTGGGCTCCGAGCTCTGAGTCTTTCGATATGAATGCATACCTGGAGTAACTGCAGCAACCAGGAAAGTAAGAAGGGACTCTGTTGTATATGGGAGCAGGGGAGGGAGAGGTTAAATAGAGAGGGCAATAGTAGAGTTCAAATGATCTGAAATGGAAAATGGGGAAATGGGGTGGCTCTAATTTGGAAATGGGGATGGAAATAAACACAGGAGGAGGGTAAAATAACAGTGGGAATGTGCAAAAAAGCCATAAGTACCCATACTACCAATTACCTAAAAATACCTACAGTACCTGAAACTCTGTGTATAAATATGCATATATAGTATAAATGAAGACTTCATATCTGGACTTACAATGCTCCCCCCAGGAGCCAGAGACCATCTAACAAAGCCCCAAACACCAAGCATAAGGAACTGTGTTTTGAGTTTTTGGTCAGCATTGATCTAGAGACTCCAGAAACAATGTGGGATTATTACCATTGCTCTTGGCTGCTCTTACAGGTAGAAGATAAATCCCTGTTGCTGAAAAAAGAAAAAAGCACCTCAAACACAGTGTCCAGAGGCCCTTGAACTGGATGTGGCTTGCAAATCTCCTTGCTGAAGACTAGTTGTCATGGAACCAGAAGATGCCATGCAAGCTTTCAAAATAGAGACACACAACTAACAGGACTCCTCAGCTAAGATTCCTATGAATTACAAGAATGACCAGCATGGCAAGATAACCTTAAGAATGCAATAGTGGTACACATATCTTGGTGATAACCAATAGCTTTCTAATTGGATATAAGACCCACTTAACAAGAGAAAACTCATGCCTGGTATTGGAAACCTAGCCAAATAGTGAATTTATTGTCAAAGACCAGCTATGATACCCAGGAAAACTGAGATGGGATATAGAGTCAGTGGGGAAGTGGGGGTGGAGGGGGCAAAGGCTGATGGTTTCTGGCAATTAACTCTCTCTTGCTATTCTGGGGCCAGAGGTATTGGTTTCTGGCAATTGACTCCTGCTGATAACAGCAGGGCATTAGAAAAAGAATCTTAACTACTTAGGGCTCTTTACTCTTTAACCTCCCACCTCCAGAGCTTATCAACTCTTCTTCAGCCTGTCAGAAAGGAAAAGAAAGTCACACACATACACACACACACACACACACACACACACACACACACACACACACACACACACACACACAAGATGAAGCAGAAAGGGGGTACTCTTAGCTTTTATTTTGCTTTCAGCTTTTTATGGCTTTATAGACCAAAGTTCTCTGTGTAAGAAAAAATTACCTCATAGATAAAATGTTATATAACAGGGAGTTACAGCAGGATGTTGTTAATAAGTCCAAAGCAGTATTTCATTCTATAAGCTCATGAGTTCAAAGCAATGGTTTTACATGATCTTGTTTTATCATAGGGTACATTTGTAGCCTTATCCTTGGACCTGACCTAGAGTTAATTTTTCCATGATTGTTAATTTGTTCTAAATCTATTTTATTTCCTAGTGCAATTTACATGCTTGTGGTGCATGAAAACTCATTGTTCTCTGTTTCATGAAGTTTTTACTTACTATTCTATGAGGTGGGGGCACATTCTATTCTTGATTCTAACTTTATTATCTCTTTCTGGCAAAATATAAAACCATCTCCTTAAGCTTTCTATCAACTATTCTAACTTTCTAAAATTATTTTAATTAAATCAGGAATTCTTTGAAATCATTAATACATTAAAACATCATTGTTTCATGAAAGTTCATCTTCATGTTGATTCAGCATCGAATTTGTCCAATAGGATGGGCTAATCACCAGGAACCAATCATAATAGACCATAAGCAGAAAGGGTCTTTCTTTGCCAATCACACCATGTCAGAAAAATGAGGAATACAGCAATGAGAAATACAAAAGTGAGGAATGACAAACACGAGAAGGGACATCAGCAGCAAGAAGCAATCCTGGAACAAAGCACCTGGGGTTATGCCTTTCCAGGACTCACTCATTACAGCCATGCAAAATGGTAGGCTGTCTCCAGGAAGCTTACTTGCTTGCCACAACCTTCCCTGCATGGCTTTCACCAATTTATGGATCTTACTAAAACAGCATAATTCCTAACTACATTCTAAACATTGTTCTTAAACCCATGGATAAGTATTGTCTTCACTCCTCATCAAGGAAACTTCTCTTTTCGACAGAGACCTTTACAGAATATCACAACTTATTGAAATGCAGAGTTGTGAAGCACAGTCCGAACTGATATACTTGAAACTTACTTCCACACTTCCACATGTAAGGATTAAGGAATAGTTAGGAAGAGGGGTCAGACAGATTATAAAAGCTAGAGGACCAGGGAGTTTGCTATAAGACAATGTCTCATAGAAATGTTAAGAGCTTCTCCCATGAAGATTCACCAACATGACTGGAGCAAGGATGACTAGTAGACTAGCTAATATGGAGGAGGAAAAGCTCACAAGGATTCAATCTTAGACAAAGAAGTCCAGGCAATGCTGAGAGCAGAAGAAACCCTTCTCTAGGGAATCACATATCAACTGATTATCTAAACCAAATAGTTAGCTCTGAAGACATATATACAAGTAATAGTATATTACTGAGCAAGTTGTACTTAGGGTTTTGTATTTAGAAAAAATATATTTTATTAACAAAATTAAAGAGAAAGAGGCCATGAAATTAAAGGAGAAGGCAGACAGGTACATAGGAAGTTTACAGGAAAGGGAAGGGGGTGGTGATATGTTTATATTATAATCTCAAAAACAAATATATTATTTTTGAAAAGATTAGGATATGTTCATATAGCGTATGTCTTGGGTAAATACTCTATCAAAAGTGTATAAAACACATAACAGGTATGGTACACATTATTTAAATTATCCTAGAAAGAAATAAAATGGATGAGTCTGAAAACATCTAAAAAATTTTATATAAGTTTATAACAGAGTCAGTATAAATATCTGCAGAGACAAAACTGACAGAAAAATTGCCAGAGACATTTGTTTCGAACTCAGGTGCTTAAAAATAATATGCACGAGGCATTTGTGATCTTTGTGTTGAGAAAAGTGATTTTGGGTTTCTGGTGATGACCGAAAGGGAAGGCTGGATGAAGTTTTCTTGTATATTGTAAAAGGATGTGAGAGGCCAAGAAGATGAAAGATGCCACTGAAAGGCAAGACTGTCAGAAAAGCTGCTATCAGCTGTAGGGGATGGTTCTGATGCCTTGATTGGGAATCTGCCTCTGAACACTGAAGGTCTTATTCTCCAGTTGGCTTTTGATCAAGCAATAAAGATGCTAGTGGCTAATGGGCTGGGCAGAATAGGGGGGCTTCCAGTTTCTCTGCAGGCAGGCTAGCAGACACAGGGGAGGAGAAGAGATTTGCTGTGCTTGGGAGTTGGTGGGGGAGAAGGAGCCATCTGCCATATGAGATCTTCAGCAGAGAGGCCATCAGCCACTTTTCCAACTGAGTCTGGGGTAGCAGGCAGGATATTAGATTCATAATTAAGCTGAGTGCAGATTTATAGGGGTGAACAAGGAGAAGGTAATTGAGCAACTAAAGTTGATGGCAGATTTAGGGTGCTGAGCTGGGAGTGAAAAGAAGGGTGCAAGATAGCTGAGGAAGGCTTAGAAGAGCCTGGCCATTGAGCTTAAAAATGTTATCATTTATAAGACTTGTCTTGGTCATGGTGTCTGTTCACAGCAGTAAAACCCTAACAAAGACAGAAGTTATACCAGGGACTGGAGTACTGCTGTGATAGGCCTGACCATGTTTTTATTTGGAAGAATGTGGATTTGGGGACTTTGGATTTGGAAAGCAGTGGAATGCTCTAAATGGGGTTTAATGGGCTATCCTGGTAGGAATATGGAAGGCTTTGTTATTGAGAGTGATTGAATTGTTCAGATCTGGCCCAAGAGGTTTCAGTGAAGAATTTCAATATGTGGCCTAGAGACCATTTTTGTGGTATTTTGGTGAAGAATGTGACTACTTTTTGCCCTTGTCTGAAGAGTGTGCCTAAGGCTTAGGTGAAGAGACTCAGATTAATTGCATCAACAAAGGAAGTCTCAGAAACACCCATCATAGACTTTTTTCCTCTGGTTAAGTCTCATGAAGAACACTTTAAGCAATTGTAGCAAGCTGAGAAAGGAAAAATATAAAATATATGGTTCGAGTATTAAAGGGGTGCCAGGAAGTGAAATGGAGTCAAATCCTGTGTTCAAGAAGATAACAAATTAAGGGAGTAGGACTTTGGGGCAAGATCCTATCCAGCCAAGTTTAGATCCAGGCATGGTGTTATACACCTTTAATCCTAGAAGATAAAGCCAAGCAGATCTCTGAGTTCAAGGCCAGCCTGAGACAGAGCAAATTTTAGGTGAAGAAAAGCTTAAATCCAGACATGGTGGTACACACCTTAAATCCCAGGAGACAGGCATACAGATCTCTGAGTTCAAGGTCAATCTACAGAACAAGATTCAGGACAGCCAAGTTTAGGCAGAGAAGTTGGAAATGAGGGAGATAGTGATAATATAATAGAACAAGAGGACCATTTTGCAGCTCCTGCAAGCAGCAGAACTCAGCAGCTTTGGCCATGTGCATATGGCTTTATAGTCAAGAGAAGAAAGAGACTACTGGAACAATAGCTGCTGGTTAGCTAGAGCTAAGAAATTAGTGGTGATTAAGAAGAGACCAGCATCACTGAGGTGAAATATTCTTGCAAGTGTTTTCTGAGAGCATAAAGAAGCTGTGTTCCAGAAATAGCCAAGGTTGTATCTCATGCTGCAGCTGGACTTGGTAATGTGTAAGAGTCACCCAGGGGGTACTGGTTTTGAAGACATGAAGGGATCATGAAGAGAAACTGAGGCCTGGACACTGTAAGAGGCCATGGAAGGCCATTGGTGAAGGTGCAGCCTCAGTTGCAGTTGATGGCCCAGGACTGAAGGGGTCATGCAAAGGAGTTGAGGCTTGGCACTATGAGAGGCTATTGGTGAAGCCTACTTGCAATGGAAGACCCCAGCGTATTGGAGATGCCAGTACCATTGGATTATCACCATGAAGAGCAGTAGCAGTGGAGTGGATCAATTTGAGCTTACAGTGCTACAGAAGACAGAGTTGGAGAAGTGACACCAGCTCCTTTGGAGGAGCCCAGAAGACCATGTGAGGATCCCAGATATTGAAACAAGAAGCTGTAACATTGAAGTTGCCTTGGAGACCCCAAGATGTTCAAGATGCCAGAGCCATGGTCTATTTTGCTGAGGAAAGCTGCTAATGGAGTGGAACCAGCTCAGGAGAAAGATGTTTGTTACAGTCAACAAAGATACAAAGGAATTGGAGAGCTGAAGACCACTTTGATATCAGACATAGAGATGCAGAGTTTGGAGTTTGCCCAGCTGGTTTCCTGTCTTGCTTTGGGGATTACAGTTAAGTGATTAGATGAATCTCAGAAGAGACTTTGGACTTTAGACTTCTAGCATTTTTGATACTGCTATAGACTATGGGGACTTTTGCAGTTGGATTAAATATATTTTGTATTATGCTATGTTTAGGTATGGACCCCATAGACTCATGTTTGAACAAGTCAATGGGAGCAAGGGAGTGGAATGTGATGGGTTGTATATGCTTGGCTCAGGGAGTGGCACTATTAGAATGTGTGGCCTTGTTAGAATAAGTGTGACCCTTTAGGAATAGGTGTGGTACTGTGGGTGTGGGCTTTAAGACCCTCATCCTAGCTGCCTAGAAGTCAGTATTCTTCTAGCAGCCTTCAGATGAAGATGTAGAACTCTCAGCTCCTCCTGTACCATGCTTTCCTGGATGCTCCCATGTTCCTGCCTTGAGGATAATGGACTGAACCTCTGAACCTGTAAGCCAGCCCCAATTAATGTTGTCATTTATAAGACTTGCTTTGGTCTGTTCACAGCAGTAAAACCAAGACACTATTTATCTCTTCTTTCCTCCCTCCAAACCCTTCCAATGGTTCTTATTTTAATTCTGTGTCTAATGAACAGAAATCATATGCTAGTTAGTGATTCTGGAGCTTAAAACATCACTCATGTGTTTAAGACACAACAAAAAGACTTCAGTCCTGTTCTTTCTTACAGTTGAATCACAGAGCCAGACTTCCACCAAGATGATTAAAAATACAGATGAATGAATGAAGTGGAAACTTAAGGGTTCTTCAGAGAGTCAGTTGTGTTGGATGGAGTTTTGCAGGGGCAAACACGTGAAAGAGTGTTTTCCTGAAATGGACACAGGTGAAAGACTAAGACAAAGTCGGGAAGGAAGGTTTCCCTGAAGCACATACAGGAGAGAACATATTCTGCTAAAGCAAATACATGAAAGGATATGTGATGAAGGAGTCTTTGCTAACAACATACATGTATTGGTTTAGTGGTGAGTTTTCACTATACTGCTTTGTGCTCCCAGTGGATTGAGCTCATGTACCTGCCCAGGAGCTATCATGATTTGTGAATGGAAACACACACACACACACACACACATACACACACACACACACACACACACACACACACACACTCTCTCTCTCTCTCTCTCTCTCTCTCTCTCTCTCTCTCTCTCTCTCCTCTCTCTCTCTCTCTCTCTCTCTCTCTCTCTCTCTCTCTCTCTCTCTCTCTCTCACACACACACACACACACACACACACACACACACCAGTTAGTTTTAAAATGCCTTGGCTAACTCAAAGGAATGGTGAACCTGTCAGGAGCAGACATGTCTCATTGCCAAATGATCCTTAATAATGAAATGACATTGAATGTCACATTCTGTAGCTTTCTGATGTTTTTGAAGACTATATATCTATGTAAAGTATATTTGAACTGTCAAACCTTAACTACACTTAGCCATTTCTACTTGAGTAAATTGAAAGCACTTTATTATAATTAAATTAGAATATACCCTAAGCATGAGATTACTATCTGGCCCTTGCATTACTTAATCATCTTGTTCTTAAATAAGTTGCATAGGCACAATGCCTATCTAAGAGTAACAATATTAATTTCAAATTTTGTATCAATATATAGATTTATACCAATGAAAACCTTAATTCTATATCAACATATAAATTCTATATCAATGTAAAAAATATAACTACAATTTTACACCAATTACAAAGATTTCTACCAATGTAAGATTATGGCTATATAATGCTTTGTTCAAGAAAAAATTTAGTAGTCCATCCCATCTATTTCCTCCCTGTTCAAAATTATGACCATTCCCAAATGACCCCTTAAAATGACAACCTATCTATAGTTTGTAAACTAAGTACAAGCAAACACCCAAACCCAAGAAGTCATTCTGACAACTTTCCATGTCTTCTTCTTGCTGATTAGGGGTGATGAGGAATTCTTTAAAGGGGTAGGAAAATTAGAAACTTGGTTAGACTTAAGAAAGCTAGCTTTATCATCTGTTATCCAGTCTCTGTATACTTAGAAGGCTTGAGGCTTGACTGAAGTTCTGATTAGATTAGTCTGAAAAGTTGGATGAAGGAAGATCATTTGAAATCAGCAGCAGTTAATTCCTGAAGCTGTTCTGGAAGCAAGTCTCTAGACAGCATCAGGAAGCAGGGGGCTGGAACAGCAGGTCAGTTCAGCATCTCTGAGGATGAGTCTTGTCAAAGCTGTACATTCTGTAATATATGAATCTCATAACTAAAATTTTAGTACCATTAAGCTATTCATATGGATTGTGCAGGGTGCAAAGATCAGTTAAGGATGAAAGTTTGCTCCTTGTTGGAGCAAATGAAAGACAACTGTCTTTTTTATGAGTTAATTTTATCAATAACCAATTGTAATAAATGTTCATTCGTACCATATGAAGGAGGGCACACAGAATCTTAAGGATTCCATAACCAATAAGATTTATTGTCTCATTTTAGCTGAAGTTTTTGCTAGAGACATTTATATGTCTAAGCCAGTTACTGGGCTGTTCCCATATTGAGGAATGAGAAGATCAATTTACCTGTTTTGTTTGAGTTTCTCAAATTTTTTGAGATCTTCAGGCGGTCTTCCCCTGTCATATCTGATCCATACAAGGTGACTTGAATTCGAACCCAAGGAACTAAGTAAGAAGGTAGAGATGGTGAGATATGAGGCAAGCTTGATGCCTAAAAAGAAGAGAGGTTATCCTAATCACTGAGTTTCAGATCCTAGTAAAAGTGTTTTCTCTAAAACAAAAGGAAGCAAGAAATGCAATGTGAAATGGCTTCTCAGGAAAAACATTGAAGATTAACATCTGTCTTCAGCTTGAATGCACGCACATCTGCACATATATGTATCTGCATACACTGACATGCTACATACTCATTACAAACAAACATCCTCATGTACACACATGCACAGATGATTACTTCAGTGCCACCAAACACACAAGAAAATATGATGGAAGGAAAGCTGTTTGATTGATGTAGGCTTAGATTTTTTAAAACCTACTTTTAATAAATGTTCTCAAATGCTTTGTCCCCCTTCAAGCCCACTGTCCAAAGGTAGGAAAGAAAAGATTGTAAATTGAGAAGAGGATATGGTTCTGTTTAGAAGTCATTCCTTGGGGTAATCCCAATCTTCATTTTCAGGATACCAGCAGTCCAGTTCATTAGTGTCAGGATAGCAAATGTGAATCAGCTGTGATGGCACAATCCAGAAGAAACTGCCAGGCCACCTCTGAATCAGTCAGCAGGAGTGAACAGGACCAGCTAGTATACCAGGAGAAGTTCTCTGTCATGCCTCTCTCAACAAAGCAAAGGCAAGGCATGAGACCAATGAAGTCTTGCAAAGCTTGCTATGCAGGCATGAGGTCACTGTTCGTTTAGTCCTGTTTACTCTCTCCAAACATCACGTGTCCTCCCATGGGTCTTGCCTTAGCAAAAGAACAAGCGAGTCAGCTACAACAAAACGCCACATGAATCTTCATCACCTGACATATCCAGAAACTTCTACTTCAGATTGTAGTTAATATAATCTATTTGTCAAATTTTCAAACACAAAGCTTCACAAGAATATCTCTTTAAAATATCTCAGCTATAATGACTCCCAACCTGGTGCCATGGGCTAGGCAGGAAGCAAGTCAGGTTATATTTTGGAACACACTGTGACACACTAAAGCTTCCACAAAAAGATGATTCCCTTCTTTTTCTTCTTCTTCTTCTTCTTTTTCTTCTTCTTCTTCTTCTTCTTCTTCTTCTTCTTCTTCTTCTTCTTCTTCTTCTTCTTCTTCTTCTTCTTCTTCTTCTTCTTCTCCTCCTCCTCCTCCTCCTCCTCCTCCTCCTCCTCCTCCTCCTCCTCCTCCTCCTCCTCTTCTTCTCCTTCTCGTTCTCCTCCTCTTCTTCTCCTTCTAGTTCTCCTCCTCCTCCTCTTCTTCTTTTCTTCTTCTTCTTCTTCTCCTTCTTCTTCTCCTTCTTCTTCTTCTCCTCCTCCCCCTCCCCTTCTCCTCCTCCTCTTCCTCCTCCTCCTTCTTCTTCTCCTTCTCTTCCTTCTCCTCCTCCTCCTCCTCCTCCTCCTCCTCCTCCTCCTCCTCCTCCTCCTCCTCCTCCTCCTCTTCCTTCTCCTTCTTCTTGGGCATATATACAAAGAATGCTTTCTATTACTACAGAGAATGCTTTCTATTACTGCTGTTTCATTCATACTAGCCAGAGATTGGAAACAGCATAGATGAGCTCCAAAAGAAGAACAGAAAAGTAACTGTATACATTTGCACAATTACTCAGCTGTTGAAAAAAATGAAACCACGAGCTGGCAGGTGAATGGATGGATCGAGAAAAAATCATCCTTAGTGAGATGATCCAGCCCCCTAAAAGACAAATATAGTATGTATTCATTTATATGTCGATGTTAGCTGTTAAGTCTTCAATAAGCAGTTTATAGTCCATATAACAATAGATGCTAGGTATAGAATAAGTGACTAGATGAGAGAGATGGATCACCCTGGAAAGGGGAAACATAATAGATCATTATAGATGCAAGAGTGTTGGGGCTGGAATAGAAGGATCAAAAGTGGAGGAATAGGAAGAGAATATGGGGAGGGATTGCTAAAACTAAGGGTAATTGAAGTGGTTGTAACAAAAACTTAAGACAACAGAATCTTCCATATATATATATATATATATATATATATATATACACACACACACACACATACATGAAGGAGATCTTTATGGAATTGCCAAATAATGGGGAAGATGAAACCCCATCCACTCATCTCTCTTCATCAAATGAAGCCCCCAGCTCTGGAAATAGGCTATAGCTAATCTAGTTGTTGACCAAAGGAGAGTAGTAGGAACCTACAAACAACTCACGCTATTTCCAAGGCTATTGGTAGCTCTTGACAAACTGATGTCAAGGTCCCACTGCCAAAGGTAACACCTATAAAACTCATTGAACACGGAGACATTGAGGTAATTCCTACCTAGAGACTTCACTCCTTCTGAATAGTATTTATGGTACTAGAAGACACTCAGCCTGTTTCCAAATGAGAAAGGTTAAACACCATCCTAGCTAGAAACCCTTCAATCTACAATGATGTCCATCCTGCAACACGCACAAGTGCAATGATGTCACAAGCTTTTGGAGTAGCCAACTCATATCTGATTGGATTTAAGGCTCATTCCATGAGATAGAGCCTGCTTCCAACACTGCTCAGGTAGCCGAGAACTTGAGACCTAAATTGGTCAGAGACCTAGGAGAAAACTAAGTTTTTCTAGAGGAACATATCAATAAAATGATTCCTATTGGCATTCTTCTATGCTCATAGATCAGTGTCTTGATCAGCCATCATCAGAGAAGCTTCTATTGGCAATATATGGAAACAAATACAGAGAACTACAACTGGACAATATGCAGATAATGGGAGACCTTGGAACATTCAGCCCTTAATGTAGGTGTCCATCAAACATGCCTCCTCTCCAGGGTTCAGAAGGCCTGGTGAAAAAGGAAGCAGAAGTATTTTTTAGAGCTAGAGGGGACTTGGACACAAAGGAAACAAGACCTTCTAAACACAGCAGGACTGATGCACATATAAACTCCCAGAGACCATGGCAGCTCCCACAAGGCCTGCACAGATGTGGGTCAGATGAGGTTCCAGTGCTGAGAGGGGAAGTGAAAACAAGTCCCATTCCTAAGTCAGAAGCTATCTCCAACGCATACACTCACAAACTAAAATTTAGTTTTCTGCAATGGAGTCTCATTGGGGTTATAGACCAGTGTTAGGGCAGATCTCATGCTTAGTATTACATGGCCAACCCAAAATGAAATCAATAGCATTTTTAGAGTTTTTGTTTGTTTGTTTTAATTTCACAGGTCTTTTGGATATATATCACGATTTCCAGGTTTTTGTTTATTTGTTTCTATGGGGTTTCTGTATGTGAATGAATGTATTGTGTGTCCCTACATCTATAAGTGTTTCTTGTGCTTTCTCTTTGACTTTTTCTTCTGTTTATTTGGATTGCATAGGAAAAAGTGCCAATAATTGCTAAACATAAACAGAAGGAAGGTATTCAGTTCAAAGGCTTTTGCACAGTTCCGTGTTTTAATTTTTCATCAACCAATGTAGCTAACTTCCCAGGATCTGGTGAAAGTATCCTTAAATGAGAGTATAGTTGTGGGTTACAATGTTGTGTGCTGTGCTCAGTAATACCTTATCATCCAAACTTTGCACACATAATCTGTGCTTTGCTGTCAGAAGCTTTCAATTCTGATGCAACTGCAATGATAGGATATTATCTGCTGCTCTGGACAAGACTCGAATAATTTCCTTGCCTTCAGTTTGGATAAAGTTTGAATTGCAAATAGATATCTTGGAGCCCTACTTTCTTTTAACACTTGCTGGTCTCTATGGAGAAAGCGCCACTTCAAGGCCTGTGGCTCCCCAACTTAGACATTGTTTAGATAAATAGTGGACGAGTGATAATAACACAAACAATCCTGAAACCAAATGCAAAGCAGAAGAAATCAATAGCACTTCATTAACAGTGTTAAAGTACAACCAAACCATCTACATTTCCATATGAAAACATTTTCATAAAATAGAAACTCTTAGTGATTTCTTAATACACAAACTCTATGTCAAGAATGAAACTGTGTGGTGCTAATAAGATGGCTCAGTGGGAGCTGGGAGGTGAGACTCTCAGGACTCAAAGGGAGGGACCTTAGATGAAATGCCCGACAGTAGGGAGAGGGAACTTATACAGCCCGCCTGCATCAGGAAGACAGGGCATGAAATGAGGGAGGGGGTTGCCAGTCCACAGTCAAAACTCTGACCCATAACTGTTCCTGTCTGAAAGAATTACAGGAATGGAAATGGAGAGAAGCTTGAGGAAAAGAAGGTCCAGTGACAGGCCCAAAGGCTCAAGGGGAGATCCCAAGGCCTGACACTTTTACTGAGGCTATGGAGTACTCACAAAAAGGGACCTAGCATAACTGTACTCCTGAAGACCCAACAAGCAGCTGAAAGGGTCAGATGCAGATATTTGCAACCAACCAATGAACAGAAGCTGCTGACACCTGTGGTTGAATTAGGGAAAGGCTGAAAGAAGGTAAGGAGGAGGGCGACCATGTAGGAGGACCAGCAGTCTCAATTAATCTGGACCCCCGAGATCTCTCAGACACTGGACCACCAACAAGGCAGCATACACCAGCTGATATGAGGCCTCCAACACATACACAGCAGAGGACTGCCGGGTCTGGGTTCAATCAGAGATGATGCACCTAACCCTCAAGAGACTGGAGGCCCCAGGGAGTTTAGAGGTCAGGTGGGGTGAGTGGTGGGTGGTGGATGGTGGAGAAGAGGTATGGGATGTGGAAAAGTCGGAGGGTAGATGGGAGGGAATAAAATCTGGAGCGAAATAAATAAATAAATAAAGATAGCTCGGTGGTTAAGAGTGCTTGTTGCATGCAGTGGTTTCAATGAGAATGGCCTCTGCACGCCCTTATATTTGAATGCTTGGGTTTTCAATTTTTGAAACTGTTTGGGAAGGATTAGGAGGTGTGGACTTTATGGAGGAGATGCATTACTTGAGGTGAGCATTGTTGTTTCAAAAATCCATATACTCCACAGTGTTTCTCTTTTTGCCTTGTGTTTGGGGATCAAGATGTGAGATGTCAGCTATTGTTCTAGGATGACACTCTCCTGTTCCTGCCATGGTCTTCACAATGATGCCTATGGACTCCAACCCTGTGAAAGTATATGTCCCCAAAAGAATCTTTCTAGGTTGCCTTGGTGGAGGTGTCTTATCATGGCATTAGAAAAGACACTACGACACTGCTCTTACAGAGGGCTAGAGTTGGCTCCTAACACCTGTGACAGGAGGACCACAGTGGTCTGTAAATCCAGCTCCAGAGGGTTCATCACCCTCTCTGGACTCTACTGGCCTGCCATTTAGGTGTACAAAACCACACACCCACACCCACACCCACACCCACCCACACACACACACACACACCACATAAAACTAAAGATAAATCTTATAAAAATGTAATTTTAAAGAGTCTGTCTATATCAGTTGGGGTCGTGTCACATTAAAATTATTAGTATTTTAAGAAGGGAGCAGGCTGCTAGAATCTGGAATTTAATTGGAAATAGTTGAGCAAAGCTCACAGTGTGAGGGAGCCTTTTTGGTTTTGCTTGGGTGGTTGGTTGGTTGAGTATCCGTAACTGTGTTGTATGATTTTAGCATGCAGCTACTGTACAAAGTGTATGTGTGTGTGTGTGTGTGTGTGTGTGTGTGTGTGTGTGTGTAGTACATACATGGTGACAGCGTTTCTTCTATCTTTGCCCCAACTGCATATTGCTTGTTTCAGGCATAACAACTCTTAGAGAACCAAGTCCAAGCTGTGAGTTTCACTGACTTTGTTTCTCACCCTGTTTCTTCCAAATAATTTTGCTGAAGCTGTTTTCGAACAAGACTCATAAAAATTCTTGTTCCTCTTCCTACCTTAAAAGCCTGCTCTGCATTATTGGTTGGAGAGAATTTATAAGAAATCTACAGACAACTATTCTACAATCAGGGAGTCCATTCCTTTTTACCTATTTTCAGAGCTTCAAATTATAAATAACTGTTTACATCATCACCCAAAACTTTGAAAATTTCATGATTTCCAAAGGACATGTAGTTACTGAGGACACTTTGCTAGTAACATCAGCTTACAAAATACACATTAATCAAAGTACAATTGCATTCTGAGATACAGTATGTTCATGTATTAAGAAAACATCAAAAGTCTTTATTTGGTAGAGATGTTTTCTAAAGAGATAGGAGACCAAGAAATATCTGGAATTCTTTCAGTGTAGATCAGACAATATAGGTGGACTAATACAGAATTTTACACCATGCTGAGAAGCTAATCCAGGAAGTTGTGCATGCACTTGATCAATTAAGCATTATTCCAGATCCTTTAATCTATTTTCTTTCTCCTTTCTTTCTTTCTTTTCTTTCTTTCTTTCTTTCTTCTTTCTTTCTTTCTTTCTTTCTTTCTTTCTTTCTTTCTTTCTTTCTTTCTTTCTTTCTTTCTTTTCTTTCTTTCTCTCTCTCTCTCTTTCTTTCTTTTTTTAAATTTTAAGATTGTAGTTTAATAATCACATTTCTCTCTTCCCTTTCCTCCCTTAAACCCCTCCAATATACCCTTCCCCATTCTCCTTCAAACTCATGGGCTCTTTTTTCATGAATTGTTATTGCATGTATATCTATCTATCTATCTATCTATCTATCTATCTATCTATCTATCTATCTATCTATCTATGTATTCACACACATATATTTATATATGTACTCAAATATAACCTGTTGCGTCTGTATAGCATTACTTGTATGTATGTTTTCAGGGATGACAATTTGGCTACCAATTTATGTACTCTTCCTTAGGGAAGGCCACCTCTCTCCTGGCTTTATTCTGTTGCCTGTAGTTCTTTCTGTAGGGTTAGTTTCTCATGGGCTTTTCCCATAAAACCACCTCAACAAGAGGGATAACATGCCTGGTACTGGAAACCTGGCTAACTACTCAGTGCTAGTAAAGTAGAATCTACAACCCCTAATTTATTACAATAGCATAAACCCTAACAATAAGCTGTAAACATTTGTCCTTAGACCCACAGACAAGTGCAGTCCTCACCCCTCATCAAGGTACTTTTCTTACAACACATGGAAACCATTTCAGAAAACAACAATTAGAATGCAGAGTTGTAGAGTCTAGTCCCAATGGATACACCTAGAAAACAGTCTTACTCATAAGACTCAGGGACCATCGTGGAAGAGAATGCAGAAAAATTGAAAGACTCAGAGAATCAGGGAGTTTGACATATGATTATAACTCCTAGTAACATCAGAAACCACTCCTGTAGAGTCTCACCATGGCCACCCAAAGGTGAGCTGAACAAAAATGATACCAATGAACTTGTCAACCTATTTTGTAATGGATGATGACACCATGCTGAAGTGGAAACTTTAAGGATTCTTTAGAAAGTCAGTTGTGTTGGATGATGTTTTGCTGGGGCTAACACATGAAGGAGTGCCTCCTTAAAGTGGATACAGGTGTGAAAACCTAAGGCAGACCTGTGAAGGAATGTTTTGCGGAAGCAGACACAGGAAAGAGGATGTTCTTCAAAGAAAGCACATGAAAGGACATGTGATGAAAGATTCTTTGCTAACAACAGGCATGTACTGGTCTGTCTCACATTGCATAGTTAAGCTATATTTGTCCAGACTCCATAGAGAGAAATGGACCAAAAAACAAACAAACAAACAGAAAACAAAACAAAAATCCCAAAACCCAGCTTCTGGTGGTATGTGCCAGTTTCTTGCCAGTTCCTCGGACTTGGGCTGATTGGCAGAGTAATGTCAGCAGAGACAGATGCACGTGCTGAGGCAAGACCCATAGAGGACAGGTAGTGTTTGGAGGGTATAGTAGAACAGGAAGAACTGTAGCAGAGGCTGAGCTTGGCTTGCTTATAGAGCTAGCTGTGCAATGCTTGTGGGTCTCTTATCTTTGCTAAGGTTTGCTTCCTCAAGAGAAGCATAGCAGAGACCTTCTTTTGGCGTTCCTGCCTGTCCCTCCTGCTGAATCAAGCTGAGGCTAAGGTCTGGTTGTCTCTGCTAGGTAGTGCCACTGCTACTGATTCCTGTTAGCTAACCTGACTCTATAGAACTGGATGGCTATACCTGTGAACTGTTTGGGAGTGGAACAAGCTGCCACTGTCTGCTAACCTGTGAACTGAACTGCCGATCTCCAGACAACACAGATGGGAGTTGCTCCAATCAACTTTCTAAAAAGGTCGACTTTCCCCATATTCTTTCTTTCCCACTACTTCTGATGGGTGGTGGGCTACAAGGGACATTAAAGCATTTAAGAACCATCATTAAAAATAAGGTTAAAAAAATAAAGCTACACCATGCTTAGACTTGGACAAGTCAACCATTTTCTGATGGAAGAATACTCCATGCTTAGAGTTACCTAGGCACTGCTTCAGGAATGAACAAATTCAGCAAGCTTTAGGGACAGGGCTTTAGAGCAGTGCTACTCTGTTCACTCTATAGAGGAGATATGCTGCACTGTCTCAAAGGCAAAGCCAAATGTAGAATATTGCTCTCACGATTGTAGATGTAGATCAGAAGAGAGATGTGTGAACCAAGCTCTTCTCTTTCCTGCATTCTTCTCCACCATCATTTTATAATTCAGCATCATAGTGGCAAATTATCTTTTCTAGAGGAAAGGTCTAGCCACATTTCCTCTTTCCTCTCAACTTCACCAAGGAAGCCTCTACCTTACCCACTTCACCCAACTCCCTCCTTTCATTACTGCTCAGGGTTCTGAATTCTGATATATGTCAAGCACAAATATTTAGTGGGAAAGAATAAAAATGTTAAAAACTGTTTCTTCTTCCATTTCCTGTTTACTTTTAGCTATTTCTCTTTCTTCTTATAAGCTGTAGAGTTTTGATTGGTTGTGGTTTTCAGTGATAGTCTACAGACATTTCCTTGATAAAGGGTGGAGAATACGTTTATTTGTGGATATAGGTGGCACGATAAACATTATGTTATTGTAAGCTTTCGAAAACATTGCAGAAGAGGGTAGAGAAAGATTCTAAGAATTAGAGCATCGAGGAGTAAGATTGTGTGTAAGATTGTGTCTCCTAGAAGTTACACCCATAATGTTTCACTGACGTGACTGCCTAAGCATGAGCCAAACTAGAATGACACCAATGCTCATGCTGAACCAGATGGGGAAAATCCCACAAGGTCTCAACCCTACACAAAGAACTATAAGCAACTGAAGAAAATGGGGAGTCAGAGAGCTGACCTTCCCTTGGGAGCACACCAATTGGTTGTGCAGTGAAAAATGATCAGCCTTGAAAACATTCATATAAGTAACATTATATGGACTCAAAAGTTTATATATATATATATATGCAGTAACACATATCCATGAATTTGGGGAAGAGTGGGAGTTGTTTTTGGAGGGAGGAAAGAGAACAGAAAATGTTGAAATTATATTATAATCTCAAAAATTAAAAAGAATAAAATGATTATTGAAGGCAACTGTTACACAACAACTAATGACTGATGAACTTTGAGTTATGACTGACAAGAATACTCATTTAGTTTTCAATATTTTCATTGCTTTGCAATAGATTCCATCTCAATATCTTTGATTATTTTATAATGAACATGTGAGGTACATCATAATGAGTGTTAGTTCTGTCTTTGACAATGCTAGTATAAAGGCAATTTTGATGACCTCATTCCACTTCAAGGCTCCTGGTCCATAGATACATTTTGTGTGATGGATAGGTGGAATTCTGGCTGCTGCTTCCCCATAGAAAATGAATCCCTTTGGTGCTCAGTGTGGAGGGCAGCATCATATGTAGGTCAGTGTATGAAATTCTATATAAAGTTGGAAGGATAATGGAGAATCCACTGCCCACCCATGCTAGGGTTTCTATGTTGTCTGAAAACAATGTTACTGATAAAAGTCTCACCACTTACAAGTGACTTTGTGATAAAGCAAGCTGGAAACAAACACTTTTATCTTTTCCCCTGTGGTTATTTGGTACCATCCCGCAGAGTTTATTCATTTTTCTAAATCACTTGCGGCTCTGAAAGCCTTATGGCCTTCTCCTCCAGGTTCTTCAGAAATTTCCTCTTTCACAATACAAAAGCTATAACAAAGCCTTTTATTCTTTCTGTAAGGCACTATTTGAAAAAGTAATCTGCCGCAATAATTCTTTTTTGTTGTTTTTAATTTTTTTCATTTTATTTTTATTTATTCACTTTATATCCTGCTCATTTTCCCTCCCCTGGGTCACCCCTTCCAACTACCCCTCTTGCCTCCCCTTGTCCTCTAAGAGGGTGGAGGCACCTTGGGTATCTCCCCACTCTGCTGTATCAGTTTTCTGCAGGACTAGCCACATCCTCTCCCACCGAGGCCAGACAAGGCAGTCCAGCTAAAAGAACATATCCCACAGATAGGCAACAGCTTTTGAAGTAGCTCCTGTTCCAGTTCTTTGAGACCCTCCTGAAGACCAAGCTGTACATTTGCTACATCTGTGCAGGGAGTGGGTGAGGTTCAGTCTGTGGGGTGTGTGCTCTTTGGTTGGTGGTCCAGTCTCTTGAACACCCCAAGGGTCCAGGTGAGTTGACTCTATTGGTCTTCCTGGGGTGTTTCTATCTCCTTTGGGGCCTGCAACCCTTCCTCCAACATTTCCATAAGAGTTCCCAAGCTCCATCCACTGGCTGTGGCACTCCGCATCCCTGTGAGTCAGCTGCTGGGTGGAGGTTCTCAGAGACCAGTCAAACTAGACTCCTGTTTGTAAGCGTGAAAGAACATAATGGGATGGGTCTCAAGTTAGGCCAGTTATTTGTTGGTCATTACCTCAGTCTCTGCTCCATCTTCCATCCCTGTATTTCTTGTAGACAGGAAAAATCGGGGTTAGAAAGTTTTGTGGGTAACTTGGTGTCTCTATTGCTCTACTGTGGCTTCTGCCTGGCTACAGGAGGTAGACTCTTCAGTTTCCATATTCTCAATGTTTTGGGTCACAGCTAAGGTTATCCCCATTGGTTTTTAGGTGCCTCCCATATCCCAGGTCTCTATCACACCCTGGAGATGCCCCCCCACACCCATCAGTTGCAGATTTCCATTCATTCTCATGACCATTTGGCCATCTTTCCTGTCCCTCCCCACATCTAGTCCTGAACCCCCTATTCCCTTCCCCATTCCCTCTCCCACCCAGTTCCCTCCCTTCATCTGCCTCTTATGATTATCTTATTCCCCCTTCTAAGTGAGTTTCAAACATCCTTGCTTGTGTCTTCCCTCTCGTTTAGCTTGTGGAGTGTAGCATCCTGTTTTTTTTATGGTGAATATCCATTTGTAAGTGAGTACATACCACATATATCCTTTTGGTACTGGGTTACCCCATTCAGGATGATATCCTCAAGATCCATTCATTTGCTTGAAAAATTCATGCTGTCTTTGTTTTTAATGCCCAAATAATATTCCATTATGAAGATAGACCACATTTCCTTTATCAGTTCTTTAGTTAAGTGACATCTAGGTTTTTTTCAGTATGTGGCTATTATGAATAAAACTGTTATGAACATAGTTGAGCAAATGTCCTTGTGGAATGATGGAGCATCTTTTGGGTATATGCTCAGGAGTGGTATAAATGAGTCTTGAGGTAGAACTATTCCAAGTTTTCCGAGAAATCACAATATTTATCTCCAAAGTGGTTGTATAAGTTTGCACTTCCACCAGTAATGGAGGACTATTCTCCTTGCTCCACATCCTTGCCAGTATGTGCTGCCACTTGAGGTTTTGATCTTAGCAGTTCTGACTGATGTAAAATGGGATCTCAGATTGTTTTGACTTTCATTTCTCTAATCACTAAGGACTTTGAACATTTCTTTAAGTGCTTCTCTGCCATTTGAGATTCCTCTGTTGAGAATTCTGCTTAACTCTGTACCCAATATTTAAATTTGGTTATTTGAGTTGTTGTTATCATCCTTCTTAAGTTCTTTATAAATTTTGGTTATTAGCCATCAGTCAGATGTAGGACCGGTGAAGATCTTTTCCCAATCTGTATACTTCTGTTTTGTCCTATTGACAGTGTTCTTTGCCTCACTGAAGAGTTTCAGTTTCATGAGGTCCCATTTATCACTTGTTGATCTTAGAGACTGAGGCATTGGTGTTTTGTTAAGGAAGTTGACTCCTATACCAAGTAGTTCTTCACATTCTGTTCTGTTAGATTTTGTTTATCCAGTTTTATGTTGAGGTCTTTGATCCACTTGGACTTGAGTTTTTTGAAGGGTGATAAGTACGGAGGTATTTGCATTGTTTTACATGCAGATAGCCAACTAGACCAGGACCATTTGTTAAAGATGCTTTCTTCTTTCAATTGGTTTTGCCTTCTTTGTCAAAAGTCAAGTGTCCATAGGTGTGTGGGTTTATTTGTAGGTCTTCAATTTGGTTCCATTGATCAACCTGTCTGTTCCTATAACAATACCATGGCTTTGGTCCATGGATGTTCCTGTTGTAGTAGATATTGGGAGGGAGGTTAACAATGGTGTGGCAGGCCTCTGATGGGTATTCTTTACCTGTACAGTTCCAGATTACCAACTCTGTATGGTTCAGGATCCACAGGTCTGTATAGTTCAGGATTCTACAGGTCTGTATGGTTCAGGATGCACTTGTCTGATGAAAGTGAGCTGAAAGGTAGGGGGAGAATGGATATAGCAGACTGTGCAGGGAAGCTGGAGATGCCCCAGAGGATTCAGGGAACAGGAAAGGTGGATGGGGGAAGGGAAGCTAATCTGTATGGTTCATGATCCACAGTTCTGATGAAGGTGAGCTGAGAGGTGGCAGGAGAATGGAGGTCCTCTGGGGAGAGCAGACTTCTCAGGGGAGCTGGGGATGCCCCAGAGCCACAGTAATTTTTAAAATAATAGGGCTTCCATTAGAATATTGATTAAACTGTTTTAAAATGGCTAGAACCATGAATTAATGAATTAATTTTTTGGCACCATAGAAGGACAGCCTTGCCACAAAATCTATGCAGCCTTTGATTTCTAGAGTTGTTTCAACCATACTTTTAGTTCACATAACTTCTTAAATTTTCCAAGTTTAAAATTCATGCTGTGGGTAATAGGATTAGTAGAAATAAATGTAATTTTTTTCTATATCATATATCCTTGGAAGCAGACGTTTTGGTGAAATGAAGAACTTAATTCAAGATATAGATAGTTCTTGATTTCTTTGAAATTAGCCATACTATTTTTTACATTCCTATGTCAATAGGGGAACATATTGTCTCATTAGCTCTGTATTTATTTATTGAAGCATTGTCAGTTAGATCTATGTATTTTTAAGCTCCAAGGAAGGGCTCCCTGGAGCCATAGTAAAGTTCCACTAGTATTTAGTGTAGCAGAACTATGGACCATGGACCGCCACTTCACAGAGTCACTCTGTGAACTGATGGGCTGAAAGCAAAGGCTTGTCATGGCACTAAGTGTGCATGTGGAGAGCCTAGGTTTAGAAAAGAAGGGATGATTTGGAGCAAGAAGACTTTCAAATGTGTTTGAAAGAGATTTAATATATGAATGAACAGATTCAGCCATCAATTAACTCACTAAATGAATATTACTTATATACTTCCTATGTGTTGCTACATGGAAAGAAGTATCAGCAAAAATTTAACCTCTCACAATGTCATTGTAAATTAAGAAGCCAGATTTTTTTTAAAACACTGATCATAAAGGACTAAACTTTATATGTTATCTCCAAAGCAGGGCAGATCTAAATGCCATATGGATGACTGTGGATCTCAACTTGCCCTTTACACTTCTTGTAATACACAGGACAGGAATTGAGTGAGTGACGAGGGAGGTGTTTGAAGAATGTGTTGACATACAGGGAACAAAGTCAGGTGATGAAGTTAGTGTTTAACACTGTTGGAAAGATGGGCAAAGCATCGGGGAAATTTCTGCTCTCAGCTTTGCTTCTAGGGAAGGAAGGAATCTATTCTGGGCATGGGTGAGATAATTGTTATGGAAGATTAGGACATTAGGGCATTGCTTTGTGCACTGTAGCATTCAGTAATATTATATGCTTCAGTAAGCTGTAATTGAAAAAAAATTGTAACAGGAAGCCTAGCACTTGGCATCTGGACCTAGGCAATAATATTGACTTGAAGGATGGATGAATCAAGAAAGAAAGCGATTCCTTGGAATGGTGATGAATTTAACACTTGTTGGCTACATCTTCCAACTCTTTGCACTGATTCTAGCTCACTCTCCACTTTATTCCACCTTCATTAGTTTATTCTAAATTCTCTACTTGAAAGATGAAGCTTGTTATGTTTGTGATAGTGTAACCAATAAATACTATGTCTTAGCTAGGGTTATTTTTGCTGTGATGAAACACCACGACCAAAAGCATCTTGAGCAAAAAAAGGTTTATTTCACTTAGAGTTTCATATAGCCATTCATCATCAAAAGCTATAGGCAGGAAGTCATACAAGGCAGGAATCTGTAGGCAGGAGCTGATGCAGAGGCCATAGAGGAGTGCTGTTTATTGGCTTAATTCTTTCTTGGTGGTGGGAGGGGTCAGGTGTAATAACTTATCTTTTATGTTTGTCCTCACACCATGGGACTTCTAAGAATTTCACTGATGTAGGCCATTGAATTTTGGTTGGATTTATTTCCCAACCTCTGATGCATATCTGTGTTACTAACAAGGCCAAACAAAGTAGTTGGTAATGCCTGCTCACTTGGTCCAATAAGCATAATGCCATCAATACAGTGGACCAATGTGATATATGAGAGAGAGACAGATGATCAAGAACTTTTCAAGCTAAAGGGAAACATGGTGGAAACCACCACTCGTGCATCTCTCAAGTCCTTCATGGTGATACTAAGTTCTGAAATTCATCCAGCAATACTGTTTTTGATTCAATAAGTATCCTTGCAGAGGCAACTCTAAAGGCTTCCACTTAGCCTTTCCAACATAATAGTCTTTACTCTCCCTTTCAGGGAACCAGTATGGGAATTCTGCCAACATTTAAGTACATCTATCCTGACCATACATTCGGAGACTGGGGAAATAACTATGGAATAAGTTTTGGGACTCACTGGACTTACTATGAGTCAGACTTCAGCCAAAACTTCATTAGCCACCTGACCTCCATAGGCCCCTACTTTAACTGGAGGGCCACAATGTTTCTTGGGGTCTTCCAGAATCAGTGTCAAGATCCAGCATCCAACAGATTGTGGAAGTCTGATTGTTTCCTTTCTTCCCTGTAAAAGGCCTTAGGTCCTTCAGAGGAAGAACTGGAAAAAAGGCTAAGAGTAAAACTCATAAGTATCAAGGTCCTTCCTCAGGGAATCTGGTTCCCTTCATTTAAGGAATTCTGGATTTGCCAACTGGTTCAAGTCTGGACATTCATTTATGGGTTAAGATTCCCTTTTGCCAAAAATCCAATGGAACCTTTCTTTCATTTGTTTGAGAATATTTTTCCTTATACAGATTAGATAAAAATGCAGCAAGCTTCTTACCTATTTCATTTCTAGGAACAGCGTTATTGACTAGTTAATACCAAAAGTCCATATAGGTCACACTACCATAAAAATTGCTTTGCCTGTGATTCCCATTAAGGGTCAGGCCATTTTGGACATTGCTTTGTCTATGATGCTCATTAAAAAAGTATGATCATGTTTCCTCTGGCAATTCGGTGCTGCCACCTGGATGTTGATACTTCAAGACTCAATTAAAGTTATTTAATCCATCCACCTGATCAGTAGCATCTCTGACCCTCAGGCCTGGCAAAAGAGAAGGGTAACAACAAAGCTCTTCACATGTGCTGGTTCTTGTCTTGTCATTTTTCATCTTACAGGATTCACAAAGGGCATGTATTCTGGGCCTTAACAAATGGTATATGCTTTGAATGAGCATCCAATATATATGGTGTGGTTTCTTCCATAGCCAGTATCCATAGGCCTAGGCACCAAGGGGTAGAAGAGGAAATATCTCTACTCACTATCGCCCTTAGTGACCCACTAGTGAAATTTTTGCTTTCTGTTCCCCTGAATATAAGATCTTCTGGCCTAGAAGTTTTGGTTCCAGATATGGGAGTGCTCCTGTCTGGAGCCCCACAAACGTTTCATTGATCCTGATGTTCAGATGTCCCCCCTGACCACTTTGGACTTCTGATACCCTTAACAGGCTCAGGAAGTAATAAAAGTGTTAGAAGGGGTTCTTGATCTAGATTACCTAGGGGAAATTGGATTGCTTCTTCACAATGGAAGTAAGAAAGATTTTGTATGGAGTGCAAGAGATTCTTTATGGCATCTCTTAGAGCTACTGTGTTCTGTGATTAAAGCCAATGAGAAACTATAATAATCTAGTCCAGGCAGGATGACAAAGAACACAGAAATGAAGGTCTGAGTCACTCCTCCAGGAAAAGATCCAAGACCTGCTGAGGTGCTTGCTGAAGGTGGAGAAAATACTGAAGGGATAGTACAGGAAGGTAGTTATAAATCCCTGTTAAGGCCAGGTGACCAGGTGCAGAAATGAAGATTATAGTTGACATGAGTGTTTATGTTATACTTTTTAAAGACCATGTTTGTAAAGATGTTTTCTTTCCTCAATTTCTGTGTCATGTAATATAACATCAATTTTAATGCCTATGAGGTTGTACAAGGCATAGTTATATCATGTTAGGTGTCATTTTGACCTAGTTAAATATATAATGCACTTGTCATTGTTCATGTTTACTTATGTCACCAGCAATAACTAAGACCTAGTTATTATTTTCATTTGGAAATTAAGCATGGCATAAGGAGGTATGATTGTGTGTGAGGTTGACAAGGAGTGGATTTATGATGGCTATTTTTGGTTATTAACTTGACTACATCTGGAATTAACTAAAATCCCAAGGCTGGGAAAGGATTTATTTTTATTATTCTTAAATAATTTGAAGTGGGAAGACGTACTTTTAATCTGAATTTTTTGATTTGGGAAAATACATCTTTTGTCCAGATCTTTTGAGTTGGGAAGATTTACTTTTAATCTGGACGCCACCTTTGGGTAGCAGTCTATATCATATGAAAGACACTAAAGAAGAAGACTTTGATTCCCTTACTCTTTGCTTGCCCTCACTTTGGCTGGCAAGTCCATTCCTTCATTGGCCCACTTCAGGATTCTGGATGAAGATCACCTGAGATGCCCAGCCTTGTGGAGTGAACAACCACTGCATTCTTGCACCTTCCACTGGTAGACAGCCATTGTTGACTGAGCTGGACCACAAGTCTGCAAGCCACTCTAATAAATCCACCTATGTAATAATAATAATAATAATAAAATATTTATTATTTATTAGTTTCATTACTAATCTATGCTAACAACAGTTTTCAGTTAGATATCTGTTTTGGTGCAGATCTTTTAAGAGACAGAAATTTTCTGTCACCAAGCAAGTTAGTGTAGCATATGAGACATATACAGTTCTTTTGAACTTTGTCAACAGACTTGGAATACGTACTGTTCTGGTTCATCTGGGCAATAATCTAATCAAATGAGAGACAAAAACTCAACCCAAATGCTGATAGAACTTAACAACCAGAGGAAACTAGCCAGCAAATCAAAATGGAGACCAGTGAAAGTAGGAGCTCTCAAACTGTCTGTGGCAGTGGTAAACATTTAAAAATGTCGTGGACTAGTTTTTATAAAGTCCAATTAAATGATAAAAATCGAATTTTTTCTAGAAAGACTGAAAAAAAGGAATTAAAGCACCAGAGATATGTGAGACTTAATTTATGCTCTGGTTTCAAGCCGTGACTTTTACCATGCCTGTGAAATTTTCTAAAAGCTTATGCTCAATTATGTAATTATCTTGTAGTTCACCAAGAACAGTTAATATACTGACACCAGTGTATGAATAAAATCTGAAAAGCTTTAGATATTAAATTCAGAAGGTTTAAAATATGCACAGAAGAGATAAAATCTACCCCCGACCTGCAGTCGGCAGTTGTAACCTTTGGCTAAAATGATGACAGGACTTTCAGTTTCTTATATCACATTATTCTGTCACTCCTCTTTGCTGTGTAAGAGTGGTCTAGGCCTCTTAATGTTTAATTCTCTTAAGACCTGGATTCAACCTTGTATGCCACTTGAGTCCGATCCTTGCTTTTTAAATAATTCATCAAACTACTTGTGAAAGTTTTTCCGTCTTCTAAGAAACTTAAAAGCAGACGGATATAGTTTTGTAACTTATATTTACTTCTTCAGGTACTCAAATGCATAAAACATTTCTAAAGGAAATATTAGCAAATGGAATCTACATGGAGGACACAAGTACACTAGTATCTGATGTTTTTTATTCATTTCTCTTGTTTTATAGATCGTAATAATCTATAAATTCACATCATTTTGCCCTTTTTCTTTCCTTCCTCAAAAACCTCCCATACATTCTTCCTTGATCGCTTACAAATTCAGAGTCTGATTCTTCATTTACTCCTGACACACACACACACACACACACACACACACACACACACACATGCACACACACATGCACACTCACACAGAGAGACATATATATGCATGTATCAGCAGTTAACGAAGAAAATATATAGTGT
Organism: Uromys caudimaculatus; assembly: GCA_028551405.1. Lineage (NCBI taxonomy): Eukaryota > Metazoa > Chordata > Mammalia > Rodentia > Muridae > Uromys > Uromys caudimaculatus. The sequence goes on along the minus strand of CM052709.1, from coordinate 85,319,852 downwards.
ATGTATGCATGTATGTATATGTGTATATATACTCATAAACATAACCTGCTCAGTCTGCATGATGTTACTTGTATGTATGTTTTATATATGTATACATGTGCTGACCATTTGATATTGGATAATCAACTGGTGACTTTCTCTGAGGAAGGCTATTTCTCCCATTGTCATCATTCCTTAACTGTCTGTCATTCTTTGTGAAGGCTTGAGTCCTTATGGGATTTCCCTCATGAACTTTGGAATGTCTACTGTTGTCTTTGTTAAGCTCCCATTTGGCCAGTCATGGTGGTAAGACTTTATGGGCATAGCCTCTGACATTACTAGGAGACTATCGTCCAGCAGACTCCCGCAGACTCTGGCTTTTACAGTCTTTCCAATCCTCTTCTGCCATGTTCACTGAGCCTTAGATGCTAGAATGGCTTTGTAGATGTATCCCTTGGGAATGGGCTCCACAACTCTAAAGTTTGGTTGGTTGTGGTTCTGTGTAATAGTCTCCATCTTTTGGAAAGATAATTTCCTTGATGAGGGCTGAGGTACCTAATCCATAGGTATTAGAACAAATATTTAGAATGTAGTTAGGGATAATGCTGGTTTAGTAAAGTGGTGGTTGTAGATTTTCCTCTAAGGCCTATGTCTTCACTAGCCTTGAGTAGTTGATTAGGCTTTCAGTACCAGGCAATATTTCCCTCTTGTTGAGTGAGTCTTAAGATCAGTTAGATAGCTTTTGGTTACTTCCAGGCATATGTGCCACATTTAGAGTTTTTGTGCCATGCTAGTTATTGTAGGATTCACAGATATCGTAGCTTGCATAGCATCTCTGGAACCATGACAGTTAGTTGCCAGGGAGGAAGAATTCCTGTCAGTTTCATCTCAGAGACCTCTGGGACCTGTGTCTGATGTACAAGGTTTCTTGATCAACAGTGACTTAACTTTCACCTATGGAAGGCAACCAAAAGCAATAGTAATAGTCTGTAATGTTTTGGGAGGCTCTTGGATAACCCTAACCAACAACTCAAAAGGGAGATTCTCATGCCTCATGTTGGGGTTTTTCTCAGGTAGTCTATGGCTCTTAGAGGAAACATTTCATCAAACATGAAAAAATTTAGTTAAATTGAGCCTGGCATGGCTGTCCTCTGAAAGGCCCTACCAGCAGCTGACTGAGACAGAGGCTGATACTTACATCCAACCATTGGACTGAAGTTGGGGACTGCTATGGTTGAATTAGGGGAAGAATTGAAGAAGCAGAAGGAAAGAGTGACCCCATAGGAAGACCAGCAGACTCAACTAACCCAGACCCCAGGGAGCTCTCAGAGACTGAGCCACCAACCAGGAGCATACATGGGCCAGTCTGAGGCCCCTGACCCATATATAGCAGAGGTCTGCTTGATCTGGCTACAGTGAGAGAAGATGTGCTTAATCCTTGAGAGACTTGAGGCCCCAGGGAAGAGGGAAGCCTGGTGGGGGAGGGGGGCTGAGAAACACCCTCATGGAGGCAAGGGGAAGGAGGAATGGGATGAGGAACTGTGGGGGGGCAAGGGGGATAATGACTGGAATGTAAATAAAAAACAAACTTAAAAATAAAAAAATTAACTTTAAATTACATATGCACATTTAACTTATGTGTATTATAGATTGGTTTCTTGTAGGTAGATAGCAAGTGATTCCTTATGGCCTTTTCAGACATTTCTACTGTTAGTTTTCACCCCCTCCACTCCTTTCCCTTTTCCTATTTCCCCAATCAGATCAGCCAGCTCATCAGCTGTTTCTTTCTCTGTCACCACCAACCCAGTTCCAGGAAATGTCCCTTTTTACTTTTCTCGTTTCTGCACGACTTCACAGTATGTCCTCACATCTGAAGATTTGAATTAGGAGCCTCCATTGAAATAAAACATTTGAAGTTTGTTTCTGGGTCTGGATTAACTCAATAATTTCTTTTCTAATTTTCCTTTCTAATTCTATTCACTTACCTTCCAAGTTCTTGGTTTCACTTTTCTTCTCAGCTGAATAGTACTCTATACTGAATACTACCACATTTTCATTATCCATGTGTCAACTGTAGGGCATTTAGGGTTTTTTTGTTTCCATTTTCTAGATCTGGTGAATAGAGTGGCAGTGAGCATCATAGAGCATGTATCTGTGGAGTGGGAAATAGTGTCCTTGGGCACATGTCACAGACTGGTGTAGCTGGGTCATTTAGTATATTTGTTTGTAGCTTTTTAAAGAATTCTCCAGGCTAATTTTCATAGTGACTGCATCAGTTTGCAATCCCAGCAACAGGGAATGGGGTTTCCTTTTCCCCCACATCACCAAAATGATTATTAGAGCAAGTAGGGTATTGAAATCACCTACGATTAATGTTATGATGGTAAGTCAAGTAGTAGAATTGTAATGAAATTGGGTATACCAGAATTTGATGTACATATGTTTAAGGTAGTCATATCTTCTTGGTTAACTGTTCCGTTGATTAGGGTGAAATGTTCATCTTTTCCCCTTTTTATATACTGTAGTTTGAAGTCTAGTTTGAATGATATTAGACTAGCAATGTCTGCTTGCTTTCAGGTCTCATATGACTGGAATACTTTTGTCTATTCTTTTACTCTAAGATGGTGATTGTCCGTAAAGCTAAGATATGACTATGTAGAAATTGTGCAATTATATTTGCCTATTCGATTTAAGAAAATAGAAAATTTACTTGTACTACAGTACTTTCAGTTTTTCCTTCCTTCCTTCCTTCCTTCCTTCCTTCCTTCCTTCCTTCCTTCCTTCCTTCCTTCCCCCCCCCTCTTGTTTTTTTTCTATTTGGGAACATAGACAAAATCAAACCAAGAAGCAAACAAACAAACACAAAAATTTTGTTGCTATCAATGACTCTAACCAAGCAAGTGAAAGATCTGTATGACAAGAACTTCAAGTCTCTGAAGAAAGAAA
>CM052709.1:85210282-85310052 GCA_028551405.1 Uromys caudimaculatus | reverse complement strand
ATACACATCTATGGACTCATGGTTTGGACCACATATGTGGCAGAGGATGACCTCGATGGCCATGAGGGAGAGAGGAGAGGCCCTTGGGCCTGAGGATGTTAGAGGCCCCAGTAAAGGGGAATGTCAAGGCAGGAATATGAGGATGGGAGGGCAGGTGGGTGAGAGGTGGAATTCCCTCATAGAGGCGGGTTGAGGAGGGGATAGTGGTTTCCAAATAGGAGACCCAGAAAAGGTGAAATATTGGAAATGTAAAGAAAGTATCAAAAAAAAAAAGTTAAAAAAAAAAAAGAAGACACTTAATAAATCAGAAAGTTGTCTTAGAAATATTTGAGAATGTGTTTTAAAAAATCATGCAAAACTAGCAGGGTGCTCAGTCTGGAGTCAGAAAAAGTCAAATTGAATCTTGTGCCTAAAAAATTGTATTATGAAGACTAGAGAAACCATTCAGTGTTTAAGATTTCAAACCCAAGTTTGGTTCATACGCTATGTTTAAACTGGCTCACATTCATAACTTCTGTGACTTCAGGGAATCTGGTACCTTCTTTTTGCCTTTTCAGGCACATTCACCCAACACACTCAAATCACCTCTCACATATATATCATTAGAAATATAAAACAATCTTTAAAAAATTATATTTTGAAGTAAGATGAAATCAGCTGAACAGGAAAAACCAAGTCTGTTGGCTTTGAACACACTGCAGCATAATAGTTAACAGAGTAAGTTCTGTGGAATGCCTATGTTCTTACTGATGTCATTTTCTAGCTAGGAGTCATTGGGAGAATTCAGCTCTGCACATCCTATCTTTATATATCCCATGTAAAATGCATAGTAGAAGAGTACCGATTCTAGATTTTTCACAAATATTAAAAAGTGATGCATTTATCCATTTATATTCACATATATTCACATACATTCATATATATTCATATATATCCATATATATGTATAATTTTCATAAAAGAAGTGCTGAATTATTTGTAAATGGTCAGTTTACCTATGAGGCTCTTTTTCTTTAGAATTCTGTACCATGCATAATACTCAACAACATAATTTATTAATTATTTACTTTATTCTCCCCAAAATTCCCTTTTAGTATTGCTGGAGGAACTTCAAACAATATCCACATACATTTGACTTTAGTTCTCTTATTTTTCAGCACAGATCAATACTTTTATAAAATATTTCATCTGTCTTATATTCATGTATCTGTTTTGATACCAAATGACTTATAAAAGAATTCTGAATAAACTATTTAAGACAATTGAGCTTGAACTGAATATAGTATTACCTACAAGTACACATACGGCGCCTGGTACTCCATAAATAGTGCAGTCAGAACAAAATTCTGTAGTCCTAACTTAGTCTTGATAAGGAAACAAGGCAACAATATTAAAGCCTGAGGACTGTGATGGTTAATGTTTACTGTCAACTTGATGAGATCTACCACCCCTTGAGAGCTTGTGAACATACTGTGTGGGGATTTACTTGACTAGGTTGATTGATATGGGGAAATTTGCCCACTCTGGATAGTACCATTCCCTGTGCTGGGTACTGAGACTGAATCCACAGGGAAAGGAAATAAGAATAGTCCTCATCACGCCCTGCTTCTGGACCATGGTGCAATGTGACCAACTACTTCAAACTCCCTTTCCTGTGACTTCCCTTGCACAATGGACTGTAATATGAAATTGTAAGCCAAAATAAACCCTTTCTCCTTTAAATTGCCTTTTTCACAGTAGTTTATTACAGCAGTAGGAAAATTAACCAAGACAGAAATCTATTACCAAGACCTGGAACCATTGTGATAAACCTGACTCTGCAATCCAAAGACTTTTGGAAAGGATTTGTTGGAAGAATCTGAAAACATTTGGAACTTGAGGTTCTAAAGGCCCTTGAATGATTTAAGTGGAACTTAGTAGGTCATTTTGGTGGGATCTTGGAAGATAAGAACGAGGAGAGATACAAGGACAGGGAGCAAGTGGTTCAGGAATCCAGAGGAGGAACTAACTAGTCTCTCAGAATAGGGCCCATTCATGTGCTTTATTGTTAAAGAATTTGGTTTTATTCTTCTGTGTCTTGGGAATTTGAGTGACACTGAATTTAAATGTAATAGATAAATGAACTTTGGCAAGGAAACTTCAAGACAGGAACAACCGTAATTGTTAAATAAATTGGCACCATCAAAGAGATATTTCCTACACTATACTGAAATAATAGGAAAGATGTCTTCAAGGTGAAACCTAGGCACTGAAACTCTTTTTTGTGAGGACCCAAATTCTTTTGGTGGGAGAACCCCTGAACTAGAAGAGTTCCCTCTAACTTGAAGTCAGGCAACTGCTTAGGGAAGAGTGTCTTCAGGGTGAATGCACAGAAGTTGATACAGATATGGTCCAAGGTGGGCAGACTTCATATCAAGCTGGCAGAAATCAGCAGTACTCTATGTGCTGCTGGTTTTACAGGCATGGCCAAAACAAGATTGAGAGAGCAGGGAGCTTCTAATGTGTGTTGTTTCTTACTCCTTATAAGCAGGTATTCAAACTGCTAATTCTGTCTGCTCCTGTTGCAGCATTTGGAATTTCTCCACTACTTCCAGTCAAACTCAAAGTGTTTCCTGCCTTTTACTTCTGTAACTGGAAGAGAAAATGAACCTGATCAAGACTCCTAGACAGTAACAGGAGGGCTAGAGGAGGTCCACCAAGGCAAGCTACAGACATGGAATAGGGCCATCCTAACAGAGAGAGTATGTGTGCTGTGGGTCAAAGTTAAAGGCATAGGGCTACCCAAGTCTTTTGAAGCCCAGTAAGTTTGACCAGAATTCCCTCATTGCAGACAGGGACCATAAGGATCTAATATTTTTCGTGCTAGATTTTGGTCTTATTAGCTGAATAATTCCTTGTAATGCTCAGATTCTTTCATTATGGAATAGAATCTCCATGCCACTGTATGCCTGAAGGTGTTGTGGGTAGCCCTGGAGCCTTTTGTATTCTAATTCTGCCCTCATAGGAGAGGCTTCAGAGAAGGAGTGAGTTACCCCTGTGACTTCTTGTGAACCAATTCCCTAATGAATAAAAGAGCCAATCACTGGGTGCATAGGAGAGAGACTTCCAGGTCGGAGGAGGAGAAGAAAGGAGGAGAGAGGGAGAGTCCTTTTGGCAAGGGGAGAGCAGATAGGTAAGACGAATCGCCACCAGAGGAATCAGACTTTGATAAGGTTTACAAGATTAGGTTTTAGTTGATGCACCCAGAGACTGAATTACCATTGTTTCTGAACTAAGTTTGTGTTGTGTTTTCCTTCATGTGGCAGCTTGTCTGGGTTCCAGAGAGAAAGGTACAGAGCAAAGTGTGGGTTGGCCTGATGTGCACCACAGAGGCCATGGGGGTATTGAAGCCTGGGGCTGGCATGGTAGCGACCCTCCAGTGGGAACCTAGCGAGCTGGGTGGAGAGAGCTCTGACTCAGAGCTCCATGAGTTGAAAGCAAGTCAGCCATTGCCCGCCAGTGCATGACTGGCCAACCCGCAGGGGTTGAGAGAACCAGGGTGTAGTGCGGGAACATGTGTGATATATTCCTTCTTTTTTAATACTTCCCACAACAGGAAGGAGGTAACTTGCCTTTGAATTTAAGAGATTTCTATGATTTTCAAATGAGATGTAGACTTTGGGCTATTAAACTACTAGAACTGATAGAGACTATGGAGACTTTTGAAGATGTATTGTATACTACATGAACTGATAATGAGACATTGAGGACACGGAGGGTGGAAACTTATGATTTAAAGTGATGTGTTTAGCTGTTAATTTGGCAAGGGGTGGAGCTGTGGTGGTTAATCTCAGTTGTCATCTTTATCACTTGAGAGAAGGGGGATTACTCTGATTAGATTAATTGAAGTAGGAAGGCTTGCCCACTGTGTGAGGCACCTGGGTGGTATCCTAGAGACAGGAAAGGGTAAAGTAAAATTTGTCCTTCCCTGTTTCTCACTGTGAATGCAATGTGAACAGTTGCCTTAAACCTGGATACTCTGACATCTCTGCTATTACAGACTGAGATGTGGAACTTTGAGCCCAAATGAATGCTTTCTTGCTTAAGTTGCTTTTGTTAGGTTATATTATCATAGCAATGGAAAAAGCAACTAAGGATGAAGCCTGCCTATGTGCCCTAAATATCGGCTTCAGAGGTCCCCACTCAACTCTTCCTACCTACATGCTTAGAGTTGCTACAATTGTCCTCCAGGTTTAGAATGACAGACTTGTTTCTCCTAGACTTAGGGAATAGATCAGGGGAATAGAATAGACAGAGGAACTGCTATCTCATACTGAACCATACATATCCTTGAAAAGCGACAGAGCAAAGAGCTAGGGAAAACAAACACATGAAGCCATTCATAGTGACATTTTGTAGTTACTTAATAAAAATTTCAAAGGGCTTTTCCTAAGTGAGGTGCTTGTGAGGTTTTCTTTTAAACTTGAATTGTAAGACAAAGTAGTCTCATAAAATTTACATATGCATAAAGTAATTTATATGTGTTGATATAGAACACATTTGTGGTCTGGGACATGAATTATGTAACTTAAAGGTAGTCATACTAGTCCTACCCAATGAGAATTACTAAGTAGTGGAGATTACCAGGCATTTTGCTAACTGTTATACTAATCCGAACCCTAGGAGGAATGTCATAGGCATAGCTCCATTGTAGGGGACTCTGCCTCATGGTGAGGAACAGGCTGAGCTCTTCCCACACTCCAGACTTACCACTTTCCTCTTGCTCACCTCCTTTTCTTGATGTTAGTCCCCGATCCTCAGAAAAGTTTTCTAACAGAGACCCTCGGTGGAGTCTACTCTGGGCTGAGTGTTAGGTAGGAAGTTTTCAATATCCCTAATGGTCTCCATTATGACATCACCAGACTTACTCTTAGTCCTGAAACAGCCTGCCTTCTACAGGAGCCCCTCTCCCACATACTTCTACTTCCTAGAGACTATGATTCTTGGTACAGATCCCAGTTCACCTAGCTTTCCCCCATAATCCCCTCTCAGCATTTCCACCTAGGAGACTATCTCAAATCTTTAATGCCAGCAGCCTACCCATTCACACAAGCATTCTTTGCCAGGGACCACACAGGTATCACACTTGCATAGGATCCAGATAGGGCAATAGACACCAAAGAACAGAGAGAATACCAGATACCAATATCAAGAAACACTTCAAATATTAAGTCCAAATGCCTAGATCTTAGAGCAAAAATATAATCATAAACAGCCAAGGTAATATGCTTACTCATGAAGCCTGTAATTCTGTTACAGTAGGCACTAAGAAATGTAATACAGTCGAAACACAAGACCAACATTTATGAATATCTTCAGGGACCTTGTCTTAGAGTTTTTATTATTTTGACAAACACCATGACTGAAGAGCAACTTGGGAAGGAAAGGTTTTATTCAGTTTACAATTCCAAATTGCTGTTCATCAACAGAAGGAAATCAGGACAGAAATTCAAATAGGGCAGGAACCTGGAGACAAGAGCTGTTGTAGAAGCCGTAGAGGAGTGCTGCTTACTAGTTTGCTCTCCCTGACTTGTTCAGCCTGCCTTCTTATACAACCCAGGTCTACTACCTCAGGGACAGCACCACCTACAATAGGCTGGGACCTCCCCTATTGATCACTAATTGAGAAAGTGCCTCTATATTAGGGTCTCATACCCACATTTTCTCAATTGAGACTCTTCTGTGTGATGACTCTCTAGCTTGCATCAAGTTGGCAAATAAAACCAGCCAGTACAGACCTTAAAGAGTGAATAAGTATATCCCTCAAAGAAGTCTCTGAAAACAAACAAGTTGAATAAAATAATAAAAACAATTCAAGCCATGAAAGTAGAATTTAACAAGGAAATAAAATCACTAAAGAAAACACAATCCGGATGGTGAAATTTACAGACACATGGGTGGAGCTAGGAAGATATCCTGAGTGAGGTAATTCAGACCCAGAAAGGGAAACATGGTTTGTGCTTACTTATAAGTGGATATTAGATGTTGAGTAAAGGATAATCATGCTATATTCCCAGACCCAGAGATGATAAGTAACAAGGAGAGTTCATGGAGGGACACATGAATCTCTCTAGGAAGAGAAAATAGATTTCTGAGGTGTACTGGAGGCAGATGGGGATTCGACTAGGAGGAATGAGTTGTGGGAGTGCTGTTGGATTAACTGGCAGTAGTGGAGTGAAGTCCCACATTTCCCCTCTCAGAGAGGTGGGATGCGGGAAGTTTGACTGTGCGTACCCCATGCACCGCTGGGTGTGTATCAGGGTGTGAGAAGCCCCCACACTGCCCAGGGATGGAGGAGCGCAGCCGGGGAACCTGGGGATGGCAGGGAAGCAGGCTCTGTCAGGTTCCCATGCTGTTGGACACCTCAGGTGCTGCTGGATGTTGTGGAAGAGCTGAGAATGAAGTGGGGGCTGCCGGCTGAAGGTGGTCTCGGCTGAGAGGGGAAAGCAGGGAGAAGCGAGGCTGGATCCCAGGGACCGTGGTTCAAGGCTTGTCCCTGGCTAGCTGGGTTGGCTTGGTTTGATTGGCAGCTGTTGCTGGGAGCTCTGGGAAGCCTTCTGTGGGAGACTGGAGCTGCTTTTTAGATGAAGGCCTGTTCCATTGTTCCCCACCGGATCCTGATGAAGGTTTCAGGGCATTTATTGTCATGGAGTGAATCCGTACCCCCCACCCCCAACCTCAGGGAGGGGTGAGGTTGAAGTAGTGGTTGGGAAGGGGAGTTGCTAAGCCTCTAGGTGCCTCATTAATATGAGGATGTCTTGAGGCTACATGACCATGCCTCTACCTGTGGAAGGGCTTTGGGTGTTGCGCTTATGTGACTGAATGTCACAGACCTATGAAGAGCTGCAGCTACGTGTCAGGAGCCTGGTTTCTAGGAGCATGGCAAACGCCTTCTGTTCCTTGTACGGTTGTCCCCTGCTGGGGACCCCCTACTGGTTTGGGGGAGTTGTGTTAAACCTTAGCTGAACTAGAAACCAGGTTGCCTTTCACAGTCCCACATATTGGTGGAGGGAGAGTGTATGTGGGGAGATGACTGGAATTGGGGGACAAGCTAGAAACCTAGTGCAATGGAAACTATTTGTAATCTGTGAGGGTGACACTAGCTAAGACTCCTAGTAATGGGGGATACAGAGCCTGAACCACCCATATTATTTCACCAGGCAAGGATTCCAGTGGAGAGACTGGGACACCAACTCAGCCACAAAACCTTAGACCTATAATTTATCCTGCCTGCAAGACATACTGGGATAAAAATGACACAGAAACTGTGGGACTGGCCAACAAATGATTGGTCTAAAGAGGAAACATAAGGGTTCTTTCGAAAGTCAGTTGTGTCAGATGACGATTTGCTAAAGCAGACACATAAAGGAAGCAGACACAGGTGAAAAGATGTTCTGCGAAAGTAAGCATGTGAAAGGACATGTGCTGAAGGATTCTTTGGTAATGACACATTGCATAATTGAGCTCCATTTGTCAGGACTCCATAGAGAGAAATGCACCAAAAAACATCTGGTGGTATACCAAGAATTCTTGCCACTTTTGAAGACTCAGGCCAATTGGCAGAGTGATGTCAGCTGAGATAGACTCACAAGATGAGGCAAGACACATGGTGAGGCAAGACCAGTGGAGGACAGGTGATGTTTGAAAAGAGTATAAATAGGACCCAATAGAGTGTGACAGGAGCTTGATTTGTTAGTAGAGCTATCTGTGCAGTGCTTGTTAGCCTCACACCTTCGCTGATCTTCACTTCGCTGAGAGAGGCACAGCAGAGAACTTTTCCTGGCATTCCTGTTGGCCTTGTTTGCTCCTGATGACATGTGCCAATTTAACTGAGGCTTAGCTGTACCGTCTAGGTCATGCCACTACTGCTGCTATCCCAGCACCACCAAATTGGACTGCTGGTGTACCTTGAACTCTTTGTGAGTGGATTGATCTACTGTTGCTGACCTGTGAACTGAACTGTTGATTTCCTGGCAACACAGATGAGACTTGCTCAAAAGAACCATTTCTAAACACGTCAATTTTCCCTTTATCGTTTCTTTTCTACTACCTCTGGTGGGTAGTGGGCTAGAAGGGAGGTTAAAGCATTTAAGAATCATCATTAAAAATAGGTTTTGAAAAAATTAAAGTTACACTGTTTCAACTTGAGATTCATGACATGAGAAGGAGCCCACACCTGACACTGCCTGAATGGCCAGCAAATGGAAATTGGACATCCTGGAGACCTAAGATAGAAACAAACACAACTGGCAAAAAAATGTCAATGAAGTTATTCCTAATGACACTCCATTCTATTTATAGACAGAAGCCTAGCATTATAACCATCAAAGGAGCTTCATCCAACAACTGATGGAAACACAGTCAGAGACCCACAGCCAAACATTAGACTGGACTTGAGAAATTCTGGGGAAGAGGGGCAGGAAGGATTGTAGGAGCCAGAGGGGTTAAGATCACCACAAGAAGACCCATAGAATCAAATAAACAGGGATAATAGGGACTCAGAGACTGAAGTGACAATCAGGGAGTCTGTATGGATCTGTGCTAGCTCTGCATATATGTTATGATTGTGTGGCTTGTTGTTCTTGTGGGACACATAACGTTTGGGAGTGGGGGGTAGTTCTGCTTGTTCTTGGGACCCTTTTCATCCTACTGGTTTAACTTGCCCAGCCTTTTGTTGTTATTTTCATTATTTTGAAGATATTTAATTTATTATTATAAAACATACCAAAATTACAAACTTAATGGTTTCTGACAACAAACAATCAATAACCATTTCTCCTCTTTGTTGTGAATGCATTTGGTCAAATGAGGTCTTGACATTAAGTGAAAGTAGCCATAATGTTTTTCTAAAGGGTTTGTTTTAGTCTTATTGTAACTTGTTATGCCATATTTACTTGATAACTCTGGGAGTTCTGCTCTTTTCTAAAGGGAAATGGAGGAGAAGTGGATCTGAGTGAGAGAGGATGTGTGTCAGGGCAGGAGAACTGGGAGAAGAGGAGAAGGGGAATCTGCAGTAGGGATGAAGATGATATGAGAGAAGAATAAATAAATAAATAAATAAATAAATAAATAAATAAATAAATAAGTGATGTTTTACAATGCTATATAGTGTAAACAAGCCAATATTACAGATTAACAAAAAAATAAAAAAGATGAAAAGACAGACAGACAGGCAGACAGACAGAAAGAGAAAATCCAAACTGTTCTAAAACTTGAAATGAAAACATTAGGAAGCTAAACAAAACCCTCAGAATTCTTCCTCACCGATAGAGTATGAGACACAAAGAGAGAATCTCAAGTATTGAAGACATGGTAGAAGAAATGGATAGCTTAGTCAAGCAAATGTTAAGTCTTTAAAAAAACCTCATACAAAATCATCCAGGAGATCTGAGACACTACAAAAATACCAACATTATGAAAAATAGAAATAGAAGAAGAATAGGGTAGGAGAAGAAACCCTGGTCCAAGGCAAAGAAAACATTTTAAACAAAATCATAGAAGCAAATTTTCTCAATCTGAAGAAGGAGGTGCCTGTCAAGATATAAAAAACGTACAGAATACCTAATAGGGGCAAAAAAGAAAATTCCCCACAACACAGAATAAAAACAAACCAAACAAAAAAAACCACTAACTGTATAGAACAAAGAAAGCATATTAAAGTTGCAAAAGAAAAGGACCAAATATCATATAATTCAGGTCTATTTTTGCTTCTCCCTGTTCCAGATATAGCTCATCTTCTTGTGCAGTGCCAGCTTTGTCCTATAGACATGGTGAAGGTTAGAGTGAATGGATTTGGCTGGACTGGGTGCCTGGTTCCCAGGGCTACCTTCTCATCTGCATCTGGCAAAGTGGAGATGTTTGCCATCAATGACTCCTTTATTGAACTCAACAACATGGTCTACCTGTTCCAGTATGTCTCTACCCATGGCAAATTCAACAGCACAGTCAAGGCTGAGAATGGGAAGCTTGTCATCAACAGGAAGCCCATCACCATCTTCCAGGAGCAAGATCCTGCTAACATCAAATAGGGTGATACTGGTGCTGAGTATGGCATGGAGTCTACTGGCATCTTCATCACCATGGAGAATGTTGGGGACCATTTGAAGGGTGGGGCCAAAAGGGTCATTATCTCCACCCCTTCTGCAGATGTCCACACGCTTGTGATGGGTGTGAAGCACAAGAAGTATGACACTCAAGATGGTCAGCAATGCTTCCTGCACCACCAACTGCTTAGTCCCCTGGCCAAGGTCATCCATGGCTTCATGGAAGGACTCATGACCATGGGCCATACCATCACTACCACTCAGAAGACTGGATGGTGCCTCTGGAAAGCTGTGACATGATAGTTGTGGGGCTTCCCAGAACATAATCCCTTCATCCAATAGTGCTGCCAAGGCTGTGGGCAAGGTCATCACAGAGCTGCATGGGAATCTCACTGGCATGGCCTTCCATATTCGTACCTCCAATGTATCTGTTGTAGATCTGACATGCTGCCTGGAGAAACCTGTCAAGTATGATGTCACCGAGAAGGCGGTGAAGCAAGCATCTGAGGGCCCACTAAAAAGGCATTCTGGGCTACACTGAAGCCCAGGTTTCTCCTGTGACTTCAACAGTAACTCCTACTCCTCCACTGTTGATGCTGTGGCTGGCATTGTTCTCAATGACAACTTTGTAAGGCTTATTTCCTGGTATGACAAGGAATATGGCTACATCAAAAAAGTGGTAGACCTCATGGCCTCATGACCTAGAAGGAGTAAGAAACCCTGGACCACGCACCCAAGCAAGGACACTGAGAGAAAGAGAGAAACCCTTATTTGCTGAAGAGTCCCTGCCCTAACTCTGCCTCCAACATTGAGCATCTCCAAAACAATTTCCATCCCAGACCCCCATAATAATGGGAGGGGCCTAGGGAGCCCTACTCTCTTGATTGCCATCAATAAAGTTCATTGCATCATCCCCCCCAAGAATAACACCCAACTTCTCAGTGGTAACTCTGAAAGCTAGAAGGGCCTGAATGGATGTCCTACAAACTCTGAGAAACCATAAATGCCAGATCAGACTACTATCAAGAAAAACTATCAACACAATCAACAGTAAAAAATTTCCATAATTAAACCAAATTTAAACAGTTTCTATTTACCCATCCATCACTACAGAAGACACTAGAAGAAAAACTTCAGTCTACATAGGTTAAGTGACAAGATAAGCGACATAGGTAAGAAGACACAAGGAATAAATTATTTCATACCAATAAATGGAAAGTGGGAAATACACACCATAACCACAAAATAAGAGGAATCAAATAACATGGTTCATTAAAGACTCTCAATATTAGTGTTCTCAATTATCCCATAAAAAATCACAGGCTAACAGATTAGATTAGAAAGCAGGATCCATCTTTCTGTTGCACACAAGCAACACACTCATAGTCGAAGATAGACACCAGCACATGGTAAAAGGATGGAAAAAGATTCCAAACAAATGGAACCAAGAAACAAGGAGGTATAGCTATTTTAATATCTGACAAAATAAGCTTACAACAATATAAGCCAGAAGCTATAAGGAAGGATACTACCCACATATCAAAGGAAAAAGCCATCAAAAAGATATTGCAATTTTAAACAGTTATGCACCAAATACAAAGGCGTCAAGGTTTATAAAAGAAACATTGCTACAGTTGAAATTCTATAATGACCCTCACACCCTGAATGGGTGACTTTGGTAATCCATTTAATACCCATTCAATACAGAGGTTGCCCACCCAGATCAAAATAAACAGAATACTGTAATTAAATAATGCCACAGATCAGCTCAACAGAAATTGACAGGACACTTCACTCAAACACAAAAGAATATATTTTCTTCTGAGCTGCTCATTGAACTTTTCCCAATTTTGACCATATACTTGGACACAAAGCCAAGCAACCTATACAAGAAAATTAAGAGTATAGCTTTTATCCTGTCTCACTGCCAGAGATAAAAACCGGGTATCAACAACAGAGATAATCAATGCTCTATGATTTATCCCTCAATTAAAAATAAGAGGAATCAAATAACACTGTTCATTGATAACTTTCAAATTTGCTTTCTTTTTTCACACCTATGGAACAGGGTCTTGAAGTTCAGTCTGCCTCTGTATTCCATGTATTCATGTGTTCTGTGCATTCATGTTTTCTATATATACATGTATCAATGTATTTTATGTATTCATATGTTCCACATATTCCATGAATTCGTATGTTCCATGTATTCATGTATTTTATGTATTCATGTATTTCATATATTCATGTATCTATGTATTCATGTGTTCCAATTATCCATGTATTCATGTGTTTTATGAGAACTCTGGACATGTCTACTCTAGGAAACCACTTCTTCTGGGCTATAGGGATGGCACTATACAAGCTAAGAGGATGGGAGATAACTCTGGGAATTTCCATATGTTTTGGTGTTAACATCAAATTTGTACCAAGGCTTAAGTTTTAAACATTTCTTTATTACTTAATAACTTTAAAAAGCCTTATAAAATAAAATCAGAATTAATATTACTTTATTATATATTATATATTATTATTTGAGTATGTAAAATAATCAACATCACATATTTCAGCTATTATGAAATAAACAGATTTAACATGCCCTCATTGAATATGCCTAAATTGAATAGCCAGTGACTATGAGGAAATTAATCCATACATCGTGCTATGGTTCAGGCAAGCACTTAGATTTTTTGAGTTAACCCCCAGCCATTAATTCATAATACTACTATGTTTGATGGGAATACTTGATTAAAATTAAATTTGTGAAAGGAAAATGGAAAAGTTGTAAAGTGTACATGAAGAATTATCATATTACACATTTACTAAAAAGGTGATGCCTTTGACTTTTAGAATATTATTAAAAAACTCACTCCTGAAATGTATGAAACATTCCTAGCTATTCCAGTTATTAACATTTCAAGGTGAATCTGCTATGTAGGAAGAATGTATTTTGAAGGAAGTTAGAACATATTTTGGGCAGAAACATTTGCTTGTAAATTAGGCATAGGAAATCCTCAAGACCTGATAAATCTTCAACATACCACATTTGTTTTGGGTTGTTCTGAAATGTATTTGGTATTTCTTTCATAGGACATTATTCTTTGAAAATATTTAATGGAAACATTCCATCTCTATCTTTATTTAAAAATTTCAGAGTTTTTAATTGTAGAAAACATACTATAGATAGCCTAGGGGAACTTGAGATGAATGGATTTTAAAGTCCATTGAGCATGGAATATTTTTTTCTTGGAGAATATGCTGGTACATTTTACCAAATAAGTTTGTGTGGAGCACTGTTTGAAAATGCTATCCAAACAAACAATAAGGAAGAGGATTCTCTGGCTTTAAAGTGATCTATATAGTGCATTCGAAAGCTAGATGCAGAGTTCATGCATTTCCCATACCCTTGCACTATCTAGACCATGACACGTTTGTATGGATTATTAAGATCTGGTTTTGAATACCTTTTTCTTGGAAGTAAAGCGCAAGTAAATGACAAATAAAAAAACAAAAACAAACAAAACTAGTGCCTTATTCTTATAAAATATGTTCCCATTTTTTATTATTGAAAACATTTTTTTGTGCAATACATTTAAATTATGGCTTCCCCTCCCCCAACTTGTCTAAGACTCCACCTCTTCTCCCATACAAATTCACCCTTTCCTTAGAAAATGCAAATGCATCTAAATAATAATAATAATAATAATAATAATAATAATAATAACAATAATAATACAAGGTAAGATATGACAAATACAAACCAACAAACAAACAGGACAAAATAAACAAGAAAAAGAGCCAATGAAAAACCACAAAAGCATGAGAAACATATTGACACGGAGATACTTAAGATCATATACACAGAAATCCCATAAAATGACAAGACTGGAAGTCTTAATAGAAACACAGAGCACCTGTAAGGTTAAAAATATTATCCCTGACAAAACATTATGAGCCTAAGACCCTTGAAAGATGCCTTTGAATTTTTTTGTGTGTGTTATCTGGGTGTGGGGCCTGTCCTTAAGAGTGGTTTTGTATACTGAGTGAGACTCTACCAAAGAGAACTAATTTTTATTTGAGTGGGTATTAACTGCTGATATTTTTAGGCTTAGGTCTGGGGGCATGTGTCTTCTTCCTTTCTCAGCTCTGGGGGAACCCCAGCTGACACATTTCATGTGCAGACCCTGTGTATGTTGCCACAGACTATAAGTGCCCCAGGCCCAGATGTTTAGAGAGCATTGTTTCCTTGGTGTCTTCCATATCCTCTAGCTCTTCCAATTTTCATGCTTCTTCTTCCTTATGTTTCCTAAGCTCTAAGAGGAGAGATTTGATGGAGACGTCCCACTTAGAACTTAGTGTTCTGAGGTCTCTCACTATTGTAACAGGGCCCCAGACATTAGTAGGCTCCCAGACCTTAGCACAACTGATTTTATGATGGAAGTACTATTCAGGACATAAAAGTCAATATCACCTGCCAAAATGAAAACAAAGACCCAATCCATCTGTATCCTTAATTCTGGGAAAATCTCTAAATGTACTAACCTTGCTTTTTTTTTTTTTTTTTGGCTTCTGTAGTTCTATTTCTGGCTAACTGTTCTTGTTTACTGAAGTATGTCAATCCAGAATATAGTGGTTGTGTTTAAAAGCTTACCCTGAGAAAGGCTTTGTACTACACTGGGATCCTGGACAGCCATTATAGGCACTGGCCAGGTAATAAACATGTTCTATTGGCTTTAAACAGTGTCTGAATAGTAGATAGACTACAACATTCTCTGCATTTGCCTGGCTGAGTGTCTCTATATTTGTTCCCATCTGCCACAGGAAGAAACTTCTTTGATGGTGGCCGCGCAAGACACTGGTCTACGCATGTAGCAGATGTCAGTAGGAATCATTTTATAGATACATTACTCTAGCAAAACAGAAGTGATTGGTTTTCTCCTAAGTCCTTGGCTAACCAGCCTCAGGTTCTTGACCACCAGAGCAGTGTTGTGATGGATTCCATCTCATGAAGTGGTCCTTGGTTGGTTACTCTCACCAGCTTTGTGCCACTATAGTCCATCTTACAAGCAGGTCATCATCGTAGATCAATTTCTTTTGTAGCTACTTTGATGTTTAACTTCCTTTGGTAGGATGGAGAGGTGCTTGGAGTAACATGAACACTAGTTAGTAGGTGAAGGGTCTAGTTAGTCACTGGCTTAACTTCTCCCTGTGTTGAATGACAGGTTCCTCGAAGGACGATGTTTAGAATGTAATTCTGGAAGACCTAGGATACTGTACTATCTTTCAACATAGTCATGTAGTATTATGCCATAAAGACTCCCTAAGTTGGCCAAGTTAGAAGAGTCTTTTATCCCCCTTACAGTAAATCGACTCTGTCATGGTTTCTAATTAGATTAATAGTCACATGAGTGTAAATAGGACATTTTCTTTTTTTACAACTTTCTCCCTGAAGAGGATTGCATTTTTGAAAGTGTTTGATTTGACCTTTAGGTTACAATTTATTTTTTGTAAGACAAAAGTTAAGATTAAATTATGTAATTTAGATAAAATGATGAGAAAACAATGTTGTTTGTGACTCTGTCCTGTGTAAAGTAAGCAGACTGGTTTTACATGTGTAGCTACAGCCCCGTACATTTTTCTTAGCTTATCTCCCTTGGTATTATTAGTATCATATGGAAGCCTCACAGGCTCAAATCTGACCTACAAAGGACCTACACCATGATGGAATGGGGCTATATGTTATTATCACATTTTAAAAAAATGAAGGGTGATTTCATAATGTGAAGTTTCATCTTTGTTTTTACTTTTGTACTTAATCTTACCAAACAAAAATGATCCTGACAGACTAATTGCAAATCTTAAAAATGCTCATTTTTTTTCTAGACCTCATTAACATACTTAACTTAATTGACTGTTTATATACTTAACCAGATACCTAGGATTACAGCTCCATTGGATTCCAAGTGTGCTGAATTTTAGAAAACACATTTCAAAGGTATAGTTTTACTTTTAATTAACATGTAGTAAAGTTGCATCCTTTTGGGCTGCAGTGTGACATTTGATTGTATGTGCATGTGTGTGTGTGTGTGTGTGTGTGTGTGTGTGTGTGTGTGTAAAATGACCTTAACAGGGTTATTGGTATGTTTCTCACTTCAAAAATTTATCATATCTTTCCAGTATAGACATCCAGAGTCTTGTCTCTTAACTCTTTTGAAATAGTCAAGTAACTGTTTCCTGCCACAGTCTTCAAGCTGAGAAGAGGAAGGAGTTTTTCTCTCCTTGTAAGATGCTCTCTCCAGTAATACATTTCACATATTCCCTGTGCTCACTTATATCTTATTTTCAGTAAGATTAAACTTTCAGTTTTCAAATGTGGATACACATAGTATATATTTCTCTGTGTCTGACCTATTTCACTTAATGTAAACCTTTCAATTCTCTGTTGCTAAAAGGGTTTCCCAAGGGGAAAACATTTGAAATGTAAAGTAAATATCAAATAAGAAAAAAAACATCAGTCAGAACATGTCACTCTTCTGCTGTTAATATTCAAAGGGCTCCTCACCTAATTCTTAATAAAGACTCAATTCTTTATAATAAAAAAATGACTGATTGCATTATTTTTAATGACTAAATAGTACTCCATTGAATACAGATAGCAGCTTTTATTTATTGATTCAGTTTGTTGATTGAATTTGTACCTTGACAATTGTGAACAAGCTATAATAAAGATCACATGCAGCTATATCTTCAATAGTTCAAATCTTTTATTATGATCTGGTATTAATTTTAAAACTATTTTCTTCATGTATTGAGATGGCCATGTGGTTCCTTTTTTTTAATTAGTTCAGATATTCAATAGTAGTAGTTTTCTAATTAAAATAATTCTTATATTAATAAGATAAATAAGGTTTAAAATTTTATGTTGCTAGTATTTATGTATCTGTATCTGTATCTATATCTATCTATATCTATATCTATATCTATATCTATATCTATATCTATATCTATATCTATATCTATATCTATATCTATATCTATATCTATATCTATATCTATATCTATATATGTGTGTGTGTGTGTGTGTGTGTCTCCCTGTGCGTGTATATCTGCTTAAAGTTGATATATGCATTGCTTAAAGTCTGCTCTCTCTCTCTCTCTCTCTCCCTCTCTCTGTCTCTCTCTCTCTATATATAAATATATATACATATATATACATGTGTGTGTGTGTGTGTGTGTGTGCAAATGAGATTGTTCAATAAGTGCTGCTGCCTGTGTTGTGCTTTTTAGCAATCCCTTATTCTCATTCAGGAAGTTACATGGAATGGAATTTATATCACATATAGAGATACTGACAACTTCAGAAACTGTCTTTAGAATAAAGATGTTTTAGGAGTGACTGTGATTCATAATTTGGGTGATTATTACTCTATATCTATTAAATGTTAAGAAAAAGTGAAAAAAGTGGCAGATATAGGAGAACTGAAAGAAGGTCTAGGCCTTTGCTTTCACTTTGACTCTTATTATCTATGTGCCTTTGCAAAGAAATTAGAATTTTTGATGCATTTGAAAAAATAGTTTTAAGTTAGAAGCTAGGCTAACAAAGAAGAGGTGAAAACATTGCATAAGAGACCTTTATATTGGACTAGTTAAACATGAATATGACTCTAAAGTAAGACATAGAAATAAACATGGAGGCCTGCACTCAGTCTATTTACTCTGTCCCTTAATTCTGAGGCAGTTCGGACACCTTATTGGTATTTTTTTCTCCTCTTGCTATTTCTATTTTTTCTGTGCTGCATATAATTCAATATCATTGAATATGACTTTATTTGTTCCATATAGCTATAACGCTATCCTTTTAATTTATAGATTGAAATTGACAGTATGATATTATAAATTATGACAGGGAAACTGAGTTATTATACATAAATCTAGTATGTTGCCTGTAAAATAGCATGTGCTCAAAACATAAAATGGATAAATCTTTTAATGTTATAAAATATTATAAAACAATTCAGATCCGATATATACCCAAAGGGAGTAAAAAAGAAAAGTGAAAATGTCGATTAGAATCTGAGGATCCTAACCCAGCTCAGCTACTCAATAGAAGTTTGAGTTTAGGACAGCTGAGATTCTGTTCTTTAATTGGAACAATGAAGGACATGACTTTCACAGGTTAACACCTTTAAGCAGAGCAGTTGCTACCAGTGTGGCATGGCGGTGGTCTAATTAGGTGGGAACATGCACTTTTTCTTTTAAGATATCACTGTAAAACCTTTCCTCGGGCTCCATGACCAACCTTTCCTTTCTAGGTCTTCCTGCCTCTCACAGAGGATCCATCTGTAATTGGACGGCTACTGTCACTTCTGTATTAGTCAGTGATGCTTTTCTCGGTAGAAACCTAAACGTGTCAGGTGCATTTTCCCTTGTCTGTGTTGAACTGAGATAACCCAGAGCCCAACTGAATCTTTCCCACCATCCTGTGACAGCTGCTCATGAGCATAAGCAACATAAATAGTTCCATGGAGGAGACTTGGAGGTTTGTATAGTCCAAGTGGATGACAATCTGCCACTCAGGGCCTCTCTATTGTCTGTCTCTGTCTTTACCCTTCAGTTTCTTATGGTTTAATCAGTAACTACATTAGCAACAATCTCCAATAGCAGGGTTGCTTCCGTGGCTCTTGACACTTCTTTCTATTCCTTCTGTAACTAGGTACCTTGATGAATAATTGATTAAATTTAAAATGGGGAAGAGTTATTTATATTGGAAAAAGTAAGATTTTTTAAGGTTTCTGTAAGCATAGACACCTTATTCTAAAATCATTCATAAGAATCTCCTTTTACAATTATGGCGATTAACGAATTGCAGAAGCAATTGGTTTCTTTTCTAATTTTAAGCAAGTGGCTTTCTATTTTCTTCATAAAAGAGGTAAAGACATCAGTCATGGTCATGCACACCAGTGCTCACTGGGCAGAGGTGATTTAAAAAAATTTCTCAAATCATGAAGCCATATGGAACTGCATAAGCTAAAAAGTTAGGAGTTCAGAACCCCATTGCTGTTGCATAGGAGTAAGTGGGATGTACACCCCCATTTTATATAATGATAGCACTTTAGCATGAGTAACGGCTGTCACAACTATTGTACCCAGTGTACTGATGTTGCTACTGAGTATCACAATAAAGAAGACCATGTGCTAAATTATAATGGTAATAACATCAAATCTTTTAATTAATCAAAAACTAAATCACAAATTTAGTGATAACAAACAATAATAAATAATAAAATTAAATAAAATCATAATCATATGATAATTCAAATGTATCTGTAATATTTATTAAATAAAAATAAATTTCTGTTTGCTATTATAAAAGATAGGCCTGAGATTTGAAGGACTAAGTGTAAGGAGCCAGAGTTATTCTGAGAGTAAGGATAATTATAGAAATGTATGCATTATAAATAAATGATCATTTTAAGGAGTTAGGCATTGACTTTTCCCAGCGTGAGAAGCCAGAGCTGAGAAGAGAGCTTAGTTGACCTTGGAGGGTTCCAGCAACACCTTTCATCACTCATTTCATAAAGTTGCTAAGTTTCTTCCAAAGTGCCGGGAACAAACAGTTTTAAAATTAGGTCCGAGTGCCAGGTGTTAACCCCATAAACATTTATCGTTGTATTATGAGTGGCAGCTGTATCTCTTCCTGCCTTAATTAAACACACCACTTAACCTACTTGTGGGGCCTCATCCTTTCCAGACTTATCCCAGAACATAACACCCTGCTTACCCAAGCAGGACACACAGTAGACACTGGACGGTATGTAATCTCAGTGCTCCCTATCTAAGGAATGGCACGTAAGGGTCTGCTGTGTAAATTAGCAGTTTGAAAACAAGCTGTGTCAAGAGCATCTCTCTCTCTCTCTCTCTCTCTCTCTCTCTCTCTCTCTCTCTCTCTCTCTCTCTCTCTCTCTCTCTCTCTCTCTCTCTCTCTCTCTCTCTCACACACACACACACACACAGAGAGAGAGAGAGAGAGAGAGAGAGAGAGAGAGAGAGAGAGAGAGAGAGGCCTTTTAGAATAAGAACTAAACATGCCACAAGCTTGTCAGACAGGATGCAGGATGATTTTTTGCTATAGTGATAAGAAAATACATCGCTAGGTATTTTTGGCACAAGACTGTTCAACTTCTCAGGCTCTTAACGGCTTATCCAATCGATGTCACTTATGACACCAGTGGTAATTTGAGTGGAGTGACATGAAGAGTTAGTAGACCAGCACTTCATTTCTCTTTCTCTATTACAAAGCCTTACATGGTAATAATTTTGTCTCACATTTACCAAGACTCAAAGATGAATGACATTCTTATTTCCATCTTCAGTTTCAACCCCTGCCTCAGCATTAACCCACAGGGACAGCTCTTATGAATGACAAGGTTATGATATTTCATCTGCTGACTATGAAACGGTCTCAAGTAGTTGAAAGATCCCATGGTCTATAAAGATTATAGATAGGAAAAGATTGTTGTTGTGCTCAGGATAGTTTGGTTTTGATTATAATTATTGTCTGATTTCATATTAATACACAATAGCATATTGATAGGTCATGTGTCGCATGTGTTTCAGATAGTTAATTTTAACATGTGAATGTGTGTAGGGTGTTTTGGTGCACTCATTTAATCCTAGTTGCAGAGTGTAAAAACAAGCAGATCTCTGTGCCTGTTCTAGACAGCAAAATCTAGGCTAGTCAGAGTTACATGCTGAGACACTTTCTCGAAACAGAACAGAAATCCAAATAAACACATACATGTCTCCCCACTACATGGTGAATTCTTAAGGAATTGAAGAGAGTTTCCATTTTATTCATCATGAAATTTGGCCACAATCAGATGCTCAGCCAATGAAGGAAGCATTGTCAGTTCTTCTAAAACAAAAGTAACCTGCCTGCTCACCATGTACAAAGCCATACATTCATTATATCAACAATTGCCATTGAATGATCCAGGTATATTATTATTTTTATTTGATGAAAGATGAGACAGAGGCCTAAGGAAGGAGGGAATATGCTTGGTCTCATAGAGAGAGACAAAGCAAAGACTCAAAACCCAGACCTGCCTAGTATTTAAAGTGGAGATTTCCAGTTAAAGCAGATGCAAGACAAAACACAAAACAGCATGTTCCCCTAACCAAAAGGGAAGGGAAAAAGTCATGAAGGAAACTGTTAGTCTGAAGGTTAACAATAACTAAAGCACAATAGAGACAGGGCGTGGTAACAGTAAGTCTTCTTCATAGGTCTTTGAAAGCAAATGAAGCTGAGATTAGAAAGAATGTTAGAAACTTGGTCCTTTTAATATTTAATCATTCCCAGACAACAAGAGATGTAAAGTTATTCAGTTAGAGTTATTTTTCTATGGAACAGAGGTCTGGGCACAACAGTCTGCTAACTGACAGTGTGGATCTGGAGGCATGGGCTGAGTCAGACTTGAGTGGTCTAGAGTATCCTCCGAGACAGCAGCATGAGTCAGCCAGGGAAAAAAAGTCATGTACTGGGTTTTATTAATGGAAAATTTGTCATTATGATTCTAATCAAAAGATTTAAAAGTAGAAATGGGAACATTTCAGATTTTACTTTTAGTCTTATAGCCTTCAGAGATTTCTCTTGGGGCAGACAAAGGAGAGCGCTGCTCTAGAGATATTGTCTTTTGTTTTGTTTCTCCATGGAGCACTGTGAGACAGGAGTTCAAGAGCAAGAAAAAGATCACTCAAGCTCAATCCAGGAAAGAGAAGAAATGTAGTGGACAAATCCGGCAGGAAGGAATGGAAGTCACAACGTTTGTTATGAATTGAGTTACAACCCTACTAAACTAGTGTGTTCCCACTGATTGCACTGGGTATGCTGAACTTTCATTTATGACCAAGAAGAAAAGTATTTTGGTGAGTGACCTTGGGCATGAAGAAATCCTGAGGAATATGGGTAGACACAGTGCAGACTACTAATAAGGAAACAAAAATAGTCACACTGAAAATGACTAGAGGTCTTGGAAATTTGCAGAAAATATTTTACAACTGATTCCTCACCTGAGCTTCTTTCTTCCAATCATCCAACGAAACGAGAACATGCACTATCATTCTTATGTTAGAGACAAGGAATGTGAGGCACAGAGATTTTTGGTACCTTTCTCATGGTCACAAAGACTGGAACTAATACAGCTAGAGAGCAATAGATAGTTTTTAGCTAAAACACAATGTGACTTTCCCCCAGGGCATGCATAATTTGTGGTCTTAGGTACTTCTGGTATTTTGCCAAGACATGGGGACTCTTAGAAATAAAATCTGCAGTGGGGGCCATGAGTCCTATCTTAGTGTTGGAAAGAAGCACAGATAAATGATAAATTAAGGAGTAGCTTTATAGGCATTCAGCTTAAATGTAAAGATAACAAAGATAGAGGAAGAAATCAGAAGAGAAAGAAAAGGACATGGAGACAAGTGTTATAAACATGGACTGAATGGTCCCAACCCCCCTCTTTTTCTGCTTTAGTAACTTCAATTACAAATGTCAGATAATGAACTCACTGTCAACTGAAGTTTACTACATCATTTAATATGTGGACCTGAAAAGTGAACCCTCTGTTTAATGTTCTCTGATTGAGTCCCTGACACAGCATAAGTGTATTTATTTAGTTTTTGTATAACATTGGCGTTAATGCTGTGTCTTGAATAAGATTTTACTTTCAAGCAATGTATGCCATATCTACTGTGAGATGTTGAAGTCTCCTTACTTATTCATTTTAGTAGTTCTGTGAAATAGAGCCACAAGTTATATTTGAAAATATTTATGTGCCTTGTCTGTTTTATTTCATATTAGGGACCTTAAAACAAGCCCTGCAGAGATTCCACATTCTCTGGAAGATTATTAGGGTAGTACTCAGATTTTGGCACAGAATATGGGATTGTGAGACAAATTATTATCTTTATAAGCCAGGTTATTGTCTTGAAGGAAGATTTTCTAAATTCCTTTGTTTTCTCTGTTGCCATATGAACAACAGAACTTCTTATTCTCTTCTGTTAATAAGCTGTCATATTCATAGCTAAATTGGAGATTGCAGACTGCATCACCATGGAGATTAGATTCAGCCTAAAGGATGCTATGATGGAAGGAACCCTTCCTTAACTTCACATAATTAAGTAAAATAAATAAAAAACCATATTTCTCTTGAGTATTTTTGAGATGAAAGGGAGCAGACTCATTTAATGGTCTGCCCAGATGATCCCTTATTTGGATCTGGGCTAGAGAAGCACAGTTGTATTCATGAGGATGCTACAAAGGTGGAGAGACTCTTATTTCCCACGCTGTTGAAAGGAGTGCCCTGTGCTGACTCTGGTTAGAGTCACAGCTAAATAAATGTTGTGCTTTTAGTCATGGTCATTTACTCTGGCTCCAAAGGTAAGTTTTTCCAATCTGTCCTTTTGTTATTTAGGGGCTTTACAGTACAGTGCAGGAAGGTGGTGTTTTAGCAAGTGCTGCCAATTGGAGGGCCAGGGGCAGGACTGAGTAGGAATCAGGAAAAAGAATCCCCTCTGAGTGAGTCCCTGATATAGAAGCTTAGGTAACCAACACTCATGACTAGAAATACCAGGTGAGCCACAAGAATTGGACCACAAATGACAAGTGCACCCAATGTCTGCACTGGAAGTCTCAGGTAACCTGGGATCCTCCAAGGACAAGAGAATGAAAAGCCAGAGAAGGCACCTACAGCTCCTCAGTGGCATAAGCTATGTAACCAAGATCTCCATTCCCTGTGATCGTGGACTCATTCTCCATAATGCACCCCTAGAAGACGGGAGGTGGGGCTGGAGAGATGGCTTAGTGGCTAAGAGCAGTTGCTACTTTTCCAGAGGTCCAGAGTTAATTCTATCAATGAATGGCGGCTCACAGCCATCTATAGTGGGGTCAAATTCCTTTTGCTTGTGTGCAGACATCCATCCAGGAAAACATCCATTTACATAAAATACATAAATAAATACATCTTAAAAGAAGAACAAGGAAGGTGAGATTAAGAAAAAAATTTGTAGTCCATTTTTGGAATAAGTATCACCTACAAGAACTGTTTGAATTTTCTGGAATTTTATTAAGCTATGAGCTGTGGCTTATTTAGTTCACTTTTTTTGCCTGACTAGTTAGGAGGGCAGTGGAGAAGGGCATGAAGACATTACATTTTACATATGGTTTAACTTTTGTCATTCTGATTTTTTCCTATTCCTTAACACATAAACTCTCTTAATCCTTAAAGATGGGGACCTTGAGTTTGCATTACCAAATATACTTAATTCTACCTCTGCCATAGTTGCTTGTTTTCTCATTGCATGCATGTATGTGCATGTGGATTTGAGTATCTTCATGTGTGAGGTTGCCAGTGGATGTGTGTGTGTGTGTGTGTGTGTGTGTGTGTGTGTGTGTGCGCGCGCGCATATGAGGTCAGTAGACAACGTTGGGTGTCATATGAAGGAATGTCAAACCTGTCTTTTAACAGGGATTTCTCATGACCTGAACCTCACCAATTTCACTAGACTGACTGACTATCAATATCTCAAGTTTATTTATCCATCTCCCTAGCGCGGCAATCCTAAACTGGCACCACCACTAACACCTTGCCTGGTGTCGGTATATGGTCTGAGGACCGGACGCTTGTGTTTAAGGGTTCATAGCACATGGTTTGCTAATTCCTCTGTCTTGCCTCCTTTTCAGAGAGAGGAGGTTTGGGGAACTGTCGACATAGCCCAAGCTGGCCTAGGTTTGTAACTCGAGTCCTCCTTCCACAGCCTACTTGCTGGGGTGTCGTACACTGCCACACTTGGCTCCATCTCTGCAATGATTCTAAACTGTCCCTTTCTTGGACTCCTGCTGTAAGCTAACCTAGGACTAGATAGTTTTACTCCACTTGGACAAACTGCTGTCTCTACATCATGGCTTCCCACTTGAGTCTACCTATAGATACTGGCCACATGAATTTTACCAGAAAGCATGCCACATCTTACCTTTTTATTGTTCTACATCAGGGCTTTAGTTCATCAATATGTCTTTTTTAATGTCTCTGCAATGGATATTGCACTTTGTGCCTTTATTCTGGCTTTATCTTCTGGAATGCCTTTCCTTTCCATCTGTCTGGCTGGATCTAGTTGGAAAATCCAAGCTTTAAGGAAATCCCTCCTTTTTCTCAATGTCTTTTCTGGCACACTCAAGCCAATGTATTATGTTTATGTGTGTATTTACCACCTGTACTGGCTGGTTTTGTGTCAACTTGACACAAGCTGGAGTTATCACAGAGAAAGGAGTTTCAGTTGAGAAAATGCCTCCATGAGATCCAGCAGTAAGGCATTTTCTCAATTAGTGATCAAGGGGGAAGGGCCCCTTGTGAGTGGTACCATCTGTGGTAGTCTTGGACTCTATAAGAAAGCCAGCTGAGCAAGCCAGGAGAAGCAAGCAAGCAAGCAAGCAAGCCAGTAAGCAGCATTCCTCCATGGCCTCTGCATCAGTTCCTGATCCCTGACTTGCTTGAGTTCCAGTCCTGACTTCCTTTGGTGATGAACAGCAGCTTGGAAGTGTAAGAAACCCTTTCCTCCCCAACTTGATTCTTGGTCATGATGTTTGCACAGGAATAGAAACCCTGACTAAGACACCACCACTATCAGTTTTTGCATGATCAAGATCAGATGGTCCTATCATCCCTCTGACACTGACCTTGCTTCTGACTTATGTTCTAAACATTTTTATTCTCCCAAGGGTTAAGGAGACAAAGTTCCTTTCCAGTCTTTCCAACTGTAGCACCTAATTAGTAACGATGGCAACTTTGCCATATTTACTCTACATGGATAACAGATGATTTTAAGAGGGACAAATTAGGTATAAATAATTTCTTGCTTCATGTAGCACATCTCTAAATGTTGTTGCCGATAAGTTAAACGGAAACGTGTGAAAAGGCATTATGAACGATATTAGTCGCAGCCTGTTGCAAGGACTATAAATACCTGAAGAGGAACTATTGAAGACTGAGATAGTTTAATGGGACAAGCTGTTCCTGCTTGATGGTGTAAACACATGGTTAAAAAACATCAGGAAATTGGTATAGCGTTTGTACTTGTCTACTCCCCATTTTAGTAGTTCTTTATTTTAGCACTGCTCGGAAGAGAACAAAGGAAAACTTATGCCACAGAAATTGAGCTTTAAGATTTTGACTGTACATGGTTTTAATTCCATGTTTTATTCCTGCTCTGACTCATCATGGCTTGTGTTTATTCTGATGACGAATACATTTTAAATCTGATCAATACCCCCTGATTTTGAGAGCAAAGGATCAATGTCAGACTTAACAATTAAAAATATTTGGTTTTCTATCTCTAACTGTATGTGGAATGCAGACTCTCATTTGTTGTCTATCTTCTGTAGCCTGGATTCCAAGTGCACTGTGTGTTTTGAATCCAAATCATGTTTTCTTTCCTTTTAGTTTATTCATCCTTGTGAAGTAGAAATGTTTGAATGGCCAATAAAACAGATTTTAAGAGTTCCCATGAACTATGACAGGATTGAGTTGACAGATGAATAAGTACTATTTGCCCTGAGAGCTTGCTCACGAAGCTTAGCATAAGGGTCACACTTAAGGAAGAAGAATCTTTCCTCTCTAGGTAATGTTTCCCACTGCTTGTTCCTCTTACAAACAGTGTCTAAAAGCCAAACCTTCACTAAAGAATCTAATTTCAGAAATAGAAACTGAACAGAGCAAAGGACATCTTCTATTTCAAATGAAATAAACTATTGGCACCAGGGACAGCACAGAGGGAAGCAATTTTAATCAGGGGCTCAGGGTGAACCAGCTCCAGAGTGACATTGCACAGCAGTAGACTAAACAGCGGGGAAACGGACAGTCCTGCCTAAATATGGGTGAGAAAATGTTTGCACAGGCTAAGCAGAAAGCTTTTCTACACGAGGTTCAATTGGAAGGAGAGGTGGGAGGTGCTGCTTCCTGCAACCCCCACCTTCTTCTCTTTTGCAAGCATTGACTGATAGACTCTCACATCTCGTTTCCCTCCATTTGGTTTATATGCAACAAGGTGACTGTTTCAGGGAGCTGCATGAGTTAGTGTGTTTATTTGTTAGAACCGATGAGCCTTGACCTCATAAAAACTGTGTTGGAATGATACAAACATAACCGCTTTCAAATCCAGCAATTTTACAGCCAATTAAAGTACTCTTTAGAGAAATCCTTGTGCATCTTACCAAACTAGAAGATTCAGTGTATTCATATGATTGCAAATTCCCTTTTTTGTTCTGTTTGTTGTTATTGTTGTTTTTGTTGTTGTAAGGCTTAGGAGACTGGCCTGGCCACTAGAATATCTGTAAACAAATATTATAGGCAGATACTCTTTTGTGTTTTGATTACATGATTACTTAGATATCTTTCCTTCTTCCTTACTACAGTATTTCATTAATTAGTTGCTTACTTTCTGAAATTTACATTTCATCTCACTTCTTAAATCTAGTGAGGAGAAATGTAAGCTAGAGTGATAAACATTGTTTCTCATACACTAATTAAATTGACTCTTGAAAAGATGGGTTGCATGTGTATGTGTTTAACATGTTTCATCGACACCACTGTGGTAGTATGTAATTTTAATGTAAAATAGCCCTCTTTGCAGGGAATCCAGCCTGCTGCTGAATCTTTAAATTTTCAGTGTCTGTTGTCATAGCAACCAGAATTGACTCTGGTACCCACTGTGTTCAACATAAATTAATTTAAAGACATAGCATTTGAAACAGTTTAGTCAATTTTAACTATGTATCTGGCTAGGCCTTCGATTTCAATGCTACTTTATGTTTAAAATTCATCATATGTGTTGCTTTTGTGCTAATTAGACATATTTGTGGAGTTCAAGGTCTTAAACATGATTTAAAAAAATGCTGGAAACCTGGTTCCTGAGTTGCTTGTGAGATACAAGGCTTTAATAATGTAAAGGGCATTTCTTCTTTGAACATACTGCAACACTGCTCTCTGTCTTTCCAGAGCACACTGGCATTATGTAGATACATGGGCTTGATATTACACAAATAAATCCTCATTTTGCATGTGTTGGACAAAGATCTCTCAGGACTGCAGTGTAGTAGTCATCCTAGGAGAAGAAACCTGGCTCTATTTTGTTACCTTTTATGCTTAATCAGTTCCTATTAGGCTGAGGAAATGGATTTTCTCATTAAATAATTTTAACTCGCTTGGCATTATTTTCCCTCTAACCTTTGGCGGGTTCAGGAATGTAGTCCATGCACTGCTGTTCAGTGGGGCTGAAGGTGTCTGTGTTTCCTCCTCTGACCTAGGCAACCATTCCAGGAAGAGCTGCCATGAGTTCAATGAGCAGTGTATTGCTCGTTCTATGTTGTTATTAAAGTAGCTACATGAATTCAAGTTCCAGGCAAAGTGCTGAAGATATTGAAGCTTAAGGGATAGAGTAGATTCTTTTTTTAAATTTAGCATTGTATATGTGAGTGTGCACATGCATGTGTGACCATAGGCCATGGCAGAGGGGTGGTGGTCAAAGGACAACTTGCAGGAGTCAACTTTTTCTTTCCAACATGTGGGCTATGCCGATTGAGTTTAGATTGGCCAGCTTGCCAGCAAGTGTCTTTACCCAATGAGCCATCTTACCAGGCTAAGAGTAGTAATTTTTAATAGTACATTTAAGTTTGACAGTCAAAAATATTTCTAATATTTTCCAGCAACTTTGCCTAATAGCAGGTACTATGTCTTATTTCTGGAGAATGACTCTCAATGCACTATCAAGCCTATGTCATGCTTTTCTGGTCCCAATAAATATTATGTCTACTATATAGAAAATAAAACATATTTTAAAGTTATTTTCCTATCAAAAATGAAAGTATAGTTTTCTGTGACATGGTTCCAGTTTCTCTAGACCATCTAATATTGACTTGAAGTTATCTGCATCATCATCTTTCACTTGGGATTGAGGGATTGAAAATGAGAAATGAGCTCGCGGAAGTCCACTTTCATTTCTTTGAAGTTAGAAAGAACTCTGTACATGAAATATTTAGAATCTCAGTTACATACATAAAACTAAGCTGTCGCATCAGCCTATGAGGTTTAACTGAGTGAACTGTTTTCTGCTATGATGTATTGACAGAAAGTAGAACAGAACATTTAAGTAGAAACTGAGATTGACCATGGCTCTGTGTGACTCATGCTAGACAGTGGCACTGATGATACAGCAAGACTCAACATAACTTCACTGTTCCTGTGGTATTAGTTCTGAGGCATGCATTATTATATAAATTAGAAAGTTTAAGACATTTCTTTATTTGAATTAAACCCCATGAACTCTAATGAGTATTTTATTACCTCTTATGCTAAATCTTTTCTATGTTAATTGCTAGATGTAAATTTGAAAATTTATTACTATATTCACTTGAAAACATGTTTTTACATAAGCATAAGAGATACTCCAATAATAAGCACATGTCTCATAATTAAAACAATCATAAATTAGTATGGCAGTTTGACCCTTATACTAAGCTTCTTATGAACATTATCTATATCACTTATGATGACCAGAGAAAGTGACAGGTAAATTTAAATTCCTGGACTGAGTTCCTATTTTCTCCAAGTGTTCATACTTTTACCCTGTGAATCTTAAATTCGATTTGGTGACAGCTTCAGAGAAATGTGGAAAAGGGAAGTCACTTTCATAAAGCAATATTGAAAACCTTCTGATCACAGCTGCACCTTTTCTTAAGTCTGAAGAGTCCGTAGTTGTCAGTTGACCATCAAATGATCCTGGAATGGAGGCAGACTTTATACTCCATCCACACTGAGTAGCCACAAGTGTTGTAGAACATTCAGTAATGGTAACACTGTCGAAAAGACCATAGTTCTTCCTCCCCCCCCCCTCCACCCTCCATCAGCTTCTTCCTCAATCTGTGCATCTAAAGAAAGATCGTAATTGGCTAAAGAAAGAATACAAAGATGGATACTAGTCCCCTTAACCCCTGACAAATAAGATTAAAAAGAAACACAGTAGTCAGTCAGTTAATTATTTTACGATGGATTTCCCCAAATTTTCTATCTTCTTTCTACTCTTAGTTGCTCAGTATTAAGGTTGCAGAACCTTGTAGATCCCATTCAAAAGATTCCCCTTATGTCTTTGACAATGAAGTCACACGATGATTTTGAATTTTAATTTTAAAAAGGGGGTGAGCCTGAATTACACAAAGTGTAAATATACACTTTTCTGGCCTGGGACTTATGTTCTTGATTGCAAGGAAAAGAAAAAAAAAGTTCTCTCTGGGCTACATTCCGGAGGGGTGTGAGGTAAGACAGAGGGCTCCTGTAGGATTAAGAGTAAATGGGGAAGAAACTGGATGAGAAGAAAGGGGCCTTGATATTCTCCTTTGAGAACTCAGCACAGCTACTTCTATGGTTACGTCTACATAATTTCTAAATTATGGTACACGAGTCAAACTGCTCTGCTCTCTTTGAGGAGTCTGTCAAGTTTAGGTTTCCAGGATACTATGAGTACTAGTTGAGCTGCCAGTTCTGTTTTAGTAGCAAAAGATGGACTTGAACTGGAGGATCCAGAAAATGAGGGAGGCACCTGAGGTTCAATAAGATTTAGAGCTAAGGTTAGACCCCAATCAACCTCTGTGTCTTCATAAGAGACTTGATTCCCATTGATTACAGTTCCTGGGTACCAACAGTTACCTTGGAGAATCCAGCTGTCACCTCTGGAACAACATTGCTCCTGGCTAACTGTAGAACTATTTACAGTTTCAGATCCT
Source organism: Uromys caudimaculatus (assembly GCA_028551405.1). Classification (NCBI taxonomy): domain Eukaryota; kingdom Metazoa; phylum Chordata; class Mammalia; order Rodentia; family Muridae; genus Uromys; species Uromys caudimaculatus. The sequence continues at coordinate 85,279,146 of CM052709.1, read as the reverse complement.
AATGAATTGAAATCAGAACAGATGTGTAAACAAACACCACATACATATATTCATGGCATACACATGCAAATGTGCCCCATTTCCTCCTCAGTTTTCCTTGAGACTCTAGCTACTATGGGATACCTACATCAGGTAATGCTGTTCTGAGTTCAGAGGGATCACTGTATTTTTTTTTCCGTTATGTTTCACCTGTGCTTTACTGTGCATGCTTTCTTTCAATGCCCTTCACTTCTGTTTTCTTCTATTTATCCAATCCACAATGGATTTTATCCAACTGAATTTTTCTTTGTATTTTTATTATTCAGAATATTCATTTAAACAAGATCTCTACAGTCTTCAGACATTTCTCAATCTTTTTACATAGTCTACATGCTTTTCTTTCAAAATGTCTTCATATTATTAAAGATATTTTGAATCTGCCTATTAATCCTAACATCTTATTTGTATTTTCTCTATTAACTATAAATTTTTTCTTGCCTGATGATTGTATATTCCCAAATTGTTTATATGTCAAGATTAAAGACATTGTATGGGTTTCTTACAAAGATATTAGGTCCAATTACTTCCTTTGAAAAATATATGTTTTCTGTACCAGATATCTAAATTATTCATAAGTTATATAGTCTTGACTTATTGCCCTTATTCTAAAACATTTTACTTTGGGGATGTTAATGAAAACCCTGATGTAGTTATCAACCACTTTGGCTTGACAGACTCCTAATTCTTAAATCTAGAGTCCTCTGCAGCCCATCTTCTTTAAAGTGTCTGTTTTCTTCCACAAGGCTACTTGTAGCATTATATCCTCCTAAACCTAAAGTCTAACAAGCCTTCCAGTTTGAATTAGAGTTCTCCACATGTCTAACAGCCTCCTCCCTGTAACTCAGTAATAGCTTTCCATTCTCTTCTTAAACTCCTGAAGCTAAAATCATGTTGGTTGAATTTTATCCACCCTAGGAGTAATACTGGCGAATGCTATGGGAGTAAAATCTTAAAAATGTGCATTTCTATGGGGCAGTGGTCTGTGGCAGGCAGTCTGAAACCCGGTTGAACATAGGCTAAAAATTCTGGGAGACCCTGTGAAATTTCCAGGAGGGACCAGATTATGTTTTTGGCCTGGAAGACTCCTGTAAAACAGCTACAGGTATCACAACCCCTGTATAGAGAGAAGCCTGGCATGTAAGATTTGTCACATAGAAAGCAACTCTGAGTCCTCCCACAAACAAATGAGGCGCTACAAAGTCCCCAGACAAAGCCAATGGAAAGCATCAGTTGCCAAACCCCTGACCCCTCCCAAACAGTATATCAGACCATCCCGACCTGAGTAGCTCTCTCTCTCTCAGCTCCACCTGCCTGCCCTGCCTGCTTCTGAGGGTGTGCCCGCTGCTCACAATCCAGAAGGAATAAAGGTGCAAAACTGCATCTAGGAGCCTTTTGTCCAAAGAGCTGTAATACTTTCGGCCCAAAAAGAGATCTGCTCTCTGGGCTGAGTGGTGGGTTGAGCACTGACAGAGCTGCGGGTCTCACAGGGACCATGCTGCAGCCAGGACCTGACTTGGTGCGGGGGCAGTGAGTGCTGAGCGAAAACATCATCTTGGCAGCTGCTGCAGGGACCGGAACCAGGAGACTCTGTCCCTGCTTACGCTCCCTCCCCCTGCCGCGGCCCAACAACTGGTGTGACCAACGTGGGGCTCGAACGATGACCTGACTGCACTGAACGGACTCCACAGAAGGGTAAGCCCCACAAAATCAGACCTGTCCTTTCCTGCTGTGCTTTCAGCTGGCGCCATCCTGTGAATTTAGACAAGCTAAAGGGACAATTGAGGTCTTCCGGCCAGAGCTACTCTCTGGTGTTGGCTGAAGGTTCCCCTAGCCTCTGTCCGGATTCCAACGGCCCAATGGGCATTGGCAAAGGCTAAATGTCTAACTTCTCTTAAAAACAAGAAAAACTGGTAACACAGCAACCAGTTAAAGGCCAAAGGGCGGTTGCCAGATTTCAAATCTGTGGAAAGGCTTAGCGTTTTGAGCCTCTGTGGAATCCCCCAAAGCCAATAGGCCAAGGGAACGTTCCCATTGGACAAAGCATTTCTCCCCTTTTCTGTCATGGGCATCTCACAATCACACAAAAAATCTCCCCAGGCAAGGGAAATTCATGCCCTTCTAAAATCCCACGGAATAAAAGTAGCCAAAAAACAAGCCTCCTGGTTTTGGGAAGAAGTCCTTAAGATAGTGCCAAGCATGGCCAATGATAGCATCTATAGCCCGGACTCATGGGCCTGAGTAGCTTCTCTCATTAAAAACAGATACCCAAGAAGAAAAAACACCCTCCCGTGATTTTCTGCCAATCTTAGCTGTGATTCGGCAATGCATAGGTCAGACCCTAAAGTAGGACAGGCTGATAGCAACGCAGCTCCTGAGCCTTCTCAATCAGAAGAACCCAAGAATCAAGGACCTAAGATCCACCCTGTCTCAGATCTCGCAGCCCTTACCTAACTGATAAGGGAAATAAAATCCATTTACCCACCCCTCCCCCCTTATGCCCTGGAGGAAGCAATAAACAAACCTTCTGCTCCTCCAGCCCCTCCCTCTCTCACTCAAGGGCAAGGCTCCATTAACAAAACAAGGGAGCTTTTGCCTGTCTCTCCCCTTACTGCCCCCATCCGACCTGAGAGAGATTTCCCTTCTCCCCTTTCTATCACCCAACAGCTTTGTAATGTCCGAGACTCTCTTGCAAAAACTAACCCCATCTCCCATGCTACTCAGCAGTCTGATATGGAGCTAGAAATCCATAATGCTCAAGCATTCCCAGTTAATATCAACCCCAGTTGAGCTAAACCACTCAATTGGTACCCACTCCAAGCCTCAGACTTAAAAGAACTCAGGCAGGCAGTGAAGGAAGAGGCCGTCCATGCACCCTGGACAAAATCTCTCTACAGAGCCATGTTGCCAACTTAAACACCCCCAAAGACTGGAGGGATATTTGCCATTCTTCCCTTCCTGTTCCAATGTTTTTGGAATGGGAAGCCTTATTTAGAGATGAATGCTGTCAGCAAGTGAGGCAGAATCAGGACAGAGACGACACCCCGTGGGGTTTTAATGAACTCTTTGCCAGGAAGAGTTTTCTACTGGGGCTAGGCTAACTAATCAGCCTGCAGGTTATTACAAACAAGTTAAATTATGTGTGACTCGGGCCTGGGAAAGACTGACCCTGCCCTCAGGGTCACAAGATCCTGCTTCCTCCCTGCTCTCTCTCCATCAAAAGCCAGAAGAATCTTTATTTGATTTTATTCTTAGAACTAAAATGAGTCTAGAAAGAAAAATTCCTAATTCCATGGTCAGAGAGATCCTTCTCAAGACAATTATATGGGAAGGCATGACTTCTGAATCCAGGCTGGCTTGCCAGGGTCTCCGGGAGGAGCATCACGATAGGTGGATTGTGGCTATTTGAGATATAGGGACAGCATCACACCAGACAACATCTGTGGCTCAGGCATTTGTAACAGCTGTAAAATCAGAAAGAATCTGCTTCAATTGTGGAGAGGCAAGGCATTGAAAGAATGAATGTTCACAGAACTCCCCCCCCATAACAGACTCTAACCCCCCTAAGTATATCTGTCCCCACTGCAGAAATGGTTTCCACTGGAGGAGACACTGTACTGCTACACATGATAAGGATGGTAAGCCACTAAAGCCTTTAAACTCCAGATGGGGCAGCCCTGAGCCCCAACAGTAAGAGGGACAGATACTCCCATAGAAGCCTTGTGGGTGTCCAGCATTTCAGAAGGCTCCCATCCAAAACTAACCATAAAAATAGATAATAAAACATTCAACCATTCCTGTCTTATTGATATGGGAGCAGACAGGACAATTTTAAGACAGCAAGAGATCCCACCTGACTGGCAACTAATCCCTGGGCCCCAGCTCCTAGGCGTAGGGGGTACCGCCCATGCATTTATCACCAGGCAGGGCTACAGGCCTCATACGCCCCCTGGTGGCTCAGGTGACTACCAATCTCCTAGGGAAAGATATCTTACAGGTCTTAGAGGTGATTCTTACTACCCAACAAGAAAGAGACCACATTACAATACAGGATATTACCTATAAAGAAAATAATACCCGAGGAGATCCTAAATACCCTCCTCCAAATAACCCCCATTTCTAGGGGTCACATGTTAAATTTAATACGCCCTGCCTTGATTGGCTCTCCAATGAAGCCATCTGGGTCCCACAGTAGCCTCTATCAAGGGAGAAGCTTAGAGCCCTCACACAGCTGGTAGAAGAACAGTTATTGCTGCCACACATCCGCCCCTTCCGCAGTTCACGGAACACCCCTGTATTTGCTATAAAATATTTGCTATAAAAAAGAGCTCAGGAGGTTGGAGATTATTACAAGAATTGAGGGCAATTAACAAAACTATGTGAGTCTGGAGCTCCCCACAAAGAGGGCTACCCCACATCTCAGCCATCCCTGCCAATGTACCCTTATTGGCAATAGACATAAAAGATTGTTTTTTTTCTCCATCCCTCTCCATCCGAGAGACTGTGAACGTTTTGCATTCTCAGTACCCTCCATTAACAATTCCGGCCCAGCCTCATGATACGAGTGGACTGTCCTTCCACAGGGAATGGCTAACAGTCCAACCATTTGTCAAGAGGCTGTAGCCACTGCATTAAAACCCCATTTAAAAAGGGGACTCAATATTTATCATTACATGGATGACATATTGGTTTGGGGAGACCCTTCTACCTCCCCTTCCCAACTTAAGGACCAGCTAATATCTTCTCTATCTGCCCTAGGATTCAAAATAGCCCCTCATAAAATCCAAATAATTCTGCCCATTGCATTTTTAGGAACAGAGATTTCCCTTACCTCAATATGCCCCCACAAACCCACCCTTTCCTTCCCTCAAAAAATTAACTCTTGCCTCTCTCCAGAGCATTTTGGGCAACCTCAATTGGTTTTGGCCCTGGCTCCCCTTTCCCACAAGCACCCTTCAACTCCTCTTCAACCTCCTGAAAGGAGACAAAAGTCCCTCCTCCCCAAGAACACTGTCCCCAGAAGCAGTTCAAGGTCTAAATTCTGTCAATGAAGCCCTAAAAGATATGGCTCTTGCTAGGTATGACCCAACAATACCTATACAGCTCCTTATCTTTAACTCCTCCCCTACACTTGTGGGAACCCTTTACCAATCTCAGGGGGTACTTGAATGGCTCCACACCACAATGGGTGGTGCACCCAGAATTTTAAATGAGGTGGATGCACTTGCTTACATGATTAAAAATAGCAGAGATAGAGCTCTACAAACCCTAGGGAAAGAACCTGATGTTCTTGTCACCCCCTTCTCTCTTTTCAACATCCAGTGGCTAATTAAAAATCACTCCCGCTTTGCTATTAGCTTAATAGGATTCACAGGGCAAATTGACAGCCATTATCCTGTTAAAAAATGGGCCTCTGCCCTCCCTCTGTTGCAATGGCTGCCCCCAAACTATTCTCAAAAGAGCCCATAGCAGGAACCCCTTCAATATTTACTGATGGAGGAAAGAGGGGAGTTGTGGCAGTAATATACTATTTACCTGAGGATGAACCCCCTATCGTCTGATTCAAAGAACTACCCCTTCACTCCCCTCAATATAAAGAATTATATGCCATCTATCTAGCCCTTAAAGAAGTCAAGGGCCCTCTTAACCTATTCTCAGACAGTGTATATACTGTCAATTTGCTTCCCTGGTTGTCAAGGTCCATCATCAAACTAAATGCCCACTTTCCTCTCTACTTATACAGGTCTCCACCCTCCTACAGGAAAGGACCTCACCCATCTACATCCAACATGTCCGATCTCACAGTCCTTTACTAGGCCCTATATCTGAGGGAAATGTACTTGCTGACCAAACTGTCTCAACTGGGATATTCACGGCCTCCACTGAACAAGCAGGCCAATTTCACTCACGTACACACACAAACATAAAGGGGCTTCATGCCTGCTTCCCCCACATCCCTCTCGCTCAACTCCAAAGGATAATAAAAACATGCTCCTCTTGTGCTTACCTCATTACCACCACAGCTTTACAATTGATGGGTACCAATCCCTGAGGTCTTAAGTCCAATGCCTTATGGCAAATTGATGTCACCCATATCCCCCAATTTGGTAGACAGAAATCTGTTTTTGTCACCGTAGATACATACTCCCATTTTATATGGGCTACAGCTCAAACAGGTGAAAGCTCAAAAAGGTTAATTTACCATATGCTTTCCACCTTTGCCATCATGGACATTCCTCAACAGATAAAAATTGACAATGGCCCTGCCTCAAAACCTTCTATACACACTGGGAAATTGCCCATCATATAGGAATTCCCCACAACCCTCAGGGCCAAGGAATAATAGAAAGAACACATCAAACCCTAAAGGCCCAACTCCTAAAACAAAAGACAACCACCTATCCCCCTAATGTACAATTATTGATGGCTTTGACTAAACATATTTAACATCTACAGAGGCTCCAAACACCCTCCTATCTCCCTCCATTGGCACACACCAGAATTAACGCCCTCAATCCTAGTATGATGGCAAGATCATTTGGATGGAATTTGGAAGGGACCAGACCCCCTCCTTACAACTGGGAGGGGTTTTTGCTTGTGTTTTTCCACAGGACCAGCCTAAGCCCATCTGGATTCCTGCCAGAAATGTCCAACATCACCCCACCAACCAAGAAGATGGCTTGCCTCTCAGTGGCAGATCAGGAACAGAAGAGGAAAAACCGAGCCTTGTTTCTCCCTAACAGGAACATCTGAAACAGTGTTCTGTGCCTCTTAACTCAAAATTTTCTTGCTTCTTTATTTAAATGTTTATTTTTCTCCCTAGCATTCCGGATATATGTCCAAAAAATCTTCCAACTTGTTTAAGATCTTTTTTAAGGTTTAAAAGTCACCTAATCTACTCCCACGGGTCAAATCAACTATTCGGATCACCGGTTCTTCTTCAATCCTTAATTAACAGCCAGTTTCCTTTTACAGTTACTGCCAATCTCAAAACTTTCTTTCTCAGCTATCCAAAAAGCAGACTTAAAAGATGCCTTCCAGGACCATGCTGTGCTCCCAAGCAAACCATTACAGGCTTAACTTGCTATTCACTCTATAGAGGCATTGCCCTGCTGGGATTCTGCTCCTCTGTGATTTTCCTACAGGCTTATCCCTGCAGAAGCATGCTGCCACAGATCCAGTGGAGACAACGCCATCTCTTGGGACCTGCCTCAGACTACAAAGCTGCCTTCCTCCAGACAGAAGACACCCGAGACATGAGATTCAGAGACATGTGCTCATCCCCACAGAGGACAGACATGGGACTTTCCAGCTATAGATGAACTCTCTTGCTAAAGCCAAATGGCTATTGAACTTGGGGGAAGCTACATGATAGTAAGGAAACCGTGATGTCTATCTAGATTAATCAAATGTTGCTTTAAACTGATGTTATTACCCTCAAACTGTACCAATTAATTGATTTAATGATCCTTTGCCTTCCCAACCCCCCACCCTTAACCCTTTTTACCCTCTGGCTTATACTCCAAACACCCCTTCCCCTTGGTACTCTAACCCATTGGTAGCTTGGCTTCTTCCCCTCCTTGGCCCCATACTAGCCATTAGAGCCTTGCTTCTCTTGGCACCTTGCCTCATTCAGTTTCTAAAGCAGCAGATGAGTAGCATTGCAAAGTTCACCGCCAATCAGGTCTTGGTTCAATATGAAACTGTTCCCAATATGGGAGACAGTTATTCTGATGGCACCTCTCCCTTATAAAAGAAAAAAGGGGAACTGTATGGTCTGTGGCAGGCAATCTGCACCTGGTTGAGCGTAGGCTAAAAATTCTGGGAGACCCCTTGAAATTTCCCCGAGGTACCAGATTATGTTTTTGGCCAATGCTCCCAGAAGACTCCTATAAAACAGCTACAGCTTTCACAACCTTTGTATAGAGAGAGGCCTGGCATGTAAGATTTGTCACATAGAAAGCAACTCTGAGTCCTCCCACAAGCAAATGAAGCACCACAAAGTCCCCAGACAAAGCCAATGGAAAGTATCAGTTGCCAAACCCCTGACCCCTCCCAAACAGTATATCAGACCATCCTGACCTGAGTAACTCTCTCTATCTCTGCTCCACTTGCCTGCCCTGCCCGCTTCCGAGAGCGCCTGCCGCCCGCCATCCAGAAGGAATAAAGGTGCAAAACTGCTCTGTCTAGGAGCCTTTTGTCCAACGAGCTGTAACACTTTCGGCCCAAAAAGAGATCTGCTCTCTGGGTCGAGCAGTGGGGTGTGCATTGACAGCAGCTGCGGGTCTCGAGGGGACCGTGCTGCAGCCAGGACCTGACTTGGCACGGTCGGTGAGTGCTGAGTGAGAACAGCTTCTTGGCGGCTGCCAAAGGGACCGGGACCAGGAGACTCTGTCCCGCTTGCGCTCCGCTCCCTCCCCCTGCCGTGGCCCAACACATTTCCATAAACACAGGTCTATTATTTGAGAAATTAATTCTCTTTTTAGCTTGTGCTTATTTTGCCTCATCTTGGTACCTTTAAAGATTGGTATTTCCAAACTGGGCGGTGGTGACGCATGCCTTTAATACCAGCACTTGGGAGGCAGAGGCAGGTGGATTTCTGAGTTCGAGGCCAGCCTGGTCTACAGAGTGAGTTCCAGGACACCCAGGGATACACAGAGAAACCCTGTTTCGAAAAAACCAAAAAACCAAAAAAACCAAAAACCAAAAACCAAACAAACAAAAAGATTGTTATTTCCGACAGGAACAATTCTGGGTGGGAGTTTTGACTGTGGAATGGCAATTCCATCCCTCCACTAGATGCCCTATCTTTCCACTGGTGTTGGACTCTACAAGTTCCCTCTCTCTACTGTGAAGCACTGAATCTAAGGTCCCTCCCTTTGAGTCCTGAGAGTCTCTCACCTTCCAGGTTTCTGGTACATTCTAGAGGGTCCCCCCACCTCCCACCCCCAGGTTGCATATTTCCATTCATTCTGCTGGCCCTCAGGGCTTCTCTCCTGTTTTTCCCCAAATTCCACACCTGATCATGTTCCCTTTCCCCCTCTCCCCCTCCCTTCTTCCATCCAGGTCCCTCCCTCCCCCTCCCCCCCATCATTGTTTTCATCTCCTTCCCAAGTGAGATTGAAGCATCCTCACTTGGGTCCTTCTGCTTATTAAACTTCTTGAGTTCTGTGGATTTTATCTGAGTATTCTGTACTTTTTGGCTAATATCCACTTATTAGTGAAAACATACCATGTATGTCTTTTGGGGTCAGTGTTACCTTGCTCAGGTTGATATTTTCTAGAACTACAAGGACAAAAATGGAGAAGAGACTGAGGGAAAGGTGGTCCAGTGACTGGCCCCACTTGGGACCCATCTCAAGAAGAGGCTCCAAGACCTGACACTATTACTGATGCTATGGTGTGCTTACAGACAGGAACCTAACATGGCTGTTCTCAGATAGGCCTAATAAGCAACTGACTAAGACAGAAGCACATACTTATACCCAACCAAGGGGCTGAAGTTGGGGACCCCTGTGTTTGAATTAAGGAAAGGCTGGAAGAAACTGAGGAGGAGAGATGGGGCTGCTATCCTGTAGTCAAAAAATTTGACCCAGAATTGTTCCTGTCTCAAAGAACTGCAGAAACAAAAATGGAGAAGAGCCTGAGGAAAAGGAAATCCAGTGACAGGCCCTAATTGAGAACCAGCTCAGGGGAAAGCCTCAAGGCCTGACACTATTACTGATGTTATGATGTGCTTACAAACAGGGGCTTATCATGATTGCCCTTTGAAAGGCACAAGTAGCTGAAAGAGTCAGATGCACTTATTTACACCCAACCAATGGAAAAAAGCTGGTGACCCTTGTGGTTGAATTAGGGAAAAGCTGGAAGAAGCTGAGGAGGAGGGCCACCCCATAGGAAGACCAGCAGTCTCAACTAACCTGGACCCCTGAGATCTCTCAGACCCTGAGCCACCAACCAGATAACCTACTCTAGCTGGTTCATGGCCCCTGACACATATACAGCAGAGGACAGCCTAGTCTGGCCTCAGTGGGAGATAGTGCACCTAACCCTCAAGAGACTTGAAGCCCCAGAGTGTAGGGAGGCCTGGTGGGAGTGGGAGGTGTTTGGGACATCCTCTTGGAGACAGGGGGAGGAGTAATGGGATGAGAAACTATAGGAAGGTGGACCTGGACCGGGAGGGGTGTCAATGGACTATAATGATGCTGATGATGGTGATGATGATGATGATGATGATGATGATGATGATGATATTGGTGTTTCCTATCAGTGATCATAATTATTACAACAGAGAACTGGTTTGATACAAGCTACCAGGTCAGTATTTAAAAAGCTGACTACCTACATTTCTGACAAATGGCATTCTAGAGGCCAAGGGAGACTAATTGAAGAATAAATTTAAAGCATACATCCACCAGTGGCTTCATAGACTTTGGCAAGGAGGCTGACACTTGTTCTAAGCATCATAAAGGCATGAGGATATTTTAAGCCTTGAGTTATTTATGTTTTTAAAAGTAAGACCTACTAGAGTACTACATGAAAATATAGTAAACTGTAATCTTGGTAATTCTATATTGAAATACTACATTATTGTGTTAGGATAGTATACACTAAGCACAATACGTATGCCTGAGGCAGTAACAGATGACATAACAAAACTTCAGAGTGGAAAGTGATACAGGCAAGAATGATCACTAACCTTTTTCTCATAATTGACTTAAGGGAAAAGAAAAGAGGAATGGTAATTGAAGTGGAAATTTCTGCTTTCTTTGGTAACTCAGTTGTAGCAAGGGATGCTTTTGTGGAAGCTGTCTTGTGAGAGGGCATGAGATATTTTATTGGAGTAGACGCTTGAGAGGGCACATGATGTTAGGAATAAGTGCAAATGAAACCCTATGAACAGTGAGAGGATGCTCTTGCATTGCTGCACCATGCAGTGCTTCCCTGGTCTTTGGTAGCTGTGCAATGCTTTGCTTGTCTTTGCTAGTCTTCACTTCATAGAGAGAAATGTGCCAGAAATCTTCACAGAACTAATTGTAAACAGGCCCACAACCTGTTTAGACCTTTCTCCCCTACCTCTGGTTAGTGGACTAAAAGGGAGGGTGAAGCATTCAAGAACCTTAAATAAAGTAGGTTTAGAAAAATCTAAGCCTACAGGTAATTGCTTTAAAAGGTGAAAAACGTCTGCTAACTGAAGTATATTGTGTTAGACTCTTCATTTGTTAAATACCTCCTAGCTATTGTTCAATGTGCTAAGACTAAAGGGGGAAGAACACGCTCTTTTTGAGAAATATAGACAAGTCTATACTGTTTTGACATTTCATTTTTGATTTGCTCCCTAGTAAATTAGAGACTTTCTCAAAGAGACCTGCTAACTGAGCACCTCACTAACAATCTTTGCTAGTATTGATCAAAATTTAACACAAACTATAGAAAACATTTCACTGTAGAAAGAATTCTTCAAGCCCTAGATACAGAATGGCAGTAAATTCTTTTAAATTTGAACTCTGCTTTGAGTAACTCAATTACCATATTTATGAGAGCAGAGATTATTTCTGACTGTATGGACTATTTTACTTTTTCTCTGACAGAATGATGTGGTAGGGTTGTAGTCTCACTATAGAAACTATAAAAATGATTTGAGTTAAAAATAAACTGTGGTGTCAATTCCAGAATGAAAGCAAATTGCTTGCTTGTATATGGCTGTAGCTCAGAAGCCACCAGTCTTGAAAGAAAACCAAAGGAATATTTACAGATCCATTGCGTGCAAATCTGCCCCCTTGGTTTGTCAGGAATCTTGCTAAAACATTCTTATTTGAAAGCTAGCCTTTGGCTTAGTTCTAAATAAACAGTGCATATTCATGTGGGAGAAATGAGGAGGAACTGTAGCATCTGGTAAGGCTTTAAAAAGAACTTCTTACTTATATAACTAAGATTCAACCAAAGATCAATGAGATTTTTTTGTTGGCTGAGACCTAAGGAAATAGTTCCTTTGGAAGCTGTTAATTCATGTAGTAGTGTTATTTAGAAAGAAACTCATTCTTACTCAAGAAGCAGATGCTAACAGATCATGGCCCTAGAGTCATATTTCTAGTTTACGGAGATCTGAGTTTGTGTTCTCAGGTTCATTTATTATATTTAAGAGCTTTTTGCCTTTAATTACTTCTTTGTTGATCTCATACTACACATTTCTTCTAGTCTGCACAAAACATCAACCTAAGTGGAGTGACAGGTTGCATTTACAGTCACGCTAGACTACTTAGCTATCAGACAGAATGGCACCTTCTGGCTTAGAGTTTTCTGGATGGTGATATTACCTGTGATGGTATATGCTTCCGGGATAAAACACACTTCATTGCTTTACCAATTAAGACCAGTGCTGCTTTGGAAATAGGATGTTATAGAACTGTCTTTAGCTTCTCAGCTCTAGAAAACTCTTGTCTTGCTCAGACAACTTTTTAGAATCCAGGACCACTAAGGAAAGCATCATGCACAATGGGCTGGGCCCACATCAATCACGAAGCTCGGAATACCCAAGATTCAATTCACAGACCACATGAAGCTCAAGAAGAAGGAAGACCAAAGTGTGGATGCTTCGGTCCTTCTTAGAAGGGGGATCAAAATATTCAAGGGAGGAAATACAGAGACAAAGTGTGGAGCAGAGACTGAAGGAAAGGCCATCATCCAGAGACTGCCCCACCTGGGTTTCCATTCCATATACAGTCACCAAACCCAGATACTATTGTGGATGCCAAGAAGTGCATGCTGACAGGAGCCTGATACAGCTGTCTCCTGAGAGGCTCTGCTAGAGCTTCATAAATACAGAGGCAGACACTCGCAGCCAACCATTGGATTGATCACGGGGTCCCAAATGGAGAAGTTAGAGAAAGGACTGAAGGAGCTGAAGGGGTTTGCAACCCCATAGGAAGAAAAACAATATTAATCAACCAGAGCTCCCAGGGCCTAAACCACCAACCAAGGATTACACATGGAGGGACCCATGGCTCCTGCCGCATATGTAGCAGAGGATGGCCTTGTTGGGCATCAGTGGGAGAAGCTTTGTTCCCATGAAGGCTCGATTCCTCAGTGTAGGGGAATGCCAGGGCGGGGAGGCAGGAGTGGGTGGGTAAGTGGGGGAGTACCCTCATAGAAGCAGGGAGAGAGAGGATGGGATAGGGGGTTTCTGGAGGTAAAACCAGGAAAGGGGATAATATTTTAAATGTAAACAAATAAAATATCCATTTTTTTTTTTTTAAAGAAAATACCATACAGGTTTGCCAACAACTCAACCTTATGGAGGCATTTTCTCAAATGAGGTTCTCTCCTCTCAGATGACTTTATGTCATGTTGAGTTGACATAAAACTATCAAGCACAAGTTATTATGCAATCTGAAATATGATGGGACAAGCAGTTAAGAACATTTGCAGTGGAATGAAGACAGCACTCAGTGTTACTCTGTCTTCTTAGGAATTGAATATGCTAAAATATTGACCAGGACTTAGACATCTACCGCCCCTCTTCTCTCTTCACCTCTCTCACCCCCCAGGTCTCTCCATCACATGCTTTCTCAATAAAATTTCAATAATACTAATTTATTTTTGGTTCTGGTTATTTATGATGCCAGTAATGTATAATGTGTGCTGATAATTCTGATAGAGGAACACAGACCTAGTTAAGGCAATGACTCATAAGTATTCAGGAGTAAGCCTAGTGAGTCTAATTTGTCAGAATCCCTCCACATTCTGAAAATTTTGATAAAGGTAAATTGATTGGCTATATTTGTAAGCCATCTATGAACCTTCAAGGTGATTGTTATTTAGAAAAGTACATGTGACTAGCAGTAACTGTGTCATGAAACTACATAGGAGAGCTAACATTTCCATGCTGTGTGTTTTTATATTAAGAACAGATTGTCTTTTTGTTTTACCCTCCTTGTGATTATCTGATGCTTGATCGCAAGGCTGGTCTCCAGACTTTCATATCAAAATCTTCTACTCCTGGTGAGTGGCAGAGCCCTAGCCCTACTTATTTTGAATCCACATTCTCCACTTAATCTCTTTGTTGAACGAAAAAATTGGAAGCATAATTCATTCTTTCTTTGCATCTCATTGTTTTTGTATTTTCTCTTTCTGTTGAAAGTTTGACATCATAAAATACAGTTTTCAAAGCTGAGTCCAACCCAACTCATTCACACAATGACATTTCTTTCTGATTAATTAATTCAGCCATAAATTAGTGACAGTGTGTTCTCTTCAAGTCAGTGTTGAGAATCATCAATGCAATTTGCGTACAGTTTGAAAAACTCTATTTCCCTAGGCACTATAGCAGAGGCAAAGCTTTGCTTGTCATAAAGAAATCCTTGGGGAAGCTATTAGGCTTTTCAGAGGAATATTCTTTTGTGGGAGGAAATAATCTGTCAGAAGAAGCACTAGCATCAGGGCTCTTAGCATCACTTGTACATATTAGGGCAGTGATGGTATAAAATAAGTTTATCAGAAAGAACTGCATCATGAGGGGTTCACGCATATCTGCTCTTGAACTAAAAAGAGACAAGGGTCAGCAAAATGGATCACTGGGGGAAAGTGCTTGATGTGCAAGCCTGGACACTTGAGTTTGATACCCAAAATCCAAGGTAGGAGAAGATAGCTAACTGACTTCTAAAATTTATCTTCTGGGTCGATGTACACCATAGTATGTGTGTATTTGTGCACATGTGCGTGCGCGCGCACACACACACACACACACACACACACACACACACACAGATGATGATGATGATGATGATGATGATGATGATGATGATAAACAGTGCTTTAATGTAATTGTTCCCCCCCCCCCTTTGGATGTAGGTATGAAAATTTCCCCACAGAATTATGTGTCTTGACAATTTGTTCCCAGTTAGTGACATTGTTTTGAAAGGTTAAGGAATATTTTTGATGCGGGATCTAGTGTGTAGCCCCAAGCCCTAGGTGTAGGCTAAATCAGTTTTTTGCCTTGTGCCATATGAACAAACTGTTCTATTGGAACATCCTTTCAGCCAGAGACTAAGCCACTTGAACCTCTGAATCTTCCGTACACTGGTTAACTGTGTCTCATGGGCCTTGAGCCAAATGCATCTTTCTTCATTTAGGTGCTTCTAGACATTCTTTCAAAGTTATGAAACAAGTACCTAATACAACAGAATTAGCTAGAATGAAAATCACTTGGGAACTTATTGGACTATAATCTTTAAATGATATTTTATTTATTGAACATTTCATACATGAAAACATATACATCGATCTTACAAGAATATCTAGGGACTATGAAAGATTGTAGCCCAACTGGAGAACTGGGATTTTAATAAGTTCCCAGGTGGTGTGGAAGCTGAAGTCTATGGAACATACTGTGAATTTCTGAAATACAATGTAGTGTTTGAATAAGACTGGACCCCATAGGCTTATATATTTGAATGCTTGGTCTCCAGGGAGTGGAATTGTGCTTTTCAAAGGATTCCAAGGATTAAGAATGTGGCCTTGCTAAAGAAAACTTGTCACTTGAGTGGGCTTTGAGGTTTCAAATGCCCATGCTAGCCACACCTCCATTTCTTTCTTCCTCCCTCCATGCCTCCCCATCTGTCTGTCTGTCTGTCTGTCTGTCTGTCACTCTGTATCTATCTCTCTGTCTGTCGGTCTGTCTGTCTCTGTCTGTGGTTCAGGATGTAGCTCTTAGCTACTATACCAGCATCACAGACTAAGCCTCTGGAACTGAACACCCCCCCTCCCCCCACATTAAATGCTTTCCTTTATGAGTTGCCATGGTCATGATGTCTGTTCACAGCAACAGAACACTGGCAAAGAAAACAGTGCTTCTCACATTTTCTTAACCACAGGAATCAACCAGTGCTTGGCAAGATAGAATTATGCATTAATTACTATCTACTGCAAGAAGCTTCTCTGATGTAGGTTGAGTGAAACATTGATCTGAGGTTAGCACTGTCATAGGAGTAAGTTTATTGCTGTGGCACTGTCAGTCATGATTCTATCTCACAGAGTGGACCTTAAGTTCAATCAGAAAGTGGTTGGTTACTCCCATGACTTTTGTGACACTGTTGTGCCAGTATGGCTTGCAGGCAGGCCACTGTTGTAGGTCACAGAGTTTGTAGCTAGGTGATACTGATGACTGTCTTTCTACTACACAGTAGTATGCAGAGTATCTTACAGTGTTACTGGGTATATCACCCACACACCAGGACAGGCCAAATCCCAGGAGCACTTGGCCTATCCAAAATAAACTGAATAGTATTTCTTGGTGGACATTTGCTTCATTGTGCTTTGGCATTTTTGTTTGATTGGTCTTTTAGTTGTTTATTTGGGGGGTTCTTTGTTTCTTGGGGTGTGAAAGAGAAAAGGACCATAAAGGTTGGTGGGTAGGGAGATAGTATGTAGGAGAAGTTGGCAGAGGAGAAAATGTGATCAAAATATATCATATCAAAAAATAAAAGAAAGTAAAATATATATAGACTTATGCCCCCCTCATGAAGGACATTCAGATTAAAACTTCTGAGCACAGGAAGTTACAACCCTAACATATTCCCAGGTCATGTTGGTACTCTTGGTACCTGGGCCACACTTTGACAACCACTGATACAAATCAAGAGGCTCAGGGGTACTGTTCTTTCAGAGTTGGGAGTCTATGGAGTGTCTGCACAGGTGCTTGAAGAACAAGCAGTCTAGAGACAAACCAAGATGAGGAAGTGCCCCAAATGGTATCAGAGACATCAAAGTCCTGGCAGGTCCCTAGAGACAAGGAATTTTATTTGAATATCAAAGAGCACAATGACTTAACTTATCTCTAAGTCATAAATTTTAAAACAGTGAAGTTGCAGTGTTATAGGTGTGGATGGGTATGCATGAGGTAGTCTCCTGGCTGGATATTCCCAGATGTATGTATATAGATAAAAGGCTGAGTGATGCTTTCTTCTCACCAGTGAGGGCACTAATGCAGTGGGCTGGGGGACAAATTTACTTTTCTTAGGCTCTTTCTATAAAGGAAAAGAAAGCAGGCATTTGACTGTAAATTATAATGAGAATAGTTATGCTTGCTTGACACACTCCCAAAGGACCTCACTTTCCATTCTGATGTGGAATATCTCCCTTTACCGCCTTTCACCAAAACACCAAGGCTGAAGTATTTCCAGTGTCTCTGGAGAGTGACTTTTAGAACACTTCAAAGCATATCTCCCCTCTCAGAAGTGTCTCTTCACAGGAATTCAGTCCAGCCTCAGAAACAAAGGTCTCCAAGGATACCCTGGCCAAATCCTCCATTAGAATAAAGTGTTGAGAGAGGAATATTCCAGAAAAAAAAGCTTGGTGTCTTGCTTTCAGGGAGACACCTAATCTGAATCATATATAGGGAAGCTCCTGGTGTCCCCTGTTATTTTCTGAATGATTATCTTTAAGTAGATATCATCTTTCTTGCCACTCAACTCCATTCCTCCTAGATTGTAGCTAACCTTATAGATGGCATTGCTCTCGATTCTTTAAGAGACACAGAGGTGGAGGAAAAGTAATTCAATACTGGTTTTGAAGCTGGTGGGTTTAGACTACCCTCATACATCCCACCCCCTGAGGTTCTCACCAGGTTTGAATTTTGTTTCCTTCAACCAAGTGTTTTCCTCTTGTGTGAAAGTTAAGAAGGCAATCCAATGCTTGTGAACAGTTCTCTCTCTTCATTAGAAGTAGCTCTAGGATATTTATGTCTTATTGACTGTATGTCAGTAACCTTCTCATACATAAAGAACACACAAAGCATACATAGCTTGTGGAAGAAGATAGAAATTTCTTTTCTTTCAGAAAAGAGAAGCCATGACAACTGGAGCTTAAATATTTCTGCTTGAAATCATTGGTAGAGACTGTTTCCTGAACTGGGACTTCTTGATGAATCGAAATTTGGAATTTAGGATCTGAAAAGTTAATATTCTGCTTCCTAAAGCATGCCCAGGAAAATATTTTTTTAAATCAGATATTAAAACATCAAAATAACAACAGAATTTTTGGTTCATTACCCCCTGGAAGGTAATAAATTTGAATAATATGACATTGAACTCTCTTTTTAATGATTGAAAGTGAATAAAATATATTTAGATAATGAAAAGACAGAGTAATATAATTTGCATTTAAAATATGGTTCCCAGTGAGGCACGGTGTTGTGTTCTTGCAATACCAGAACTGAGGACTGAAGAAGTTGAGCTGTGAGTTTGAGACCAGACTGCACAACAATAGTGAACTCAAGGCCACCCCATGCAATATAATGAAGTCCTGTCACAAAAACGAAAAGCCAAATCAAAACAAACACACAGTATAGTTTAGTTCAACAAATATCTGTTTGGATGCATATATCCTAGCTATGGGTGAGTCAAGATGAATAAAACACAATTCCTATTCTTAGTTAATCCAGGGTAAGTGGTTAGAGGGACAGACATAAATAATTCAAGGAGAAAACAGGAGGCTGAGTGTGTGATAGGCGATGCATAAAATTCTGATCCCATAGATCTTTACAATTAGATTCTTTATTCTTGGTTTAATTTTGTAGCTTTGAGTAATTACTTTACTTCACTTAACAACTTGTTTTGTTATTTTGAGGCAAGGCAGACTGGCTATGATCTTGGATTGGCTTGCCTCCACTTTCTAAGCACTAAGAAGATAGACATTTGCCTCACAAAACTTTTCTCTTCTCTAATACAAAGTAGATATCTAGACTAAAAATAAGAACAAATGTATTTTTATAAATGGAAGTTTACTTAATAGTATACAAGATAGGATTCTAGGCTGTAAAAATAGTATTTTCAAAGGTATACTGGATAGGAACTCCAAGACTAGATAGAGGTGTACGTAACAGTGTCCTTTGAGTTTGGTAGAATTTTGCCACTATTGACTAGCAATCCCAACTAACTTGGACCCCCAAGATCTCTCAGACACTGAGCCACCCACCAGGTAGCATACACTAGCTGATATGAGGCCCCCAACACATATACAGCAGAGGACTGCCGGGTCTGACCTCAGTGAGAAAAGACAAACCTAACCCTTGAGAGGCCCCAGGGAGTGGGGAGGCCTGGCAGGTGTGTGTATGGGGATGGGGTGGGGACATCCTCTTGGAGACTGGGGGGAGAAATGGATTGAGCAACTGTTAGAGGGCAGAATGGGAGTGGGATAATGACTATATTATAAAAAAGATTAAAGATAATAATTATTATTATCAAAAATATACCCATGACAAGCAGCCTACATCATAGGTTCTCGACCTGTGGGTCTTAATCATCAGAAAGCATGTATTTTCCCATGGTATTAGGTACTTTCAACCATAAATTTATTTTTGCTGTTACTTCATAACTATAAGTTTGCTTCTGAGCAGTGTGTCTCAGTTCTAAGACCCTAAGAAATGTGCTTTCCAATGGTCACTACCACAGGTTGAGAACCACCGGCAAATATAGAGAAAACAAGCTCGTTTTGTTCCACAGTCTGGATGTTTCAACTCATGAGCATTTGGCCCAATAACTTTGGATGTTTTGTAGCACATCATGGTAGAAAGGAATAACAGAGGAAAACTACTTACCTCAGAGCCAGAAGGGAAAAGAGGAAGTAGGGGAGAACAAGAAATTACAACTCTCATCAGTCACACTCCCATGACCTGAAGGATTCTCATTAGATCTGACCTAACCAAGAACCCACTGCCTCCCTGTAGACCGAGTTGGAACAAGCTGTTAAAATGTGGACATTTCTGGAGTATTCCAGATCCCAAATAAGATAATATTTGGGTCACTCTGGCAAGTAATTGGGAATGATTTTGGAAAAGAGGCAGCTCGTTCCTGAGGAACTTAGATTACTTTGGCTTTAAGGCTCTAGGCCAGGCCTGAGAATGGTAAGCAGCTTTTGGAAGAATGAGTTTTCTTTTGTCTCCATAATACATGATTTTAAAATAAGGCCATTATACTTAAATACCTTGTTTCTTGCTTCTCTTAAAATTTTCTATGGTGAATCTTATGGAATTTTCTTATGGAAGTAATCGTTTGGGGATAAGGGCAGTCCTGTGATGTCATACACTATAAACCACCTGCTTAAAATGGACTGGACTTTTTCTTTGCCCTTGGAAAAAGCACAAGAGTAACCATCATTAAGCCCAGAACAATCTCTTCTCCCTCCTAAAGATCCTATGTTCTGCCAGTAGACTGAGTCTGAACAAGCAGTTAATAATGGACCTGCAGGAAGTATTCCACGTCCCAAATACAGACAGTTCCATTATGGAGTCCCTTTGTAACAAGTAATTTGAGATGAACCTGGAAAAGTAGCAGGACACATTTCTTAAGAACTTACTAAACCCCTCAAATTGAAGTGATGACCAACCCTAAAGATAGGATGGGGGAAGAGGAACTTGGATTCACTGCAAAGTAGTATACCTGTTGTTGGAAATCAGTATTGAGGGTCCTCAAAACATTAAAACTAGAACTTACACATGACCCAGCTATATTAGTCCTGAGTAATGTACTCGGCATCTTACCACAGAGACACATAAACACCCGTGTTTATTGCTGCTCTATGCACAATAGCCAGGAAGAACATCAGCCTAGATGTCCATCCACAGATAAATGGATAATTAAAATATGGCTTCATATAACACTGGAATATTATTTAGCTATGAAGAAACTTGAACCATGAAATTTACAGGAAAATAGTGTATCTAGAAGGTATAATATTAAATGAGGTCCCACAGGTTGAGAAAGACAAAAACCACATGTCCTCACTCACACCCTAATATATCCTAACCTATTACACATACACACACGCGCACACACACACATGCACGCACGTGTGCGCGTGCGCACACACACACACACACACGTGCAATTTTGGGCAAAGTCTAAAAATATAGAAAGAAGACCAATGGAACATAACATTGGGTGAAGAGGAGACCAAAGGAACACTATGGGCATGAAAGCAAAAGAAATCTGGGGGAGGAAGTATTAGGGACTTTCTTGAGGAGAAGGAGAGGGTAGGTGGGAAAATAAGGATCAGAAAAACACACTCTGTTAGCGTATTAAAGTAAAAAATTATTAGAAGAATTGGGTCATTACAATTGCCTAGTCCCAGTGCATAGTATTTGAAGTTTCATTTTTAAACTACTTAATATAGACTCCGAATTAATATAAATGCCCATTGTTCTATGACACAGCCAATGTGGTTCTTTCATCCTGCATTCTCATGGAAAGCAGTCTTTTTGAGTGGTTCTGCATCTTTCCATTTGAATCCAGCCTCCACATAGCAGCACTTAGTAAATGTTTATTGAAAGAGATAGCTAACACAGAAAAATCAACACAACACAGTGATTAGATGTGGGCAGATGAAGAAAGAGTCAAGGATGTTTCCAAAGTGCTGCTAATATGTGCCATCTCTTAGAGAGATGGAAAAAACAGAAAAGAATATTTTCAGTGAGAACATAACATTTTCAAGTCTAGACATGTTTGTTGACTTGGAGATTTCTGAGATGTGGAAATAAAAATCTTAAATTCCATTCGCAGTGATAGAAGGCTTCAGGTACAAGATTTGTGGGGAGTAATTGGAAACATTATTCTCTTTCTTTTATTTTGAGGATTTTTCTTTAAGACCCGGTTTTGCTCTTCAAGCCCAGACTACCCTCAAACTTGTGAATCTTCTTTCTCAGCTTCCAGAGTGCTGCGACTGAGGTGTATACCACCAAACCAGATGGAATAGGTTTTGTGTTTGTATTTCTAGCTTTTTAAAGAACCTCTATACAGATTTCCACAGTGGGTGAACCAGTCTATACCTCCATCAGCAATGAATCAGAGTTCTCATTCCCCCATAGCTTCACAGCATCTCATATCACTGCAGGACATGGAGACAGCCCTACAGCTTCCAGGTTTATGCCATTCCTCTTGTTTGCCCTCCAGAACTACATAATAAGACTCCATTGCTTAAAGATGTCACTCGTTTTGAGTGAAGGCCATAGAAAATTTGATTTGGAGCAGAGGTGGAATTTTTTGCTTGCTAGCTTCCATGTACCAAAAGGAGCTCTGTAGGCTCCTGGAGAGAAAGGTATCAATGATCTTAGTCAGTTGTGAATCCTATAATGCTAACCTGTCTAGGCAGGTTGTGTCCATTGGTGCAATGGTTGCACAACTTTAAGGCGGAAACAATCCCTTCTTGAATTGGAGTTGAGGCCCACTTCAAGGAAAGGAATGTATGTCTGTTAAAGAGAAAGGTCTTAGGTAGTACAGGAGAACTCACTATTGCTTAGCTAAATTGACATGGAGCTAAACTACATTCTAATTATTATGTTTATACACATGAACAAATACCTCTCCCAATTTTAATCAGAGAAACTTCTTTATAAAGTGTGGCAGCGAATGCAGAACTTGTGGCTGCTGAAGGTGCTAAGAATAAGTTACATTTGTGTGCTCATCTTAAAGGAGATTATTTATGCTACCTCCTCTTAGGCTTGAGGAACATTATGGGAAATAGAGTAGAAATAATATAAAAGATGGATGAGAGAGAGAGAAGGGCTACAAAATGCCATTTCCAGGGTTCATCATAAGCATTGCAAATGTAATCCCATAGCAGCCACAATTGTCTGCACTGGGTTTACACAAGACTGGACCTTCCATCAATCAACCATAGATTCTGGCTTAACTACTGGCTACTTATGGATTCTGGGAATAGACGTTCATTTTCTTCAGCTCTGTACCCATCAGGTAGTGAGTTTCAAAACAAAACCAAAAAAAGTATACCCAAAACACGGAAGTAGAGAAAAGGAACCTTAGGGAGGAGGGAGAATTACATTGGATAGAGATAAGATAGGGTAGGCATTGAGCATAAACAGAACATATTATATACATGCATGAAATTGTCAAATTCAATCAATAAAAAAATAAATAAAAATGAAGACATGTACCAAACAAAGGACTTTGCTATTATCTTGTGGCTATAAATCCATTTATCTCATAAGTTACTGTAATTCATGATTTCTCTTATTTCACAACGGTTTTAGTATCTATCTTAAGTTTATCTTCTCACTTTGTACACATGCTCTTTGATGTCAGTTAGGAAGACTCTCTTATTTTGAGCCTTTGTAATAAACTTAAAAGTTTCACCTAAGTTTTCTAAGATTATCCATTGAACAAAAGCATATCTAAGCCAGGAAAAAACAAACAAACAAACAAACAAAAAAAAACAAAAAAAACACCTCAATCCCTAGGAGTAGCAGTCTCAGATGAAGATACGGTGTCTTTTATCCTGTGTTCAACCCTCCTTAGCTGCAGCTTCCTTTAGCTCCCATAGAACTATTTCCAGGGAGCTCAATGTTTTGTGACGTGCTGCAATTCTGCAGGTACAGAGGGTGCAATGTCCTTTCTTATATTACTACGAAGCTTCTTTAAACATACAGAAAACATGTAATATGCATATTGAAAAAAGTGCAACTAGATATGAATCATTTTATCCAGAGTCCAGTGAGTCTGAGACAAAAATGTAGATTTTGTCATTAATTTTCCGACCTTGATTAAACCATGTAACGTATTTAAGCCTTGGAAATCTCACCTATGAATAAGGACATGCTCACCAGATTGTGCTATGTGAGAAAAACAACTTACCTATAGTACCCCAGAAGCTTCAATAAATGATGGCTGTTACTGCAAAACAAAGGAAGGTGACTAAGTCGTGTAAATGTCAGCAGCAGAGGCCACTCACGATCCTTTGCATTCTCATCATCTATTAGATGTGATTCAAGTATTGTGGACATTCCATGTGAGCTACTGGAACATTCTATTGTATCTCTGTTGAAATGACCCTGCCGAATCTCAAATGACTTTACTTATGTTACTTGATCTTTAGACATAATCATCTAATTGAGTATTAACTGGGGGATCCATCCCATGCAGCGGAATCTGCCATCCTTCTAGCTGGAGGGGCTGCTTACTGCTCACGGGTGACTCTTAATCCATGGCTCCTGGCAGCAGCTGATTGATTATGAGACTCATCTCCATACTTGCCTCCAGAAACTTGAGTATCCTCTCCCTAGGGTCTGTTAAATAGTTGTTTTTCTCAAGGCATCTTTCAATGTTGTCATATCATCTAAAGCAGACAGAGAGTCTCAAGAAACCCACCAAAAAGCCTTTGTTTTCCAGAGGACATGTGTATTGTAAAGGAAAACAGAAAAACCATTACAACCCACCATGGAGAAAAGAGTTTATGTTTGTATTTTACTGTTATAGTTTCCAAATTGCCATTTAAAAACTATAAGGTAAAAGTAATACAAAATATAATAAATCATGTATATAACTTATAAATAAATAAACACAGATATTTAAAAAACAGCAAAACAAGAAAAGTCTCCATCTCTTTTTTTCAAGATCATGGTGGTCTAAAGAACACTCTAGAGATAAACTATCTATCCTGTTACACAGCACTAACAGATTATATAGTCTATAAAGATATACTTTTGTTTATTATTTTTAAAAATTCCAGGAGATTTTGTTTTACTGATATTCTGAGTCTAGCCTAGAACCCTGCTTCATTTTTGACAATAGCCGCTTCATTCCCACCTTCTTCACATTCTTTCCATCAAGAACCAGAGCTACGTTGGGTCCCAGTGAGGTAATCTGGCATTCTTCCATACCATGGAATCAGAGTGGAGAGTGGGAAGAACAGGGGATGGTTTACTGAGGCTGACTTCAGAGAACTCATGTCTAACCAGAGAGTAAGCCTGGTTGAAAACCTTCTGTTGCAGAAGTAGAGATTCTGAAACCTTTCTTCTTCAAATTCCCAAATGAACGATATTACTTTGTTATGTTATATTATATTTCTGTCTTTATATTTATTTTATGAGACAGAATTTTATGTAACCATGTTTGTCTTGAACTTGATATATAGCTGTGAATGTCTTTGGATTCCTGATCCTCCCTGCCTCTATTTGAATTCTTGGGTTAGAAGTGTGCACCTCAAGTCTGACTTTGGCTTTCTATATTTCAGATGACAAATGTTTCTGAGATCTTTGAGAACTGAGGACATTCATTCATTTGTATACATTGCTTACTTCTTCTCTGAAAGTTATTGTTAAGTATTCTATATCACAAAACCTATAGACACTTGAAATAGATTGAAGAGAACCATAGAAATTATTCTTGCTTATAAACTAAATTAGAACTAAATATATATTTGCACTATGATTTTTGTTTTTCAATTCTTTCTTGTCTTATGGAATAAATGAGAACGTTTTTCCTTTTTGAATAGACATGATTTAAAACTCTATCTTTTAAGACTATAAAAAAACATGTATGGAGAACTTGTGTAGTCACACACATTCCAGCATTCAGAAAGTAGAGGCAGGAGGACCACGAATTCTATGCATTCATTGTTTAGAGAGCAAGCTTGAAACCAGCCTGGGCTAGCTGTGACCCTGTCTTAAACTTCCCTTCTCCGCCAGAGAAGTGAGGATGAGGAAGAGTCTCTTCAGTCTCCATTTTGTGTCCTCTGACCCTTTAGTGTCTTGAAAGATGGCCTTTTTTCTGTTTCCCTTCCATTTGCTCTTCTGAGATCTGTATTTTGTCACCACCATTTTACTAATATACTTGATAGAGCAAACGGATGCCCTCATATTAGTCATATTTGAAGGCTTTTATATTCTCCTGCACTCAGAGTCACTGCACCATCAAATCATCTCAGCCCAAATGTCTCTGACTTATCATATTTTCCTCCCAGCTCTTTGAGCTCCTGATTCACTTACTTCTCTCCCAGTGGCCATTGAACCTTCTTTTAAGATTCTCCTGTATCCTAAACCCAGGCTGTACATGAGCCAGAGAAAACTTTAAATACCAGTGATGTCTGAGATCCACCCCAAGAGGCTCTGTTTTAATTGCTCTGGGATATGACCCAAGTATTGGGAATGTTTATTAATAGCTCCCAAGGTGAATTTTAACATTCTCGTAAGACTGAGAAGTATCTTCAGTTGTAACTTGGGTTTCAGGAAAGTTTATTTTCTTTGAAGTGCAAAGTTGGCTCAAGCTCTAATCCCCTGGGAGCATCTAGGTGCTCATAAAATAACTATGGTTTCTGACGGGCAGCATCCTCCCGTGTCTCACCGTTGTTTCTGGCCTCATCATTTCCTATCTCTTGCGTGTCACCTCTCCACTCAGCTCGTCCACTTGCCTCTTCTCTGTACATCTAGAAAGGATACTTGCCAGTTTTCCTTGTTGCCTATCTGAACCACACACAGAAGTAATTTTTTATTGTGGCCCACGTGACTGAAGATTGGAGCTGATGTGAAGTTTATTGTGAAAGAAAAAAGACAGGAGGAATTTCTCTTTATATCCCAACTTCCTGTGAGATGCTTGGGTGAAAAGACCTGATGCATTAGCCTTAATTTTCTTCATGTGTGGTGCAAAATACTTAAGGTTACTATCTTTTTCAGCTTACCTCTTAGTAACAACTTTTTCTTATATATTCTTCAGACAGACTTTTGTAGTTTATGAGTTAAGGTTTCCTGATAGAAGTTATAATCCTTCATGTACCTAGATCCCTCCACCTCCTAGAAGATAAATGTTCTTACATTCAAATCCGCCATGAAGTTACATTTTTGTTTTCCCTTCATACGTTTTTTTGCCAGGTTGCTTGTGTGCCTCTCCGCTGGGGTGCACCGCCAGCATGCCTCTCAGGGGAGGCAGAACACAAGGGAGAAGTCCATAATGGGGGGGTCTTCAGTCCGGATTTTCCAGGGTGGGAAACAGTAGGATCTGGCATGATTGCTGTGGTTCTCAGTTTTCTGTGTACCCAGGTGCCACTGGCATACTGCTGGGAGTTGAGAACAGGGTCCCAGGTCTATCTTTCCCTCAGGGTGTGTCAGGCAGGAAGGGGAAGATAGAGCTCAGAGACTGGGTTGGAACCTTGTTTGGTTCTAAGTGAGAGAGTATAGAGGGACTGGATCCGTGGTGATCCGTGATGAAGAGATGGTTTTGATTGTTCAAACTGCTTTATTTGATGATGAATGTGAGTGCATGCACCTTACTCAGGGTGAATCAGGGATTAAATACCTTTCTCAGAGAAGGAATGCCCAGGAAAGGAAGGAAGTTCATTGGCTGAATGCTCAGTGCCTATTTAGGTACCTCATTAGCATGGAGAACTCCAGGTTTTTATGCTATGTAACTGATTGCCATGGTCCTCTCAGTAGGGTATTGTGGTTACATGTTTCAGAGCAACTAGAGTTAGGCAGGAACCTGGCCCCATTTCTACCCGTCTTAATTTTGAGGGTTGGAGCTCACTCAACCTTACCAGTTCTTCTGTCTGGAGGCATGGTCCATTTGCCCTACACATTTTCAGTTGCCATTACTTTGGTAAGAAAGATTCTGAGATGTTCCTGAAGACTCTTAAAGGTTCTTAGTCCAGCACTAATCTATGTATTGATGCAAAAGAAATTTACAGAAGTAATTAAGATTCTGAACACTCATCTAGAGAGATTAGCCTAGATTATCCATATGGATCTCATGGGTCCTGAAAAGCAGAGATCAGTAGAACAGAAAAATTGACCAAACTAAGTTATTGAATGTCACAAGCAAGATCCCAACCGCCATCTGTATGCACCAGAGGCGGCTCTCTTCCTTAGAAAATGGTACCTTTAGAAGTTGGCCTGGGGCTAGTTCTATGTGAAGTTGTGGCTACAGAAAACTTACTCCAGCTGATTTCTATGCTGGTCTAGGGGCAGAGTGGTAAAACTATGTCTAATAGCCCTGGGAAGATGGTGCCTTCCAGAGGAATTTCAAAAGGCTTTCTGGAGAACATGACCCTTAGTTCCAACCAGAGTGTACCATTTCACAACTCTGTGAGCATTGAAATAAACTGAGCAGGTGTATGAACAGGAAAGGAAATTTCAGGAAGAGAGCACATTTCAGAGCTTAAGAGGTGTAGCTTGTGTTATTGTACAATACAGAAAGCAAAGATCTCTATGAATTATAGTAAGGAGCCTAGAGACAACTCCAGGGTGGTCTAGAAAAGAAAAAGATTCCCAACTAAATGCTTGAGTAAGACCTGATGATGCCTCTGGGTATAGTCATACCTTCCATTTGTTAAATATACTCTTCTGGCCATGCCCTGTGCCAGACAACAAGGATTAAGAAATACATGAACTCAATCTTCCTATGGCACTGGCCAGAGGATCATAGACAAATACGTTCTGAATATGCTCAGAGTTGCGAGGGAGATGATCTACATCTCTGCAGGCTCTTTTTCTAAGGCCTTGTCTCACTGCTTCTATGTTAATCTTGTACTCCAGAACTCCCTGGCTATGATGCTAATAATCCCAGCATGCATCTAGAAGGTTTAACGCCTAAACTGAGAGAAGGGTTCCGCTGTGACTCTGGCGTGAGCTTCAGGGCCTGAGTACTGGATGCTACAATCATTTCCATTCCCAGATGCCAGCCTTAAACAGAAAAGATCACGTTGAGCTCAGTGACTCTTGAATAATCTGTATATTTTTACTCTCCCTAGATAAAAAGGTGTGGATAGGACATGTAGGCCACATGGTTGTTGTGATGTAAGATGACAGGTCGGGTTGTTGGTCTATCTCTTGCCATGGAGTGTTTCAAGGAAGGAAGAGTAGAAAGTGGTGGCCAAAACAGGCCACTGTGCTTGTAGTGTCAACCTACTGCTTGAGGGTTACTAGAAATGTCTCATGTCAGCCAGGTAGAAAACACAGTCCCAAAATCCCCATACTCAGGAGGTGGGGGAGAAGGAGGACATTGAGTTTGAACAGAAATTGCATGTATAGAGAGCTATCTCTATAACCTTCACTCTACTTCTTGACCAATTCCCCATTAATCCCTAGCTTTGCAACAGACCATCCATGTTTCTCTCTGCCTCCATTTCTAGGGGACTCCAAGAATGCAGATCCTGCATTTCTCCCTCCTGTCAACCCTCTTAGATCTCTCTCCCTTCTATGCCATTTTGATTACTTCCTATCATCATCTACCTCCATGACCTCTACCACACCAGGCAGGGTCTCTCAGAGGTGATGGTCAGCTTCCATTCTCAACTTGACACAACCTAGAGTTACCCATGAGGAAAGAATCAGTGAGGGATTGCCTAGATCAGATTGTCCTGTGGTTATGAGACTGTCTTAATTTGCTTGATTTGCTTAATTTGCAGGAAGATACAACTTATTATGGGTAGCACCATTGCCAAGGCCAGAGATACAGAAATCTGAATACAGAAAATAAAACTGAGTACAAGCAAGCAAGCAAGCAAGCAAGCAAGCAAGCAAGCAAGCAAGCAAGCAAGCAAGCAAACAAGCAGTTCTACATTCATTTATCTCTGCTTTTTACTGGTGATATGATGTAATTAGCCGTTTGAAGTATTCCTGCCTTGATTTTCCTAAAATGATGAACTGTAACCTGGGATTATTGTCTCCAGCAAAGACTATTGTGTAACTGCAAACTCCACGCTGGTCATCATCACAGCGGGCGACAGTCAGCAAGAGGGAGAAAGCCGGAAACGTGAACATCTTCAAGTTCATCATCCCCAACACTGTGAAGTACAGTACACACTGCAAGCTGCTTATTGTCTCAAATCCAGTGGATAGCTTGACCTACGTGGCTGGAAAATCAGTGGCTTTCCCAAAAGCCGAGTTATTGGAAGTGGATGCAATCTGGATTCAGCCCGGTTCTGTTACCTGATGGGAGAAAAGCTGCGGGCTCACCCGCTGAGCTGTCACGGGTGGGTCCTGGGGGAACATGGTGACTCCAGTGTGCCTGTGTGGACTGGTGTGAACATTGCCAGCATTTCCCTGAAGTCTCTGAACCCAGAACTGGGCACTGATGCAGATAAGGAGCAGTGGAAGGATGTTCACAAGCAGGTGGTTGACAGTGCGTATGAGATGATCAAGCTGAAAGGTTACACATCCTGGGCCATTGGCCTTTCTGTGGCAGACTTGGCCAAGAGCATAATGAAGAACCTTAAGCAGTGCATCCCATTTCCACCATGATTAAGGGTCTCTATGGAATCAGCGATGATACCTTCCTAATTGTCCCATGTATCCTGGGACAAAATAGAATCTCAGATGAGGTAAAGGTGACTCTGACTCCCAAGGAAGAGGACTAACTAAAGAAGAGTGTGGATACCCTCTGGGGAATCCAGAAGGAGCTGCAGTTCTAAAGTCTTCCCAGTGTGCTAGTACTTCATTGTCCAGGCTGCAGCAGGGTTTCTATGGAGACCACACACTTCTCATCTGAGTTGTGGTTAGTACAACTGTGTTGAAGTAGTCTGGGGGAAAATCTCAGTTCCCACAGCTCTGCCCTGCTGCCAAGTGGTACTTGTGTAGTGGTAACCTGGTGTGACAGTCTCACTGTCTCCAAAACACACTGCCAAACATGTGCAGGCTTCGATTATCCTGTGAGCATGCTGCATTGCTGCCCCGCACACCCTCATCAAAAATGCCTAGGCTAACGAGTTCCCAGTTAGTCATAGCCTGGCTCCAGTGTGTAAGTCCATTATCCCTATCTTGTGCATAAATGTTCTACAGGATATTTTATGTATTATATGTGTCTATAGTGTACATTGCAATATTACGTGAAATGTAAGATCTGCATATGGATGCTGGAACCAACCACTCAAGTGCCATGCCAATAAAAACACCAAATAAACCTTGAACAGTGAAAAAAAATCTTGGAATTCTGCATATATTCTTATCCAGTAATTATAATTCTAAAACAGTTTTGTTAACAATATAATTATGCAAAACGTATGTAAATATTCATAAAGATGCCCATCATGGAGCTATATTATGAGAAAATAACCTACATATCTTGAAGATATGGAGTTGGTTAAAATTTATTTCTAATAGTATGTGGAATTTGCTCAGCTGATATTTGATAGTTTTAGCAAGTATAGTATAGACTTGGAAACTCAATGCTTTATAGATTTAAATATTTCCTCTAACTAAGAATATGGTCTAGAATCAAGCTCTAAGGACTATTAGACCAGATCAGAAATAAAAGAAGATATAGTTTATGAGCCTGACCTACTGTATAAGAATTCTAGTATCAGAGAAAAATGTTCAATGTATATTGTATAAGGGAAAATGTAGAATTACCCCAGAATACACATTATTGGATAAATTATGTTTAAGTTGTAAGCATATTGACATATAGGAAGATAAGAATATTAGTCTGGGTTTTAACATTAGTTATTTTATTTTCAATTTAAAGTATTTTGTGTTATTCTTTTCTGTAATGAGTTATATTAATATTACAGTAAAAAAATAAGATTTGTATTCTATGACAGGCAAAACTTTAAGGATTACCTTGAATAGGACAATGAAGGAACGAATAAAGGACAGGCACAGACACATGGACAGAAAAGCTGGCATCAGGTGGGCCATGCACTCAGATAGAGACACACCAGCAGGACCCCAGAAACTCAGTCTATTTTATACCTTTGAATTAAGGAAGAGGATTTATTATATACAGCTGAACAAGGAAGTAGGTTAGCTAATCTTGGTAGGAGGTCTTTAAAGGTGTGCATTTTCAGGTTTCAGTCAGCCAGGAGGAAGAGACTGTGACCAATACTTTCAGGACCCCCTACCCACATTTCCACAAAGACTAAGAGAAGGCTTTACCATACCCTTGGGGTTCTTGACATGGTCATGCTCATCCCATGTCAACAATTCACTCAGTACTTCATCCCCTTCCTCTGTTTGAACTTCATACTTAAACTTCAACATTTGAGACTGAGTCCAGACTCTGAATCAGTTTCTCTTTTAACTTCTTCATGTGTTTGGGGCTTCCTTCACTGCACATATTAGAATTTGACATTTGCTAGGGTAATCTGTGTATGTGCATCTTTCTCAACAAGACTGGAATTTCTGGAGGGCAGTGATTCATGTTACTCAACATGACTAGATTTCTTTTAATAGATGCTGTGACCTATTTTGTTGAGTTGAACTGAATTAACTCTTGGAACACATTTTCATCTAATTTCAGCTGCAATAAATCCATATTGCCTGTGCTCAAGTACTGGGTCAGTAATTGGAAACTGAAAGCAAGGAGTGATAAAACGTTGAGGCTTCATTGAATTCCAACCTTGTGTTAGTCTTTCTTCAATGGCTTTCATTCTGTGCAAGCAAAGGTAGATATTTTACTTCTACTAGAGTCTGATAAGATGGATATTTTCACTAAGGTAGAATACTTAGGTGGTCATTTTCCAATTTTCTGTTGCAGAGGAAGCATTCATCTTTTTCAAAGGCCCTTGAAGTTGGCAGATATAGATGATTTTCATCTCTGAACCCCATAGCTATGATGTGTCATTGTTGAGAAAAAATGAACTGGAAATAACTGCTTCTATAGACAAAATATTCAGTGGTCCAGAAAAGTAGTTCCCTAATCTCCTATCTTTGTCTGTCTCTTCAGGAGTAATTTGTGATAGAAGGAATGTGAGAGAGAAGTAATATTAAAGCAGCAGGACAAAGGGAGGGAGAGGAATTTGGGGTCATTCATAATAGAATAGGGAACCCGAGACAGTAGCTTGAGCCTTCAAAAGAGGCCTGGAGTTGAAGGTAGACATATCATTATGTCCAGGAGAGTGAAGCTAAATACTCTCATCAGTGATTTTTTTCTTATGCTTAAATAATTATATAACAACAAATTGCTATACAAAGGTCCTTTATTCCTCGCCGTGCTTAATGTTGATGATTACCAGACCATTTAAGAGAGGA
This sequence comes from Uromys caudimaculatus, assembly GCA_028551405.1. Classification (NCBI taxonomy): domain Eukaryota; kingdom Metazoa; phylum Chordata; class Mammalia; order Rodentia; family Muridae; genus Uromys; species Uromys caudimaculatus. The sequence continues at coordinate 85,246,364 of CM052709.1, read as the reverse complement.
AATGTGCCTTCTTATTAATGATCTTCAAAGTATAAAATCACATACCTTTTTGGGTAAACAATTTCAGAGTTAAACAATGCTTGCTTTAAACAATATATATAATCTGATGGAAAATTGAATCCCATGTCCCTTTGTTTCATGTTTCATAGATGGAATATTATTTATCTCAGTTCTCAGCATTATAAAATTCTTTGTATATGGCCTCTGGCACTAGCACCAGAGTTGTAATTAAGGTTGAATGTCAATAGGAGATTTAGATGCCTCTAGTCTTTTTCCCTACTCTGGGTTGTTTAGGTATTCATTTGGTTGACAGTCGCATGAAATAGGATGACTTAAATTTATGCAAATATAGCACCAACAAAATTAATGAGTTATTGTATTTTCTCTTCACCATATAAATCTTATACTTTCTTATCCATTATAAATAACCTTGACCATTATTTTGTTACAATAGCATTATTTCCAAGTCCTTAGACAAGAAATAAGAGACTCTCTTGCTGGAAAATACATGATCAAGTCAACTGCACAAATATTATCATTTCCATAAGAAAGCTGAAGGTCTGAGGGTTTTAAGTGATTGAAGGAGCAAAGAGAGAGCACAAGGATTCTAGCCTATGTCCTCGGGCTTTTAGCAACTCTTTATTACGTCATTCTGTTCTGCCTCTCCTGATGGACAACAGTTTTTCAGTTCGAGATGCTTATTCCTTGGGGCTTAAGTTTGTTTTGCTCTAAATGTAATTCCTTGACCTGTGTTGACTCATGACTATCTGTTCCTAGCTGGTAAGAAAATCCAAACAGTTGCAAGCAAGTGCTTAGAACTTTCCATAAATGTAAACTTGACAAAGTAAATATATTTGCTGAATACAGTAAGGAACGATTTGAACTTATGATGTGTGTGTGTGTTTGATTGTGTGTTTGATTTTTTAGTTTTACTTATCTAGTATTTTGTTTTTTACTCTACTTTACAAATGGATTGGTGTTTATCAGACTAGAAATACAGACCACAGATGGACTTAGAATCTCTGCTCCAAGTGGGGAGTGATGTCACCAATGACTGATAGGGACATTGACTGAATAGGTTGCTTACAATCATACAAAAGCAATCACAAGGAGTGGAATTGAGATATGTTGTAGTTGAAGCTGGATATTTCATGTGGGTTGTTTATGGAAGCTAAAGTAGAGAAAGCACCCTAACATAGGCACAAGTCCACTGTAGGCACAATTCATCCTGGTCATCAAGTACTTTAAGAATGTCAGTGTTTTTACCAAGGTTAAGAAATCTTTCAGGAATTCATAGCACATAGGACAATTATTAAATACATCACTCTTACATATTTTTCAGCATATTTTTAAAATGTAGGTCTAAATATATGATTCAGTGTCTTAATTTAATATTTTAAAGTGTGTTAGTGTATCTCCATACTGACTAGCCAGCTTCATTCCAGTCCCCAGTCAAATGTCATCATCACTGAGAAAAGTCTTATTCAATCCTCTGGAGTTTCTCTCACCTCTCGATGCAGCAATGATAATTACTTTCCATTACCTAAGTTTCTCCCCCTCCGTCTCTGTCTGTCTGTCTCTCTCTGTCTCTGTCTCTCTGTCTCTCTGTCTCTCTCTCTCTCTCTCTCTCTCACACACACACACACACACACACACACACAAATCTTCAAGTATGTCTGAACACAGTATCAATCACAGCTAAAGATTTCTGAAGATTTCTTCCGAGCTTGATAATGATAACTACTCTATCAGACAGAACAGCCTTTTATTAGCTCATATAGTACGATAAAGGCATACTTCCAGAAACATCATCAAACATAGCTTAAATGCATGTAAGAAAACTGAGCAGTGAGTAACAGCTCTTCAGAAAGCTATGCTTGATTCTAAGTATCAAGTGTGCTATTTAGAATACTGGCTGCCCAGTCAGGGTGTCAAGCCTCGGAGTTATATGCAGATGTAAAATGGAGGCTGATGGCCTTCCTTTCATCATGAATACCCTATCTGCTCTATTATTATTATTATTATTATTATTATTATTATTATTATTATTATTATTTACATATTCCCTTTACAGCCCATTCACCACTCTCCTCCCGGTCACCTTCTCCCACAATCCTTCCCCTCTCTCCCACTCCCCCGCTCTGAGCAATTGAGGGGACCCTGAGTATCCTCTAACCTTGAAACATCAAGTGTCTTGAGGTTGGGCACATCCTCTCCCACTGAGGCCAGACAAGGCAGCCCAGCTAGAAGAACATATCACATGAACAAGCAACAACTTTTGGGATAGCCACCACTCCAGTTGTTTGGGACCCACATGAAGCCCAAGCTGCACATCTCCTACATATATACAGAGAGGCCTGGGTCTAGCTCATGTATGTTCTTTGGCTGGTGGTTCAGACTCTGAGAGCCCCAAGGGTTCAGGTTAGTTGATTATGTTGGTCTTCCTATGGGGTTGCTATCCCCTTAGGGGTCCCAATCCTTCCTCCTATTCATTCCTAAGAGTCCCCAAACTCCGTCTATTGTTTGGCTGTGGGAGTCTGCATGAGTCTGCTGATGCATGGAGCCTCTCAGAGGGCAGCCATGCTAGACTCCTGTCTAAAAGCATAACAGAGTATCATTAATAGTGTCAGGGATAGGTGCTTCCCTGTGGGATGGATCTCAAGTTGTTCTAGTTACTGGTTGGCCTTTCTCTCAGTTTCTGCTCCATCTCCTGTCCCTGTGTTCTTGTAGACAGGATACATTTTGGACTGAAAGTTTTTTGTGGGTGGGTTGGTGTTACTTCATTGGGGTTCCTGCCTTTGTAAAGGAGGTGGCCTCTTCAGGTTCCATATCCCTAGTGCTTTGAGTCACAGCTAAGGACACTGCCATTGATTCTTGGATACTTCTCCTTTGCCCTATCTGATTTTAAACAAACATCCAACAACACTTTCCCAGTCAGGGAATTCTGAAGACTGTTGTGATATAAGTCAATATTCTGTCCAGGAGATTAAAGTCATTGTTGATATCAGAGAGTTAGAAAACTAAAACAAGGCGTGAAGGTGAGAGCAGACGAGACTAATTAAAGCAATTAATAATCTCTAATCTACTGAGCTCAATATGCAGAAACTAATACCATGCTGCTATTTGCACAGATATGATAGATATTGAATTTGCAATGCTGAAATCAATGGCATTATACCCTTATACAATTCCCTTCCAGAATGGTTTTAAACTTACAAAACATGCTAATGGACATGGTGAATCTTGAGTTTGTTAAATGGTGCATTAACACATCTACCTTTGGTCATGTGACATGACTCCAAAGGAAAACTGGGTAGAAGGCTGGCCTTAGTTCAGAGAAGAGCTTATGAAAGGAGAGCTCTCTGATCTCTAGGGTTGCTGATCCTTTGATAATCCAGCATTTGCTGCTTGCTCCCTTGCCTTTTTTGCTGAAGCTCCCTTTCTTTTGAGGGTCTGTTCTGCAGAGCAGACTCAGAGAGACATGCCAACATATCTGGCTATGCCAATGGCTCCATCACAATTAGGCTGTCATTAACATTGGGAATCTACCCATCTCATTGCAACAGAAAGAATAGTTAACTCGGTTCTTCTATACATATTCTGCAGAGTGCAGCATCCTGTCCTCTGTGGAACATAAAATCTTCCCGCCTCACCCTGAGGAAAGAGGTTTTATCTTTCCTCTCCTACATAAACCTGACAAGGGTATATTCTAGCAGCACACCTTTGACTCAAGGGTTGCAGAACTGGTCTAAAGAATTCTAAACATCTTGCCAAAGTGCAATGGAGGGTGTGAGGGGGGCTGCCTCTTCTAAGACAATGTCATGCCTCATGAAAATGTATAAAGAGAAAACTGGGCTTAAAATGAAAGAACAAGACTGTGACTCCCATGTTTACAACTTGCTAGTGATTTCAAGTTAAGCAAACCATCTTTCTTAATCTCCCCAAGACATGAAAATAATAAGGTTTATATCTACAGTCCCATGAAGACATAATGAGATGGTATGGGAACAATTACATGGCACACATCACTGTGGTAGAGGTTAAAGTGTCACAGAAGGAAGAGGTTGGACGTCAAGTGAGCTCCGATGCTCATAGCTGTTCCTTGCTACTTCTTTATTTGATACCCACCAGCTGATGTTTTCTCAAAAGTCTTTGGAATTAAGGCTCTGTGAGAATCTATGCTGTATTCTGCTATTTATTTTATTATTAGCTGTTATTTTATGTTTAAAGCAATCCCTAGAACATGATTAAGTCTTCAGTAAGTTTTAAAAAAATTCTGTTGGCTTCATGTATTTTGGAGAGAATAATGATGTAGGGGTGCATGAGGAAAGTATGGTATGATTGTCCGTTCCAAACACGACTTTACTAGGATTCATATAATAAACAAAGGATCCCTAACTGCTAGGACACTTCAAAGACTCAACAGATTATTAACTAGCCTGCGAAATTGCCCCAGCTTGAGATACAGTTTGGTGATTTGGGTTTTTTTTGCTACTCCTTGCCATTGGCCAGTAATTCTGTTGCTAGAGATGCAGGTGTCTTTTCAAGTTTCTGTAGTCCAGGTCACTCACAGATCAGCAGTATCAGAAGAGGAAATGCTCTCAGAATTGCAGCTACTTTAAAAGTGTGAGTGGGGCTGGGGTGTTGGCTAGGCATAAAGACATTTGTCCCCAAGCCTGCAGACCTGATATTGATCATCAGAACCAGGAAAGAAGACCCCACAAAGTAACATTCTGAACTCCAGATACCATGAGGACTATGCATAAAAACGTAAAACATTTAAACATGAGTAAAGGAAGTAACAGAAAAGGGTCTTGTGGAGAATATGGCTTCTCTTGTATTTCATTGCTACCAGATATTTGCAGAACGAGAAAAAAAAATACCAACACCATTTCAAAGCAGAGAAACTTCATTCTGAAAACTAGTAGGAACTTCATACAGTGCCTCACTCAGTGTAGGGGGAACAGAGCTCTTGACCATTAATCTCTGAAAAGTTTTATTTACTACATGGCATCCTATGATCTCTGGTTAGTAAGTAGATAAACACAGAGAGATGGAGAGCTTTGATGTTCAGCTTCATAAGTGATGACACATGGGGGAGGGCATAGTTGGAAGAAGGAAGTGGGCCTGGGAAGAAAAGTTGGAAGCAGCTCCTTGTTGAATGGAAAAGAAGATTATGGATCTAAGCAGCTACACATAATGTTTACAAAAAAGAGAAGGTGTGTGTGAGGGAGGAAGTGATCAGAGTTACTTCATTATTTTTTCGCAGGCCCCTAGCACTCACAGAGTTTTGGTGTGTATGTGTATGAGAGGCACATGGTCTTATATCGATGCCCCAATCTTGGCTTGTAAATCAGGATAGCCTTGAGCTCAAAATCCTCCAGACTCAGATTCACAATCACTGTTTGATAAATGTGCCACATACTCAGTTATAGATTCTGGTTTTTGAGATATTGTATGTGTGCTTGGAAGACCCATTTTAGGTTACTGTCTTCTAGAATACTGTCATTTAAAAATTGTATTTAAAAATTTCCATTTACTAAGCAGACACATTACTTTTTCTTTATTATTTTTTCTTTTTTTCTTTTCGGTTTTTTGAACAGGGTTTCTCTTATAGCCCTGGCTGTCCTGGAACTCATTCTGTAGACCAGGCTGGCCTTGAACTCAGAAATCCACCTGCCTCTGCCTCCCAAGTGCTGGGATTAAAGGCATTCGCCACCACTGCCCGGCACAGATACATCTCTTATTTCATAGCAGTTAATTAATAAATAATGGCACCATGGGTAAATGCAATTGTCATCAGAGCTGACCACCCAAGTTTCATCCCAAGAGTTTATGTGCAGAATACAAAGGATGAACCAATTCCTATAAGTTGTGTCTGACTTCCATAGGTACACCATGGCATGTGCAGTAACACGCTCTCTCCTCCTCTCAAGTTAATGAAATGTGATAGATAAATAGACTTCAAAATTAAACATGTCTTTAGATTAACATTTGTAAACTGTATTTACAAAGTCTATTATTCCCTAAACAACAAATAAATAATCAGAAGATTTAAGTCTTGAGGGAGAAATTAGTAGAGAATCAGTTGAGAGAAAAAATTCAAGAATTCTCTAATAATCAAATATCTCTACTTCTCAGTCAAAGCTTGTATAAAGAGCTCATCTTGTTCTAAGGCTCTACACAGAAAAATATTCTTGAGTCAAAATTTCTTGAACGGATATTTCAATGCTCTTCAATCTTCCTCTTCCACCATCAAGTTTATGGTATGAGCTGCTTAAAAATTCCAGTGTTAAAACAGTTTGCAGGATACTTGCATAGGCGTGAAAACAAGCAAAACTGTTGTTCTCTTGTGTCAGGAAGGTTTATTATTATCTGGAGGTGAAGGAGTAAACAAACAGAACAAAGAAAGGTAAAGGAGTACCTATTAGGTGACATAACTGTGTGATGGGACAGTAGACGGATGGTGAGAGGCTCTTGGGCTGTGCGGAGGACAGCTGCTCATGTAGTCAGGACATCCTCATTATTGATTACCGTATTCATTTTCAAACCATCTGTTGCCAAATACGGGCGCTTGCAGCCCCATTCTCTCTTGTCGCCCCAGTGTGCGTCTTGCACATATTTAATCTTCCGTGTATTTGAAAGGAAGGAACAGGTTGCTCATAAGAATGATGCCGGGACAAAGGAAAGACATTAGGCCGTTCTGCTGATGGTTCTTTTGTCTAAGACAAGATTATTCATTCATATTCAACTGCTTTAAAGACTTGGCTGCTGGATGGCAACTACGGTTTAAAAACTAAATATCGCCATCTGGTGGTAGGAACTCACATTAACACCTAGAAAGTATTTCTGGAACTTTATTTTCTCCTTCCATTGTTAGTCTCTTCAATGGTGTCATGATTTCAAATGAACTGGCTGATATAATCACTAAGCAAAATAAAAAGTATATATTTAAGACACCATTGAACATTCTGGAGTGTGTCTCAGCAGATCCAATTATTTAGTAACAAAAATTTCAATGCCAATTATGTTTGCCCATGAGGATGATTAAGAAAATATGCAAAGCCAAGGTGCTGGTTTCATGTTAGTGAATTATGCAAAGTCATTTCCTGGTATCTGAGGCTATCATTTATACTATAGTCACAAAAGAAATGAGGCCCACCTGTGGAATCGAGGGCTGGTCCTGAGGATGAAAAAAACTACTTCCTGATTAGCTATGCTTCTGTTGATTCAGTGTAAACTTTTCTAACCTCCGGAATCCATTTGTGTTTGAAGTGTGGATGCCTAGACTTTCTGCTTTTTCCCCTGCATTTTCTAGGCAGGAGACTTTGAATTTAACAGGGCTGAAACTGGAAACCAGTATCTGCAGAAGACTGTATTATTTCTCTGTATATCCTCTTCCTCCTGGCTAGCTTTTGTATTTTATAAAGACTAAGGTATGTTTTACGAGAGGTTATCAAATGTGTAGTGTTTCCAGGCAACAGACTTAGTTCCTGTATTGTTTGATTTTCAGTGAATGTTGGCCTTCTCCAGGGGAACTGAGTATACATCTGGCTAAAAGACAGTGTTTGATAAATTTTGAATTAGATCAAAATGAAGAATTCTTCTTTCCTTATAGCCCTTGTAAGAAGTTTTAACTAAAGTGGAATTCCTAAAGTGCCAATCAGGTGTGCTATCTCCTAGCTAAAATACTTTAATGGCTTTATAATTAAGAATTTCTTTACAGGTTTATTCAGAATCCTTCCTGGATTATCTTTCCTCACTTCCTCATTTATTTCTCTGCACTAATGCACACTCACACACCAAAATACAGCAACACCCCCAAAATACTCAGACCCTCTATACTCACACACACATACACACTCTCACACACACAACTCTCTCTCTCTCTCTCTCTCTCTCTCTCTCTCTCTCTCTCTCTCTCTCTCTCACACACACACACACACACACACACTCTCACACACACACATACACACTCTCACACACACAACTCTCTCTCACACACACACACACACACATACACTCTCACACACTCTATCTCTCACACACAACTCTCTCTCTCTCTCTTTCACACACACACACACAGAGAGAGAGAGAGAGAGAGAGAGAGAGAGAGAGAGAGAGAATATTCATCACACCCAACACTATGCAGACTATGTGCCATCCTGCTGACCAACACATTATGCAGCCTTTGGTGAGGTTCAGCCTATTCTCTTTGGCTTTACAAGACAAAAGGTTTACTGGTTCACAGTTCTAGAGGTTTCTACTGGTTTCTGCTCAGCTCAGACCTGGACTTGGCTTTGGTAAAGGCCTGGGCTGGATGCTGTCACAGTAGAGTTGTGTGATCAGAGGAGGGTGTCACACAGTGAAATGAGAAGCTTGAGAGATGCTCTGTTCTACTTTGCCCTCACACAGCTTATTTGGTGAAACTAAGTTGGGTCTGTGATCCCTTTAATACTGCCACAGTTAGGGCCAAGTTTCCACCACACAAATTTTGTGGGATAGACTTAAGCCATGCCCATATCTAAATGATGGGACTGACTAAAATTCCTACACATTTTCCTAATGACCTCTCACATTCTGAAAGATTTTGCTCCAATACTACTTCCAGAGTGAGTCTGTTCTTGAAAATTTCCATGCGAGCATTAGTGTGCTCTCTCTGAGAACTTCATAAACACTCTTTAGATGTGATTTCCAAACTGTTTTTCTTGAACCCATTTATTATATTATGTGTCTTATGAGAATAGAGGCTGTAGACTACATCTTTAAACCTATTTCATTATTATTTTAATAATTAACCCCCGCTAAGTATTGGTTGAAATTATTGTTGTAAGCATCAATGACAGGTAGATGATGTTGATAATCAACCTCTAATATACAACCTCCTTTACTTACTAAGGGCTCTAACCTAGTCCTAGCTCTCCCTAGTCACTCACTAGGAACAGCTAAAAGATGGAGTTCTTATCAACCTGATATAACTGGACAAGGTATGTGATACTTTCTTGTTATTTTTTGTCAGAAAATTATTTGTTATTTGTTTCTTTTGTCACTCCTGATGCTACCAGCTGGGACTGGGTGACAACCGGCCCAATGCCCTTCAATTTAGAAATGTAAACTAATAATGGCATGGCAGCTCTGACATCTGGGACATCAGAGAAGTGGAGACCAGAGCTGCCAGCCCACCCTGCTCTGGATTGTCTTGCACAGAAACACAATCCTGTCATTCAAGCCACTGTGTTCCAGGTGTTTCTTATAGCAATTTGTCTGCATTCTGATATGTTTGCAAAAGCAAACCCCATTCTGTGACATTAAAACTTTATTCTTTCAGGTCTCTGCTTGGAAAAATAGTTTCCATTTGCATTATGTGCTAGGACACAAGCTGAAAAGAAGTTATGGGAAACATTGAAATATCGTTTCTATGATGAACTAAAAGAACACAGAAAACTTCTGCCTACAGTGTTTAAGTCATGACAAAAGTAAACAAAACAGCTCCATAGAATGTTCAAAATTTTCTCATCTCTGGAGATTCTCTCTGGCTTTTAGCTTCTCTTCTTCTTCCTGCACGTTTTGTTTTCTTTCCTTCCTACACTCTTTATCTTCAGGCTCATTATTGCCTCATGTTCTAGGACAATCTTCACCTTAAATGTGTGGGGACGAAAGCAATCCAAACAACAGTGGCTAATGGTTAGCCTGGACTTCAGCATTTCTCAGATCTTTGCCCCTTTCACTCTGCAATCGATTGTTTATCCTTCATATCACCCGCAAACACACTTCAGAAACCTGAATGGTAGGACTCTCAAAGACTCCAAAGTTCATCCTCTTTCCCGCTTGGCCTCAATGTACATGCAAATCCAGTGCCTTGCTGCCTCACCTGTTTGGTGGAAAGCCCATCATCTGCAGTGACTACCCTCAAATATGCGCCAGAGGCTTTCTAATGTACATTTCTTACCTGTTTATCAGCTGGCTCTCTTTAATGTCTGTGAGCTATACCTGTCCTCCAGATCAGCCCTATGCCCAAGGTTTTCAGATGATAACGTCCTGGGTTGTGTTCTTTCTTTCCCCTGGAGTCATTAAGTCAACAGTAGCAATGTTCTAAAATTAAACACTCTTGATAAATGATTTCCAGTTATCCACTAATATATTATTAATATGATGTTTATGATATATATAATATAATATATAATATATAAATAAATAATATGTATATACTTTTATATCAACACATACAACATATATATTTTATATAATATATTTCATATAATATTCATTATATATTATAATACATTTAAAATGTACAAATATATAATATATTAATATATATGTAAGTATATATGAGTATAATATATATGTGTGTATATATATATTATATATATATATATTATAGATATATAATATGTTGTGATGGAATTGCAGCTCATGCCTGGACAGACCACACCAGGCCAATACAGTTCCACATGAGAGAGGTTTATTGTGGGGCAAGGGGGAAAAATGGGGCAAAGGAGATGGAAGAGAAAAGAGACAAAAGAGAGAGTAAAGGTCAAGAAGATCTGCCTTTTATTTAGGCTGCGACTTGACCGCTCGCAGGTAAATGTGGGAGGTAAACCAGATGGACGCTTGAATGTATGTTGATTGCCATGGCAACAGATGCAGGAGTCCCTGCCACCTATGGGTGACAGCAGGAGAATGATGTTTAGCAACAGAAGGGATCTGGATGTCTCAAACTCTGGAGTCTGCCTGAGAAGCTGGTAAAGGAAACAACATGTTAGTGTTAGTAGGTTGATTGCCTAGAAGAGGGAGCAGAGGGGCTCTGGTGAGCTTGGGTTTAGGCGAATGGGGGAGCAAAGGAAATAGAGGCTTTCAACTTAGCTAGAAGATCCCTTCCCAATAAAGGGACAGGACATATTGGTACAACCCAAAAGGAATGAGTGAGAGGTACACCCCTAAAAATGCAACTAAGGAGTGGGTTCTGATGAGGAAGGTAAGGGTGTCTTCCTACTCTGACAGTAGGAAAACAAGGAGAAGTGGATTCCCAAAACTCTGTCAGGACTGAGTAAGTGGCCCCAGTGTCCAAGAGGAAGGAGATGGTCTACCCACATACCATGATGGCTACCCGGGGCTCCCTGCTAGTCGGGTCACTGGAGCTCGGGCATCTTTAGTTATCCATAGCCAAGCCTAGGAGATCTGCTGGAGGGTTATCTGGGAGTGATGTCACTCTGTCCTGTGCAATGTGAGGACAATCAAGAGCCCAATGTTCTTCCTGATGACACCTAGGACATAGCTCCTTTGACTTGCGGAAGTTAGGGCAAGTCCTTGCCCAATGACCCTGTTGACCACATTGGTAGCAGGAGCCTGGTGGTCTCTGAGCCTTAGAAGGCCAGGAATCCGGGACAGTGGCTGGGGCTGGTTGGACAGCCTTTGTCAGAATGTGGTATTTTTGTCTGTGGGCCTCTCATGATACACCTTGGAGGCCAGCACTAAAACTTCTGCCTGAGGAGTTAGGGGTCCCCTCTCTAGCTTTCTAAGCTTGGTTTTTATGTCAGGGTAGCTCTGGGAAAAGAAGTAGGTCATCAGAGGGTACTTACCTTCTGGGTTTTCAGGGTCCAGATTAGTGTATTACAATAAATAAAGCCTTTGTGAGGCGTTCTAAAAATTGAGATGGGTTTCCCTGTTTGTCCTGGAAGACCTCTTGGAGTTTATAAAAATTTACTGGTTTTAATGCTGCCCTACAGAGACCAGCCAGGAGGCAAGCTATGATTCTATTCCTGCCTAAAATGCCACCTACAGAATTATAATTCAATAGAGGATCTTGGTCAGATCCGATTGGATATGTTCCATCTGTTTGATGAATTTTGTCTGCATGTGTTCTTACCTGTTCCCAAACCTACCTGTGTTCATCAGGAAGTAAATTATTAATAAGGATCATATGTGCATCATGGAAAGTCAAGCTATAAGATTGAGCAATGTACTGAAACTCTTTAATAAAGGCGGAGGAGTTAGAAGTATAGGAACTTAGTCTGCTTTCTATTTGAGAAAGGTCACTCAGCAAGAAAGGAACATGTCCTCTGACAAAACCATCTACCCAGCAACTTCTCTTAAAGGAAGGACCAATGCTGGGTCAGCTGTCCCTGGGGAAGAAGGACCTGAGGGTTTGGCTGTGGCCTTAGAGCGGGTGATGGAGGCCTGAAGATAGGTGCTATGCTGGGTGATTGGAGTGACCTGCAGCTGGCACAGAAGGAGGGGAGGGGTCTGGAGAGGTCGAGCAAGGAGGCTCTGGGGTAGCCTAATGAAAAGGAGAAACTGAGGCAATGGTTAGGGTTTTTGGAGGCGTGGAAGCAGGTCTGCAGCAGAAAGGAGGTGGTTCATTAGCTACATCAAGGTTGTAGTGTCATCTGGTGGAGGTTTCATGGCAAGGAAAAGTGGGTTGGGGAACAAGAACAGAGAGAGGGGTTGGAATAAAGATAGGTAACCAGTTGAGCATAGAGAACCTTTTTCCATTTACCAGACTGCTGGTCATATGTATGAAGATCCTGTAAAATAATTGGATCTAGTGTGCCATTAAGTGACTATTTGGAGCCATTGTCTAGTGGGTACTGAATCCAGACCTTATTGTAGAGGTGTACTAGTTTTGATGCCCTTAAGTTGGGCATTAATGTCAGAGATTTGAGATTTTTCCAGGAGACATCCCAGTGGGAAGCCAGGAAGTACATTTGAAGACAAAGAAGCACTCACTCAAGGGTTGAAGTCCTATCTTGTCTATCAGCTAGGAGGATGGTCATAAAGACCGTGGCAGTGAAATGCCAACCCTTTAGCCTATAAAGGTTAGCCAGGCCCTATTTGGGAAATCAGGATCCTCCCTACCAACTGGAGTAAAAACCTTATCAATATGCTGATGTTTGTTCGAGAATTTTAGTGATCTGGTAGCAGGAAACATGAAACTGTATCGTTGGTGTGGGCCAGTCCAACTGAGTAACCCACTTGGCAGAGGCTAGCCCACATGGTGGAAGTCTGTGAGTCCAGTGGTGGTGGTCTGAAGCTGTGGTGGCATAAATCCACATGGTGATGTTGTGGGTTGGCAGTGGCTGAGCAGTGGTGGCACGAGTTATGGCAGGGGCCCCTTGAGGTGAATGGTGGTGGGGATGGGTAGAAGGGGAAGTGGCTGTGTCTGTGGGCCAAGTCCATGTGGTATGGTGATGGCAGTGGGTGGTGGTCATGGCGGCAGTTTCCCGGTGGGCACAGTGGTGGCAGGAGAGTGCTGTTCAGAACCCACGCATACATGGCAGCCACGGTCTTAGGCTGCAGTAGAGGCAGCCTGCTGGTGGGCACAGCTGGGTCTAGCAGTTTCCTGGATTTCAGCACCAATGTTGTGATGGAATTGTGGCTCGTGTCGGGACAGACCACACCAGGCCAATACAGTTCCACATGAGGGAGGTTTATTGTGGGGGAAAGAGGAAAAAGAGAGAACAGAGAGAGTGAAGGTCTAAAGGGTCTGCATTTTATTTAGGCTGTGATGTAACCGCTCGCAGGTAAATGTGGGAGGTAAACCAGATGGACACTGGGAATGTATGTGAAGGTGTCTGTTGCCTATGGGGTGACCTTACTGTCATCACTGGATTCAGAAGCAACCTGCAACCATAAAGCCGGTTCCTGATACTAACATAATATATTTGGCATATGTCTTATATATTAATATATTATATATATAGTATTTTGATACATATTTCTATGTGTTAATATATATAAAAGAAATATGTCAAATATTAGACATCTGAGCACTCTTACCATTGGCCATTGTTTACAATCTGAGATTAAAAGCAACAAAATCATGAAAGAGGTTAGAATTTGACTCTGTCGCAAATTTATTTCTTTGATTCTCTCTTATATCTTCTGTTGTATACTTTGTAAACTACTTTTCTGTCATTTGATGAGGCTCAATAATCATCTCTATGTGTCTCTACTTGAACACGGAAAACCAATGAATGGTTTCATTTCACAGTGAATGTTGATCAAGGGATGGGAGAACCATGGAAGCAAAGCTTCAAATTCTTTATAGTGATTGAATTGCTACAAGAGAGATTTTAATATTTACATATGAAATAAAATACAGGAAGGCCATTAAACCTGGAGATACAAATGGCCAAGTTTTCCCCAATAAATATCTAACTAAATGGAATTTTTGATGTTAGGGCAAGGAAAGAAGTTTGGACTAGAAGTATTAAATGATTTGCTGTGAATGAAAGGTTAATTGGCACTCATTGCCAGTGGTTTTTTTCCCCCCCAGAACAACTCTGGGTTAAATAGTTATCACAAGGACTAAAAATGTAAAATAGTTACTATGTTGCTATTTGCAAAATAAAATAAAATAATAAAAAACAAGTAAAATAGTTACCAGTTTTGGTTGTATTTGAAACAATTTTTCTTAAAGGAACTGTTTATTTAAACAACTAAAAATTATAGCCCTTTGAATGTTTTATTTTTCTGATGTGGATCACTAAGAGGCAGTATGTATGTATGTATGTATGTATGTATGTATGTATGTATGTATGTATCTATCTATCTATCTATCTATCTATCTACCTGTCATCTATCTACTTATAGTTTTAAGAATGGCATCAAATGTGAGATTTTATTTTGTTGAATTATACTTAAATATGTTTTATTTATTGCTGAGCTGAGTTATAAGCAATATAATCTAATAGCTTATAACAAAGCAATATAGTAGGGTTAAAGTTTATTTTGGAAGTAATACTGGCTTATCTAGTACTGTTTTTATCTAGTACTGTGATTCTAGACTGTTGGGTTTGAAATTGAAATGTGATGAATCTGCATTGGTGTGTAATGAAAATGTAAAATGTGCATTAAATGTCTATGAGTTAGTATTTGAAAAGAGGATTTAAAATGTCTCAGTAGTAATTAAAAAATATTTTAAAACTTCTTTTGTTATGTAGTCTGTACCTCTTGTGGGGAGCACTGTCAGCCAAGTTGCATAACTTCATTTAAGATATATGCATAGGTATTTGTATACAGATACACTTATACACATATTATATGCAAATTTAGGTAAATACAAAATAATATGATTCCTTAAGGCTTTTGAACATCCTTAGTGATATTTGTCCTTTTTCCCTACCCTACCTCTCTGTATTGCTCCCCCTCCAATTAAAGCCTTCTTTCGCCTCCCTCATTTTATACCTCATATCAACTGTATCCTACTATTCTCTCTAACATCCAGGCTATAGTCCATTTTATTTCTCTGGTTTCTATGGTTACCCTAGGTTATAGATGAATATCTAAAGATTTGTACTAGAAACCACAGATGAGATAGTACCTGTCAGTGTGACATTTGTCTGTCTGGGTTACTTGAAAATGATCTCTTTTAGGTCCATCCCTTTACCTGCAAATTTCATGATTTCATTTTCATTTACAGCAAAACAGTATTCCACAATGTATTTGGTCCACATTTTCTTTTTTCAGACTAACTTCTAGATTATCAGTATGCGTTCTTATCAACTGAATGAGAGTTCCCCTTTCCTCACACTCCCTCCAGCATGTATTGTTAATTTTTTTCTTGATCTTGCTATTCTGGCTGGGGTGAGTTAAATCTCAAACTGGTTTTAATTTGCATTTCCTTAATTGCTAAAGCTAATGATCAGCTTTTGAGATCTATCTTAGCCATTTTTATTTCTTTCATTGAGAATTCCCTGTTCAGATTTACAGTCCATAGTAATTTAGTTGGGTTGTTGGTTTTATTGAGTCTTCAGGTTTTTTTTTTTTTTTTTTTTTTTTTAGATTTTCTATATAGTCAGATGTTTAGCTAACAACAATTCTCCACTATTGGGAGATTTACTCTTCACTCCATTTTCTTGTTAGCTGTACAGAGCATCTTTAGTTCTATAAAGTCTTGTTAGTTGTTGGCCTTTATTCCTGGGCAAATGGAGTCTTTTCCAGAAAGTTCTTTTATACACTGCATCTTGTAGGGTACTGTCTATATTTCATTTAATGGTTTTAGCATTCCACATTTCAAATTGAGCACTTTGATACACTTGGAGTTAGTTTTTGTGTAGGATGCTGTATGCGGGTTAAGTTTCATTCTTCTGCACATGAATATCCATGCAACATTTGTTGAAAATGTCTCTCCTCTGATGTATGTTTTGACCTCTTTGTCACATAGAAAGTGGCTTTAATTATGTGTACTCACTGAGGCTTCTGTTTTCGTTCCTTTGGTCTATGTGACTATTTTTGTGCCAGCAGCCCTTTGTGTTTTGTTACCATATCTCTTTTTGTGTTGTTGGTCAGGATAGTCCCAAGGATTCCCCAAATAATACGAATTACTGCTATTGTCCTTAGTTCCATCCCGGCGTTAAAAGTAAGTCCTTATTGCTGAAGACATAACTTATTTTAGACATTAGACTCCGAAGACTCAACTGGATCTGAACTAAAATTTTCCTTCCTAAGGTCTCATTTTCAGAGTACCAACCAGATATCTTGCAAACTGCTCAATCAGGCAAGAAATAAACAGTCTTACTCACCTGTGATATGTACCGCAATAATGACCAACATAGGCTGATATCCCCAAAGATTCAATACTAGTACTCATATCCTTGTGGTAACCAACAGCTGTTTAATTAAGATTAAAAACCCTGTGGTGGTTTGAATAAAAATGGCCCCCATAGGATCATATATTTGAATGCTTGGTTGACAGTTCTTGGACTTTTGGGTCCAAGAAGAATTAGGAGGTGTGGCCTTTTTGGAGGAAGTATGATCTGGAGTGGGCTTAGAGGTTTCAAAAGCCCATTGTAGCCTAAGTATCTCTCCTTCTGCCTGCAACCTGTGCACTGGAAGTAAAGGTCCCAGAAGTACCATGCTTGCCTGTGTCACCATTCTCTCTGCAATGGTGATAATGAACTAAGCTTCTAAAGCCATAATTAAATCCCTAATGCAATACATTCATTCATACAAGTCGTTGTGATTATGATGTTGCTTAGCAAGAATAGAACACTAAGACAGGCCCATCCAATGGGAAAGAAATCATCCCTGGGTACTAGAAACTTAGCCAACTATATGGGGTTAGTGAGGTCATGTATCTCAGAGGAGAACCTCTTGGTACAACAATAGTCAATGAGCAGAGTTCCTAACTTCATTGAAAAACTGTTTCTATATACAATATTAGTCTTTCTGCATCTGACTCTTTTCATTTAACGAACTTCCTTCTTAAACTCAATTATGTTTATATGAATGACAAGATTTCTTGCTGATTCCATTTTCTTTGTAGATTTTACATACCTTAGTTTCCTTATTGTTTACCTATTGATAATGATCTTTTTTCTCATTTGGGGTCCCATGAATAGCACTGCAGTAAAAAGGGACAGCAGATATCTCTTTGACATACTGATTTCATTTTCTTAAAAGATATACTTCAAAGTGTGATGGTTGGATAATGTGGAAACTCTGACTTTAATTTTTGGAGGCTGAGCAAATTTACATTTTCATTAGCAAAAAAGAGAAGTGGTTTTCTCTTCAGTTACTTTGTTTGTTTGTGTGTGTGTGTGTGTGTGTGTGTGTGTGTGTGTGTGTAGTAAAGCTCTTTTTAAGTGAAACGTTTGGGATAAATTTTTGATGCTAGACAGCTTCTAAGGATGAGCAGAGAAGTGGAAGTGTAAACCCATATGGGCTTTTCATAAGTATACTTGTTTAGGCATATTCAGCTCAAATTTTTATCTAGCTTTGCTTATGCAAGCAGCAGTCAAGAGAACATATCAAGCATTAATTTGCCTTTCCACTGCCTGAAAGTCTAAGTAGACTACAGTGCAAAAAAGACAAGAAGGTGCATTAATCATATCTATCCAAATTAGTAAACTTCACATATATTTTATAAAAGGAAATAATTTAACCTATTACTTTCAATTTATATTAAAATAATTATATATAATTATGTATCCTTGTCTATTTTAAGATTCCTCAATAGCATGAACCCCAGTATGAACAATCTCCTAAGAAGTCATCGAGTACTGAGAGGCACTGTGATGGTTATTTTCTGTACTCTTGATAGGACTGAGATATTTCAAGGGCATTAATAAGACAACATTTGGACCTGTCTGTGAAGGCACTTCCGGGGCCATTAATTTGGGGAGGGAAGAGTGACCCTGAATGTGGGCAGTATCATCCCACAGCTGAGGGCCCAGACAGAATAAAAGTGGGGAAAGGAGGAAGCAGGATTAGCACAATTAAGCTCTCTCTGCTTCCTGGTCAGACTGGTGGATCAAGTCACCCCTCCGATGCCACCTTCCCTCCATTATGCTTACCATTCTCTCCAACCTTGAGCCTAAGGAAAACCTTCAGCTGTTAGGTTCCTTTTGAACTAGATTTCGGCCACAGTGATGGGGAAGTAAGTAGAACAGTTGGGTTGTTACCCGTACGAGCTTTAGATGCGTTTCCTCAGGGAATCTACTTAGTGTGTCTCAAATGACTCAATAGACTAAACAATAATGGTTAATGTAGTTTGATTTGCTATGTAAAGACTAGTAATAAAATGTGATGACCAGGTTATAATTCCATATTCTTCCTAAAATGTGGCTAGTATGCTTATTGATAAAGTATACTAAGGTTGGACTATGATGAACACTTCCTTAGGATAATAAGAGAAATGTCTCACCAGCTGTAAGTTCACTGAAGTGAGTCCATGAGGGAGGAAGACAGCTCCTTACTCACTATGTGAAGACTGACACTCATAATGATTAGCAAACTATAACAGGGCTTAAATAGAAACACACCTAGTCCACTCTTCTGGGACATTCTCTATTTTAAGTTGCAAGCGTTCCTCTTCCACCAGTTGCTTTCACAAGTTCTAGTTAGATTTAAGAAAAACATCACCCATCTACCTAGAATGATAATTTTCTATTGCATTAAGAAATAGCTTCCAGTTTGTTTTTCATGGTTGTTCATCTCTCCCAAACTTTAATTGTCCTAATTTTAATTGAGAGTTATCACCCTTTTAAATGAAAAGATAATCATTTCATCATTTCTTTCAGTAATCTGCAATTTAAAATTAAGTGTTAGCCAGAATATAATTGCTAATTTTAATTTACAGTAATCATTTTCTTTCTAGTGAAAAGAGAAATATTTTATCATTTCTTCCACTAATCTGTAACCTACAATTATATGTCATCCACAATCTAATTGCTTTTCAAATGAGGTAGCATATTTCTCTTTCTTAAGAATCTGTTGATTTTCTTTCTGCTGGAACTGCAGAACCACGTAAGTAGAGATGCACAGAACTTTCACTGCATCTGTTGTACGTGGACATGATAAGTCATGTCAGCAGTCTAACTAAGATAGTCAATCCATCAGCACCATCCTGGTGGTCCTATGACTTTTGCACACAACCTTTTAGGTGGTATTGAGGCCAATTTAGCACATAGACACTGTCTATTCTCCATAATAATGAAGACAAAATATCTCACAATTTATAATTTGTTAAGTAACAAATTGGTATTTAATAACTACAAAATATTCTGCTAAGCCAAGCTAAATTCTCTCCAAAAATTTTTATTAATTTAGAAAGAAGAACCAGGGTACATGCTGAAATTTGGTGAAAATTTTCTTAATATTAAACCAACAGTTATGCTGAATGTCTCTCAGAAATCCAGATTTATTCATATATTTCTGTTCTTAGAAATTACTAGCATCAGTAAAGAAAAACAGTAAAGAACAAACAACACATAATCAACTGTGATTAAAAAATGGGACAGTAAATAACAATGTGAGAGAATGCCATACAATCATATGAAAAGTTATAAACACACAACTCTCTGATATTATTATAAAAGTTATTTTAATGGTAATGAAAGTTATTTACATTACAGGGACATTATAGACTACAGAGTCATGATATTTAACAGATGTTATAGAAAGGTTTGGACTCAGTCTTGTTTCTATTTTATGACATAGAAATTGTAGTTAGCAAGTTTCTTTGTGTTTCTCTATTCTAGTGGTAAAGCTAGAACATGGCACTTGATATTCTTGCAAGGACCTGGGTTGATCATCTCATCTACTCAATGATGCAGGACATTCTGCAAGGACCTGAGTTAATTGCCTCATCTACTCAGAAGATGCAGAAGGTTCAATTTCACTCATGACGGAAACCTGCCCCTGATCCTCGTGAGAACCCCTACACTGGGATCAGAATCTCATCTTTTCACTGTCTACTCCTACCTCCTGACCTTGGAGACTATCCTCCAGTGGGCTTAGGCCTCTTGAAGTGACAAATAGGTGGAGGGGACAACATGAGTCCCTTGTTACCGTATACCAGTTCCAGACAGTATGGAGCAAACTGACTCCCAGGCATACCAGAGTCTGAAGGAAGGCCCAGGACACATAGAATTGTTTTATGCACATAAGCATTTCTGAGAAAACAGAAGATCATCTCAATGGGGACATATATACCTTAGCAATAGAATTCCATAATAGATTATCCCATGCCTTATATGACCAAAAATAAAATAATACTGTGGGCAATATTTTTTTGGGAGCTAGCTCAGTAATAAAGTGCTTGTCATTCAAGTGTTGGGACCAAAGTTCAGATCCCAAGCTCCCATCAATAGTAAATAAGAAAGCTAGAAATGGGAAGGTACCGAAAGTCATAGGATGGTCAGGCAAAGACAGGAAGGTCCTTGGGGATGACTGCAAGTCAGTCTAGTCAAATTAGTGAGGTTCAGGTACAGTGAAAGATCCTGTTTCAAAAAATAATTTGAAAGCAATAAAGAAAGACCTCTGGCCTCTCTGTGCATATATACACATGTGCATAAGAATAGGCATACACAAATATGTACACACAATTATAATGACCTTAGTATAGATGTAATTGTATTTGACATATGAATGCCATTATAAGTAAAATGATTGTTAAAGAAAATTAAAATAGTCACACTCAGCTACAATATTTGGGGTTAAAGACACTGTAGTCTAGAAATCAATTAGAAAAACTGCTCTTTTATAAAGGAGTTTTAGCATTCATTCCACAGATACTGTGTTACTTCCTGAAGTAATTGTAGGATGTTTGTACAAATATTCAAGTTATAGCCCCAGTACAGAAATAAGACTTACGCTTTCCTCTCAGGAATAAAAAGTTTAGACATTGTTAGTTCATTTTTTTTTCTTGCTAGCTCTTTAATGACAAGGATGGTTACATAGAATGTAAACAAAATTGGTTTCATGGATAAAGCTAAAATTGAATATTTGGGTATCTTCATAATTATTTTCTTAGAATACATTTTAGAAGCAAAATTACTGCCTCAAAAGTTTGATTACTTTAAATCTGTGACCACAAATAGCTAAAGCATGTTCCTAGAAATTGTAGTCATTTTACATTCCTTCTGAGTTGTGCAGATAGCTGACTCTATAGGTAATGGTGGGCATTTGCACACATTCATTTGAATCTAGACAAAATGTTCAAAGGATAAGCAATGAAATATTAAAAAGATAAAATATATTTTACTATTGGAACTAATAGTTTGTACCTTAGGAAAAAAAAGGGGTGGGGGTTGAAGAGCATGTGATGCCTTCAGAAGATGCAATATTGACAAAAAAAGGAGCTGCAGGGGAAAGCCACACACCACAGACTACTGGTGCATTGATTCTGCATGGAAAGAGTAGTAACCCATGCTTTCCCCTTTGTTAGCCCAGGAGTCCTTGGTGCAAGCTGCTATAAATTAGACAATGTTGAAGACATTAAAGACGAGCTGTTTATTTTCAAGCTGTAGAAATGAAGCATTTGTAGTGGTTACTGTCTGCTTCTGTATACATGAGGCAGGTCTGGAGTCACAAATATGGTGTGTTATGGCAAAGAGGACAGGCATGCTTGTGCATTTAGTCCATATGGGCATCTTGTGCAGGACACATCACTTTTATACTGACTTACTCTTTGAGTTAATTATTCACACCTTAGGGTTGATGAGCTAGAATGCATTTGATTTGAAATCAACTGAGTCACCCTCCTTTCTGACTTCTATTGAAATAGAAATAGTAGTGTGAGGTGTGAGATATTAAGAACACAGAGATTGAAGTTAAAAGGACTGGGGTCAAATTTTGAATGAGTCATTGTTAATATAAATTTAGTAAAGTTAATCCTGTAGATGAAACAAGCCCATCAGTACTTATTAGCATACAGTTATTTCTTTGAAAATTGGAGTGTACTTTGTTGGAAAACTGACTTATCATTCAATGTAATATAACTGCTATAATCCACAGATCAAGTAAATGTCTAAATTTCAGATTCAAAACAATGCAAATTTACATTTCAGTCATGCCATCAAGTTAGAGGATGGACATCTGCCAGTTCTGCTAGCCCTTACACCAAAGTCCTCTGCTACCTAAAAGAGTCTGAAACAGAGAAAACACATACTCACACAGGAGATTTTCAGTAGCTCAAGCCTGGGAATTGCTAACACATATGTGTTTACCTTCCATTAATATGTATCGTGTGTACACAATGGAAAATTGGTCATTTGGGTTCTCATCTCACTGTGGTTTGAACCTGGAATGTCCCAAAGACATTATATGAAATTCTTGGTGGTATTGGGAAGTGGTACAAATATTAAGAGATGGGCCTAGTGGCAGATGTTCAGGGTACTATGGCTTTGAAGGAGACAGTGATACTTGAACATAATTCCCCCTTTCTCTCTCAAGAATAACTTTGAACTTCTTGTCCTCTGTCATTTTCTATCCTGGGGTTATTGGCCTGGGCTACCCTTCCAGTCAGTGTGGTACTGGGGACTGATCCAGGCATCATGCACACTGGGCAAACGTGCTTAGACCTGCAATACATTGCTATCCCTCATCCTTTGCTGTACGCCTCCTGAAAAGGAGGGAAGCGAGCAGGTTTGTGGCACTTCCACCATGGTGTGTTACCACAGAGTCCAAGAGTTGAGCCAACTGTTGATGGACATCTCCCAAACTGAGCACAAACTCAATTTTCACATTATTGTTTGCCTTTGATCCAGTATTAGTTACACTGATAGAAATTTACCACTCAAACAAGAGTAAAAATAACTTACACCTTAAGCCAGTTTCAGCCGATTGACCAAAGTTACCTAACATAGACTAAGAGGAACATTTCATAAGCGCTGGTGATAGACTTAAGCCTGGCTCTCTGGTCATAAATACTAGCTTGTGTGTTTTAAATCAGCATCAGCAGGCTATGTTCAACATGGAAAGTGTTGGCTGCAGATGCCATCCCTCACATTCTCATCTTGGAGCTTTTCAGGATTCCTAGTCTGGGATTTCCTGTGCATGCTGTATGTACGGTTTTTCTAAATACTTGTTTCTATAAATAATTGTCAAGAGTTTGATCATTTTGTACATAGGTGACTTGTTTTTACTTTATTTTGTATGTAATTTGTAGAATTTCTTGAGTAGGTGATTTACAATTTTCATGAAGCCATTTCGGTGTGTATTTCTTGAAGCATTTTCTTTGCTTCTGTTTCCTTGACTTCAAGGACCACGTTCTTATGTGTATTAACACTGGTCATATCATTACACAGTTCACAGGTGCTCCTTATATCAACCATTTTCCTCTCTCTTCACTTTGGATAGATTCTATTATTCTTTCTTATCTTGCTTTTGCAGCATTTGAACACCTATTAATCCTTTCTAGTGAAGTTCCCTTTTAATTTTAGAAACCATGTTTGCACCTCCAGATTCTATTTACTACTTTCAATATATTCTCTACTTATAATCTCATTATGTTGTTTTGACTTATATGTTTGAAAAGAGTGATGATACCTATTTTAATATTTTTGCTCTCCAATTTAATTCTTTGGTGTATGGGTTTTTAATTCAGTGATTACTTTTTTGCATGTTAATAAATATTTTCTTTTCAAAAATATCTTGTAATTTTTATAGTGTGCTGGATAATGAATTTTTCCATGGGTGAATATCTGGATTTTATTGTTATCCTTGAAGAAATTTTTATTGAGGAGACAGTGTTGCAGTGCTGATGGATCAATTCCAGGCTCTTATGCATACAGTTAGTGTTTAACTATGTAGGGATATCCCCAGTTCATGTTTTTGAGATAAATGACTATGTAGCTCAGGATGGTTTTTAACTATCTGTACAGTCCAGGCTAGACTCAAATTCATGATCTCTTTATTTTTGCTTACAGAGTGCTCAGATTGTAGAATCTGTAGTCATGAGCCTTTGTTCTTTAAAGTTCCACTTAATACACTCATATTTTGTTCTTGAATTAACTTTGTTGTAAAGTAATCTATTGTACCACAAATTATTGAGTCCTTGGGTCTTTCTTGACTATTCCACGTGTCCTCCTGAATCATTGACTTGAGCACTGGTTGCTATTTCCTACATATATCAGATTTTGTAGATTTTTCAGTGTAATTTTTTTCTGGAATTCTGCCCTACTGCTTCCTGCTTCCTCCATCACTGATATTTGTCCTTTTTTCCTGTCTAGTTCTACAGTTCAGAATGTCTGTTTGAAAGACAGAGAAGTTATAATATTAAACTCCTTTGGTTTCCCTTGGAAATACTAATTTTTAAATCTTGTGTCTAATATCTGAAAATCATTTCATATGTTTATTCTACTTTATACTAGCTTCTGTAAGAAAGGTAATAAACGTTTCATTATTCTATTGAGGCCAGACATAGACATCTCAACCCAATCAGTTCCTTTTGTCTGATGTTGAATGCTTTTAATATTTTTTTACATTTTGTAGATAGTCATCATGCAGTTCTGCAAATTATGGTTTAGCATTAACCAAACCCTACACATGAGGATTTTATCTGTTTAATCATTAACATTTAATGCTATTGGTATTTCCAACTCAGTGTTTATTTCTTCTTGGTATTAACTGTTTAAGAGATGAAGGTAAAAAGAAGACCTTATATTCCATGGAAAAAGTATAATAAATGTCAGTGTGACAACCTTCTCATGGGTACAGTGGTTACAAAGAAGGATAAATGTGCATAGTCTTCAGTTTGGGTTCAGGAGATATTCTCAATTTGGATACTAATCCTTATAACATTCGCTATGATAAATCTGAGCTGATGGGTTTCAAAACAATCAAGGATGTTGACACAGCCAGATCAGATCTTGGGATGCTTCTTTGCTTACCTGGTCCTTTCAGATATTCTTAAGTGGTAATTTCAAAGTATATTTCCTCCTTGAAAATGCTATCCTTGCTCAATCATATTATTGGTAGTTTTAGTTAGCTAAATACTTAGCTTCATTTTTTATCTATTTATTGTTACTATGAGTATGTACATATATAACAATGTGTGATCTGTTTCTGAATGGAATGTATAGACTGATTGATCATGTAACCATTTAATATAGTGAATTTTTCAAAAATATAAATTTTATATTTTATTTTAATGGTTTGTTAAGCTGATGCTGATAAAGTTTTATGTGCATGTATATGAGTGTTTGTGTGCAAATATCTCTATGGATATATAGTCTCCATTCACTCAAAAAATAGAAGTTAAATTTTGATAAAACACTACGTCAAAAGTACTGAGCTTATTATGAGCTTTCTCTTATTTTTCACCCTAGTTAATGAAAACAAGAATGGATGTGTAAATTGACAAGTATCTGGCTGTCTATTGTGTAATAGAAATTGTGTGATACTTTACATGCTGGAATTTGAGCAATGAATAGTAGAGGCACGGTTTTTTGTGGTCATATAAGGAGATGAAAATGAACAATGTACAAGCAACCAAATGAAGAAACATTTATAAAGAGTTGTGATCTAAAATAAAACAGTAAGTAGTACTGAATGAACTTCTTTTATAATTTTTAAAATTTCCTTTCCATTTTTAAAGTTCTAACTGTAGTTTTCCCTTCACTAAGTCTTCCCCCTCCACCCTTTGTCTCCCTCAGAAACACTCCCCTTCTGTCTCTCCTCAGAAAAGAGCAGATCTCCCAGGACATCAACCAAACACAGCATAGCTACCTATATGATCATGCACATACCATCACATGGACGCTAGACAAGGCAACCAGTAGGAGAAGAGTCCCACAGATAGGCAAAAGAGTCAAAGACAGCATCCACGCCTACGTTTATGTTTTCCACAAGAATGCCAAGATATTCGGGCATAATACATATGCAGAGGACCTAGGTCAGACCTCTATAGGGTCCCTGATTTCTGCAAGTTCCCATGAGCCCTGGTCAGTTGATCCCATGGTCCATGTTTTTGTAGTATCCCTGTTCCCTATGCTTCTTCTGATCTTTCTTCCTCTTCTTCAGCAGGACTTCCTGAGATGTGCCTAAGTTTAGCTGTGGGACTCTATATCTATATCATGATGTCCCATTTGTTATGGGTGTTCTTTCAGGAAGTGTCTCTTGTGCCAATGAGTTCAAGGCTATCACCCACTTTCTCTTCTATTAGGTTCAGTGTATCTGGTTTTAATAATGAGGTCTTTGATCTACTTGGACTTGAGTTTTATGCAGAGTGATAAATATGGATCTATTTGCCTTCTTCTACATGCAGACATCCAGTTAGACCAGCACCATTTGTCGGAGATTTTTTTCCATTGTATATTTTTGACTTATTTATCAAAAATCTGTTGTCCAGGGGCCTGGTGAGATGGCTCAGTGGTTAAGAGTACTGACTGCTTGCTCTTCTAGAAGTCCTGAGTTCAATTTCCAGCAATGACATGTGGCTCACAACCATCTGTAATGGTATCTATTGCCCTCTTCTGGTGCATTTGAAGACAGCCACAGTGTATTCATATACATAAAATAAATAAATCTTTTTAAAAAATCTGTTGTCCATAAGTGTGTGGATTTATACCTGGGTCTTTGATTAGATTCCATTGACCATCATGTCTGTTTTTATCCCAGTACTATGTGGTTTTAATACTATAGCTCTGTAGTACAACTTGAAATAAGGAATGGTGATATCTCTTGAAGTTCTTATATTGTATAGGATTGTTTTAGTTATACTGAGGTTTTTGTTTTTCATATGAAGTTGAGTATTGTTCTTTTAAGGTCTGCATAGATGTGTGTTGGAATATTGATAGGAATTTCATTGAATCTGTAGATTGTTTTGAACAGATGGCTATTTTAATTATGTTAACCTTACCAATCCATGAGTACAGCCAATCCTTCTATCTTCTTCCATCTTCTTGCATTTTCTACAATTTCTTTCTTCAAAAATTTGAAGTTTTTATCATATAGGTCTTTCGCTTTCTTGGTTGTAGTTACCCCAAGATATTTTATGTAAATTTTGTCTATTGTGAAGGTTGTTGTTTCTTTCTTTCTCAGACCATTTATCATTTGTATATAGACACTGATTCTTTTGAGTTAATCTTGTATCCATCCACTTGGCTGAACATGTATATGAGTTGTAAAATTTCCCTGGTAGAATTTTGGAGGTAATTTCTGCATACTCTCATATCATCCTTGAATAGTGATACTTTGACTCCTTTCTTTCTGATTTGTATCCCCTTGATCTTGTCTTGTTGTTTTACTGCTCTAAGGGAAGGTTTCAAGTTCTGTTTTGAATAGATAGGAAGAGAGTGGGCAGGCTTGTCTTATCCCTGATTTTAGTCAGATTCCTTTAAGTTTCTCTCCTTTTAATTTCATGTTGGTTATTGTCTTGCTCTCTATTGCTTTTCTTATGTTTATGTATACACCTTGTATCCCTGATCTCTCCAAGACTTTTAACATGAAGGGGTGTTAGATTTTATCAAAGTTTTTTCTACATCTAACGAGATGATCAATTGATTTTTTTCTTTCAGTTTGTTTATATGGTGGATTACATTGATTGATTTACATATATTGAACCATCCCTGAATCTATGGGATGAGGCCTTCTTGATAATGGTGGATGACTTTTTGACTGTTCTTGAGTATTTTATTGAGTATTTTTGCATCAAGTGCAATGAGGGAATTTGGTCTATAATTCTCTTTCTGTGTTGAATCTTTGTGTGGTTTAGGTGTTAGGGTGACTGTGACCTTATAAGATGAATTTACCAATGTTCCTTCTGTTTCTAATTTGTGAAATAATTTGAAGAGTATTGATATTAGCTCTTCTTTGAAGGTCCGGTAGATTTCTGCATTAAAATCATCTGGCTCTGGGCCTTCATTTTTGTGGGAAAACTTTTAATGACAGCTTATATTTCCTTAGGGGTTATGTGTCTATTTAAATTGATCTTGATTTAAATTTGGTATTATGCACTGAGAAAATTGTCCATTTCATTTAGATTTTCCTTCCTTCCTTCCTTCCTTCCTTCCTTCCTTCCTTCCTTCCTTCCTTCCTTCCTTCCTTCCTTCCTTCCTTCCTTCCCTCCCTCCCTCCCTCCCTCCCTCCCTCCCTCCCTCCCTTCTTTCTTTCTTTCTTTCTTTCTTTCTTTCTTTCTTTCTTTCTTTCTTTCTTTCTTTCTTTCTTTCTTTCTGTCTTTCTTTTTTGGAGTGTAGGTTTTTGAAGTATGCCCTAATGATTATTTGGATTTCCTCAGAGTCTGTTGTTATGTCCTCCTTTTCATTTCTGATTTTATCAATTTGGGTACTCTTTCTCTTCTTTTTACTTAGCTTGGCTAAGGGTATGCTTATCATGTTGATTTTTTTCAAAGAACCCACTTTTTGCTACTTTGATTATTTGTATGGTTTTCTTTGTTTCTATTTTCTTTATTTCAGCAGTCAGATGAATTATTCCCTGCCATCTACTCTTCTCGAATATGTTTGCTCCTTTTTTTTCTAGAGGTTTCAGGTATGCTGTTAAATTGCTAACATTATATCTCTTCAATTTCTTTATGAAGGCACATAGTGATATGAACTTTCCTCTTAGAACTACTTTCATTGTGTGTTATATGTTTGGGTATGTTTTACATTAATTTTCATTGAACTCCAGAATGTCTTTAATTTCTTTCTTTATGTTTGCCTTGTTCCAGGAGTTGCTTAGTAGGGAGTTGTTCAATTTCCATGAGTTTGTAGGTATTCTATTGTTTCTGTTGTTGTTGAAATCCAGCTTTATTGATGATAATCTGATAGGATTCAGTGTTATTTCAATTACCTTGTATCTGATGAAACTTAATTTGTAACTGAGTATGTGGTCTATTTTTGAGAAGATTCTATGAGGTGCTTTTGTGTTGGATGAAATGTTCTCCAGATATCATCTGTTAGAACCATTTGCTCTGTAAGGTCTGTTAGCTCCAGCATTTGTTGGTTAGTTTTTTTCTGGATGACCTATGCATTGGATAGAGTGAGGTATTGAACTGCTATTAATGTTCAGTGAGGTTCAATGAGGTTCAATGTGTGATTTAAATGTAGTGATACTTTTTCAAATATCGGTGCCTTTGCCCCTGGAGCATAGATGTTAAGAAGTGAAATTTCATCTTAGTTGGTTTTTCCTTTGAAGAGTATGAAATGTTCTCTCTCTCTCTCTCTCTCTCTCTCTCTCTCTCTTTGATTAATTTTGCTTTGAACTCAATTTTGTTAGATATTAGAATAGCTAAACCAGCTTGCTTCTTATATTCATTTGCCTGGAAACATCTTTTTCTAACTCTTAGTTCTGAAGTTATGTCTATCTTTGATGTTGTGGTGTGTTTCCTGTATGCAGAAGAAGGATGGATCCTGTTTATGTATCCATTTTGTTAGCATGTGTCATTTTATAGGGGTATTAAGCCCTTTGATATTGAGAGACATTAATTACCAATGATTGTTAATTCCTGTTATTCTGTTGTTGTTGGTGGTGGTTGTGATAGTGTGTGTGTGTCTGTGTGTGTGTGCACGCACGTGCATTTGTGTGCATCTATGTGCATGTATGTGTGTGTTTCCTTACTTTGGATTTTTCTGGTGTGAGATTATTTATTGCCTGTGTTTTAGTTGGTATAGATAACCTCTTTGAGTTGGAGTTTTCCTTACAGTACCTTTTATAGAACTGGATTTGTGGATAGATATTGTTTAAATTTGACTTTTACATGGAATGTCTTGATTTTTCTATGTATGATGATTGAAAGTTTTGCTGGATATGGTAGCCTGGGTTGTTATCCAGGGTTCTTGGAGTCTGTAAGACATCTGTTCAGGCTTTTAGAGTCTCCGTTGAGAAGTTGGTTATAATCCTAATAGATCTGCTATTATATATTTCTTGGCCTTTTCCCCTCACCGTTTTAAATATTCTTTCTTTGTTATTAATGTTTAATGTTTTGGTTATTATGTGGCATGGGATTTTCTTTTCTGTTCCAGTCTATTTGGTATTTTGTAAGCTTTTTGGACATTTATACGTCCTCCTTTATATGTGTCCTTCTCTCGACTAGGAAAATTTTCTCTTATTGTTTTGTCAAACATATTTCTGAGTGTTTGAGCTAGAATTATCTTTCTTCTTCTATTTCTATTCCACCATCTCTTCCTGGGTGGAGTCCTGATACTAGTTGCAGGCCATGCCAGTCAGAAGAACGGGTGAATAAATCCTTGCCCATGGAATTGTCCCATTCCCTAGATTCATTTCTCAAAGACTCATGCACCAGTTCCCTGTCCCTTTGTCAAACCTCACAACTTGCCCTGCTGCAAGGTCTCTGGCCTCAATCCAACTTGAGCAGACCTCCACTGCTCAGGTGCAAGACATACCATTGAAAAACAGAGCACTGACCCACCTGACAGAAGGGTCCCTGGCATCCCACTCTTTAGATGCTCCAAAACCCATTCCATGTACTGTCTAGTCCTGCCCTACCATTTTCCTTCCTGCTCCTGTGCCCCAGTTTCCAACATAAGTGAACTTCCAGTGTCCAGGAGCAGGCCACATCAGCCTGAAGAACTGATGCATGTAAGCAAGCCAGAGAGGAGATAGACAAATTGAGGAAGACTCCTCATTGGACCAGATACCACATTGGCAACCAGAACCACAGATCTGACCAATAGTTAAGAAAGGTGAACATGATGATGCACTCTTATAGTCACAGAAGTTAAGTAGGATAAAAAAAAGAGTACCTTGTTTTCCTTCTATTTATTTAAAAGTTTCTTTCACACTATATGTTTTCATCATATTTTCCCATCTGCCATTGCTCCCAGATCTTCCTCACCTCCTTACCCATCCAAATTCATGTTTGTTTCTCAAAACTAAAACTAAACAAAAATTAAAAACAAACCAAAAGAGTACAAACAAAAAAAGTCAAAGCAAATAATGAAACAACACACACACACACACACACACACACACACACACACACAGAGAGAGAGAGAGAGAGAGAGAGAGAGAGAGAGAGAGAGAGAGAGAATACCAAATTAAAACAAAAATCCCACAAAAGGCAGCCAGTCCCATAACACCCAGAGGAAGCTTCACTCCCAGGTGCTCTAACATGTCTAGGATCACAGGGTCACAGGATCACAGGATCACAGGATCACAGGGGCTTGGTCACACCAGGAACTCAGGGTCCTAGAGGCAGCTTGACTCCCAGGAGCTCTGACACACCCAGGATCTCAGAATCACAGGATCCCAGAATCCCAGAATCCCAGAGACAGATGGTCTCTGAGGAGTTCTGACACAACCAGGATCACAGGAAGGACAGGTAGAGATAACCAGATGGCAGGAGGCAAGTGTAGAACATAAGCAACAGAAACCAAGGTTACTTGGAATCATCAGAACCCAATTCTCCCACCATAGCAAGTCCTGGATACACCATCACATCAGAAAAGCAAAATTCAGATATAAAATCACTTCTCATGTTGATGATAGAGGACTTTAAGAAGGACATAAATAATTCCTTTAAAGAAATACAGGAGAACACAGGTAAACAGGTAGAAGTCCTTAAAGAGGAATCACAAAAATTCCTTAAAGAATTACAGGAACAGGTGAAGAAAATGAACAAAACCATCCAGAATCTAAAAATGTAAATAGAAACAATAAAGAAATCATAAAGGGAGACAACCCTGGAGTTAGAAAACCTAGGAAATAGATCAGGAGTCATAAACGCATGTACAGATAAACTTTTACAGACAAACTGTTACTGCCTGTTCCAAATATATTTTCTTCCTCAGTCATCCAAAGCAGACTTAAAAGATGCCTTCCAGGACTAAATTCCTCAAACACCCTTGCTTTTCTGGGATTATAACAACAGAGCATGATGTTATGCAAACCATTACAGGCTTAACTCGCTATCCACCCCATGCAGACATCCCCCTGCTGGTGTTCTGCTCCTATGTTGTGATTACCCTACAGGCTTATCCCCACAAAAGAAAAGGACAGTGCCTGCTGCCACAGATCCAGCAGAGACAACTCCATCTCCTGGGACTTGCCTGGGACAACAAAGCTACCTTCCTCCAGACTGAAGGCTTGAATGACATACACTGAGATCCAGAGACATGTGCTGAGTCCTACAGAGGACAGACATGGGACCTTACAGCTACAGATAAACTCTTTCCCAAGTCAAATAGCTATTGAATATGGGGGAAGTTATATGATAGTAAGGAAAACATGATATCTATCTAGATTAATCAAATGTTGTTTAAAACTGACATTATTACCCTCAAACTGTACAACCCATGGAATAATTAATTGATTCAATCATTTCTTGTCTTCCCAACCCCCACCCTTAGCACTCCTTATCCCTATGGTTTATTTGTGCTATCCCTCCAACTGTATAGTGTTTTCTTTGGCTATTACCACCCCACCCAAAATTTTCACTACAAATGAAACAGTCACTCCAGTGACCCCTCTCTTTTAAAAAAGTAAAATGGAGAGATGTAAGACTGTGAAAGAGAGCCTGGTTTCTGGTTGAGCTAAGGTTTAAAACTCCGGAGACCCAGTAGTGGGTCCCCACCAGGGGATAACCATTCAAGGGATGTAGGTGTTTTGCCCTGCTCCTGGGCCCCAGGCTCCTGACACAAGGCTGAAGCTCTCCACAGATCTGTGACCATCAGTCATGTAAGGCAAATGACTCAAGCCCCTACACAAGTAGTGGTGTGGTCACATAGCCTCAAGACATTCTAATTTTAATTGAGGCATCTAGAGGCTAAGCCAGTAAACTGCCCTTCCCAGCCACTCCTCCTGGCAAAAGGTATTTTAATCTCAGGCCTGCCCTGAAGTTGTGGGGTATGCTTTCACTCATCGCCACTCTCTGCCATGACAATAAATGCCCTAAAACCATGAACTGTCTCTTTATTGGATCCACTGTGGGGAACAATGGAACAGGCCTTTGTCTAAAGAATTGCTTCTAGTCTTCCTCAGAAGGACTCTCAGTGCTCCTAGCCATGGCCTCTACTAAACCAAGTCAGCTAGCCACTGACAAGCCAAAGACTTGGTCTCTGGTGGGACCCAGCCAGGTTCTTGGCCCAGGCTAGATCCAACCCAAAGGCCCCCACTCCATTCTCAGCTCTTCTGCAGCATCCAGCAGCGCCTGGGATGCCCAAGAGCCTGAGAACCAGATGGAGCTGGATCTGTGAAGTCCTCAGGACTGCAAGCAGTGTTACCCCAACCCCGGGTGGTGTCCTGGAGCTTTTCACAGTCTGACACTGGCCTGGTGGTGCCATGGGATGAGTGCAGTCTAACTTCCCATGTCTTCTTCCCCCAGAGGCCCGAGCCCTGGGGTGGACACGGGACTTCTTTCCACTATAACTCAACAATGATGCAAGCATCACCAACAGAATACAAGAGACAGAACAGAGAATCTCAGGTGCAGAAGATACCATAGAAAACATTGAAACAACAGTCAAAGAAGATGCAAAAAGCAAAAAGCTACTATCCCAAAACATCCAAGAAATCCAGGACCCAATGAGAAGACCAAACCTAAGGAAAATAGGTATAGAAGGGAGAGAATATTCCCAACTTAAAGGGCCAGTAAATATCTTCAACAAAATTATAGAAGAAAACTTCCTTAGAAAGAAAACAGCCCAGGCTACTATATCCAGCAAAATTCCCAATTACCATAGATGGAGAAACCAAGATATTCCATGACAAAACCAAATTTACACAATATCTTTCCACAAATCCAGCCCTACAAAGGATAATAGATGGAAAATGCCAACACAAGGAGGGAAACTACACCCTAGAAAAAACAAGAAAGTAATCTTCTTTCAACAAACCCAAAAGAAGATAGCCACACAAATATAATTCCACCTTTAACAACAAAAATAACAGGAAGTAACAATCACTTTTCCTTATTATCTGTTAACCTCAATGGACTCAATTCCCCAATAAAAAGACATAGACTAATGGACTGGATATGTAAACAGGACCCAGATTTTGCTACATACAGGAAACACACCTCAGTGATAAAGACAGACACTACCTCAGAGTAAAAGGTTGGAAAACAATTTTCCAAGCAAATGGTTCCAAGAAACAAGCTGGAGTAGCCATTTTAATATAGAATAAAATCAACTTTCAACCAAAAGTTATCAAAAAAGACAAGGAAGGACACTTCATACTGGTCAAAGAAAAAAATCTACCGGCCACAGGGCTTCATAGCAAATTAGCGCAGGGACAAAGATACCCTCCCAGCAGCTTGGAAAAGCCGGGAGTGGGCCCAAGACAAGCTGCACTGTTCACCAGGAACTGCTCCGAACTTGGGCAACACAGGGACCGAGGTAGGTGAGCATAGAAACCCCCTGGATCCCAACAGCGGGTGGCTGAGGCAGGAGACTTCTGCCTGGGTCTCCAGGTTTCCATAGTCAAGCAGCGCCGGGAGAAAATTTCTCTCCCAGGAGCGTGGAAAAACCCTGAGTGGGGGCAAAACGAGCCCCAGCGCTCACCGATTCCGCCCGGTTTCCGTGGGCCACAGAGATTGAGGGACAGGAACTTCCACCGGCGGTGGGGACCTCAGCTTGGGCCACAGGGCTCCATAGCAAATTAGCGCCGGGACAAAGATACCCTGCCAGCAGCTTGGAAAAGCCGGGAGTGGGCCCAAGACAAGCTCCACAGCTCACCAGGAACTGCTCCGAACCTGGGAGACACAGGGACCGAGGTAGGCGGGCATAGAAACCCCCTGGAGGCGGAGACCTCTGCCTGGGCCACCAGGAGTCCATAGCCAACGAGCACCGGAAAAAGCTACCCTCCCAGGAGCTTGGGAAAGCAGTGAGTGGGTTTAAGGGGAGCAACACCTCTCACCCAGACCCGCCCGGATCCGCCGGGACCCAGCGCCTGAGAAGCCGGGGAACACAAAATCTCTGAAACTTCAGGTTCCCACCTGTGGGTGGAGACCTCTGCCTGGGCCACCAGGGGCCTGTGCGTGGGGACCCCAGCCCGGGCCATAAGGCTCCAGGATAGAGTGGGTATCCCAGGAGTGCTGACACACCTTTGAGCACAGGCAAAACAACCAGTTCTGCTCAAACCCATTGGACCAAGAGGGACCCTTGAGGAGCCATCAGGGCATAGGAACCAAGGGACAGCCGGGGACAAGATCTTTCCGATTTCCTTCTGCACCCCAGAGCAGACCCGGTGCACAGCTCTCCAAACCCAAACACCTCTCAGAGAGAGCTGGTCTTCAGGGAGTACTGACACAGAGGCCTGTAGGAGGGGCAAGCCACAACCAGACAGAGTAAGATCAGCTAACATCAGAGTCAATAAGATGGCAAAAGGCAAGGGTAAGAACATAAAGAACAGAAACCAAGAGTACTGGGCACCATCAGAAGCCAGCTCTCCCACCACAGCAAGCCCTGGATACCCCAACACACCAGAAAAGCAAGACTCAGATTTAAAATCATTTCTCATGAGGATGATAGAAGACTTTAAGAAAGAAATGAATAACACCCTTAAAGAAATACAGGAGAGCAGGGATAAACAACGAGCAGCCTTTCAAGAGGATATTCAAAAATACATTAAAGAATTACAGGAAAACACAATCAAACAGGCAGAAGTGCAAGAAAACACAATCAAACAGACAAAGGAAATGCATAAAACTATCCAGGAGATAAAAATAGAAATAGAAACAATAAAGAAATCACAAAGGGAGACAACCCTGGAATTAGAAAACCTAGGAAAGAGATCAGGAACCATTGATGTAAGCATCACCAACAGAATACAAGAAATAGAAGAGAGAATCTCAGGAGCAGAAGATGCCATAGATAACATCGACATAACAGTAAAAGAAAATGCAAAATGCAAAAAGCTTCTAACCCAAAACATCCATGACACAATGAGAAGACAG
>CM052709.1:85180330-85209782 GCA_028551405.1 Uromys caudimaculatus | reverse complement strand
ATGGGCCTGAGCCCCCCCCCCCCCCAGTCGTCCTGGAGTTCCGACCACCAACCAAAGAATACACTTCTATTGACCCATGGTTCGGACTACATATGGCAGAGGATGACCTCGATGGCCATCAGGGAGAAAGGAGAGGCCCTTGGGCCTGAGGGTGCTTGAGGCCCCAGTAAAGGGGAATGTCAAGTTGGGAATATGGGGATGGGTGGGCGGGTAGGTGGGAGGAAGAATTCCCTCACAGAGGCAGGGAGGCGGAGAGGATAGGGGGTTTCCAAAGAGGAGACCCAGAAAAGGGGAAACAATAGAAATGTAAATAAAGTATCAAAAATAAAAAAAAAAAAAGAAAAAATGTACCAAGATGAACTATCAATACCAAACATCTATGCTCTAAAAATCGCAGGCAGTATAATAATAATATGTGTTTAAAATACACAAATATGGCACAGTCCCTTCCTGAGGGAGGAGAAAGAGAGACTCAGGAAGTAAACAACACTTCAAGTTCTGCCCAGTAGAAACATACATGATCCACAAGCTCCTCTCCAGATATCATAGAAGCAGAAAAAAAGCTGCCTGGAGAAGAGAATCTCTGCTCAGTGGAGCTTCTCGCCGAACACTCTCAAATTGTGCTTCCTGCACAACCTGCAGAGGGCTCTAATACTGCAGCTGTCCTGAGTTCTCACCCATAATGAGGTAGACTTTTCAGTGATGCAGTTCCTTCTGAGCTGTTCATGCCTTTTTACATGGCCCCAGTAAATGTATTCATTTATTATTATTTCATCTACTTCAGTAGAATGGTTATGTTGATCTGTCATCAATTTCCCATCCAGGGTTAATAAAGACTCGCTCACATTTCCCCAGGAAAAGCTTTACATAACATTCAACTATTAAGTTTTAAAATTTCGAAATTAAAATGGACTTTATTTTGATTCCACTGATTCCCCCTCAAAAAATCCCACAAACTTAATAATAATAATAATAATAATAATAATAATAATAATAATAGTCCATGTTTTCTTGGCCAACTACTCCTGGGCATAGAGCACATATTTGAGAGTTAA
Organism: Uromys caudimaculatus; assembly: GCA_028551405.1. Taxonomy (NCBI): domain Eukaryota; kingdom Metazoa; phylum Chordata; class Mammalia; order Rodentia; family Muridae; genus Uromys; species Uromys caudimaculatus. Next base: position 85,208,727 of record CM052709.1, on the reverse strand, counting down.
GTAAGACATACCCAATACTCCACTGGAGAAAACCAATTTTTTTCCCAAGCAAGGATTAATTAGAAGTAGCTTCTGTGATGGATGTGATCTGGATTTACCTGTATGGGTGTTATCTGTGCTGTTACAATGTCTTCATATATGGATCAGTTTGGTTGTGTCTGGAAGACAGTTTCCTTCCACCGTCTCTGGCTCTTTTAGGCTTTCTGCCTCCTTTCTTTCACACAGATCCCTCTGTCTTGAGGAGAGTGTTTTAATAACTAGACCCCATTTAGGACAAATAACTCCATAGTCTCTCACTTTCTGGCCATTGTCCAGGTGTGGGTCTCTATATTATTTGCTATCTACTGCAAGAAGGTGCTTCTCTGGTGTGTGCTGGGAAATTCACAGGTCTGTGGGCATATCAGTATCACATACTGTTGTATCTCTTTACTGCATTTCATTGCTTTTTAAATTATTTTATTTTTGGTAATGCTCTTATACCACTTTACTTTCTTCTCTTTAAACATTCAATATAATCCCTCTTGCTCTCTTCAACATCATGAGCATGTTTTTATTAGCTGTTGTTACATGCACATATGTATATGCATATGCATATATATTCTAAATATAACAAGTCCAGTCTACATAGTGTTCTTGTAATATGTTATCAGGTTGACCATTTGGTATTGGATAAGCAAGTATTGAGCTTTTCTCTGGAAAAGACTGTTTCTCCCATACTCAACATTCCTTGATTTCTTATAGCTCTTTCTGTATGGTTAGGGCCTTGTAGATCTTTCCCCATCCACTTGGTGACCTCTATTATTGGTGTCCTTGTTCAGGTCATATTTAGATAATTATGTTGGTGAGAGTTTATGGATACAGCTTTGGACATTGTAAGGTATCATGTCCCACAGCAAAAGTTCTGATTGTCTTTTATTATGTTTAGGTATGGGTCTTGAATTCCTGATCTCACTAATACTTTTAACATGAAGGGGTATTGTATTTTGTCAAATGCTTTTTCTGCATCTAAGGAGATGATCATATTTTTTTTTCTTTGAGTTTGTTTATATAGTGGATTACTTTAATGAATTTTCATATATTGAACCAACCTTGCATCCCTGGGATAAAGCCTACTTGATCGTGGTGAATGATGGTTTTGAAGTGTTCTTGGATTCTGTTTGCAAGAATTTTAGTGAGTATTTTTGCATTGATATTCATAAGTGAGATTGGTCTACATAAGTGAGATTGGTCTAAAGTTCTTTTTTTTTTTTTTTTAGTTGGGTCCTTGTGTGGTTTAGGTATTAGAGTAATTGTTGCTTCATAGAATGAATTAGGTAGTGTTTCTTTGGTTTCTATTTTATGGAATAGTTTGAGCAATTTGTTATCAAGTCTTCTTTGAAGGTCTGATAGAATTCTGCCCTAAATTCATCTGGCCCTGGCCTTTTTTAGTTGGGAGATTTTTAATGACTTCTTCTATTTCCTTATGGGATATGGGCCTGTTTGAATAGTTTACTTGCTCTTGACTTAACATTGGTATGTAGTATCTGTCTAGAAAATCATGCATTTCATCTAGATTTTCCAGTTTTGTTGAGTATAGGCTTTTGTAGTAGGATCTGGTGATTTTTTTTAATTTCCTCAGTTTCTGTTGTTATGTCCCCTTTTTCATTTCTGTTTTTGTTAATTTGGATACTGCCTCCAGGCCCTTTAGTTAGTTTGGCTATGGGTTTATTTATCTTGTTGATTCTCCCAAAGAACCAGTTTTTGTTTTTGTTGATTCTTTGTATTATTCTCTTAGTTTTTATTTGGTTGATTTTGGCCCTGAGTTTGATTATTTCCTGACATCTACTCCTCTTGGCTGTGTTTGCTTCTATTTGTTCTAGAGCTCTCAGGTGTGTTGTTAAGTTTCTAGTGTAGGATTTCTCCAATTTCTTTACTAGGGCACTTAGTGCAATGAATTTTCCTCTTAGCACTGCTTTAATTGTGTCCCATAAGTTTGGGTATGATGTGTCAACATTTTCATTAAATTCCAGGAAATCTTTAATTTCTTTCTTTATTTCTTCCCTGACAAAGTTATCATTGAGTAGAGAGTTGTTCAGTTTCTACATGCATGTGGGCTTTCTGTTGTTTTTGATGTTATTGAAGACCAGCCTTAGGCAATGGTGATCTGATAGAATGCATGAGATTATTTCAATCTATCTTTACCGATTGAGGGTTGTTTTGTGACCAATTATGTGGTCAGTTTTGGAGAAGGTACCATGAGGTGGTGACAAGAGGGTGTATTCTTTTGTTTTAGGGTGAAATGTTCTGTAGATATTTGTTAAATCTATTTGGTTCATAACCTCTATTAGTTTCACTGTGTTTTTGTTTAGTTTCTGTTTCAATGACCTGTCCATTGGTGAGAGGCCCAAAGTGGGATTCAGCTCAAGGGGAGACCCCAAGGCCTGACACTATTACTGAGGCTATGGAGCACTCACAAAAAGGAACCTATCATGACTGCCTTCTGAAAGACCCAACCTGCAGCTGAAAGAGTCAGATGCAGATATTTGCACCCAATCAATGGACAGAAGCTGCTGAGCCCTATGGTTGAATTAGGGAAAAGCTGGAAGAAGCTGAGGAGAAGGGCAACCCTGTAGGAGGATCAGCAGTCTCAATTAACCTGGACCCCAAGATCTTTCAAACACTGGACTATCAACCAGGCAACATACAAAAGCTGATATGAGGCTCCCAACACATATAAAGCAGAGGACTTCTGGGCCTGGGTTCAGTCAGAGAAGATGCACCTAACCCTCAAGAGACTGGAGGCCCCAGGGAGTTTAGAGGTCTGGTGGGATGGGGGATGGGGATAGGGGTGGGGACATCCTCGTAGAGACAGGGGTTTGGGGAGGAGGTATGGGATGTGGAACAGTGGGGGGGGTGGACCAGGAGGGGAATAAAATCTGGAATACAATAAATAAATAAATAAATAAATAAATAAATAAATAAATAAATACATAATAGAATAAAAAAAAAAAGAAAAAAGTTCTGATTGTCAACAATAGAAACTGTCCTTCAGATATACTGGATGTCATCCTTTAAAAACATCTGCATCTGGCTTCTCTGACTGAATATATGTACAAGTTTCTATCTAACACATTCAAAGAAAAATTATTTGTAAATACTGATTCATAACAGTAACGTTAGAACTATATTTATCATGTAATATCCAAGTATAGCTCTTTTCATAAGACTTTCAAGAAATACATAACTTATACATGTCCATATACATGGTTGTGCATGCATTATAGCTTGGAATGTTCTTTGTTTAATAACAACTTTTTGTACTTTAATATTTGATAATTAAATATACTTGGCCTGTATACCAAAGAGAGATGGTATCTATTTATATTCAGCTTGATCTTGGTCATGAACCAAAATGTAAGAAAAGTGTCCCATTATGAAATAAGATGTATGGGTAGATGATTTGTACAGATCACCATGTTATTTCACAGCCTTTGTTTGAGCGATTCATTATGAAAGCAAACATTATTCATGGCACATTTATGTAAATGAGCCTCTCACATGAATACAGTTTTATTGGAAAAATCATATTAATCCACGTCCTTAAAATATAAGAAAGACAAAAAGTAAATTTCTATATATTGGATTAGTTTAATATCAAAACATTTGCTATGAAATAATTAAGTTCCTATAATAATTCAACCATGAACTTGAACAATGTCATCCTTCTTAGATATATAATTACTTCTCACAGGCTTACTGTCTTAGTTTGCTATCTGTTGCTGGGATAAAATGCCTTTGCCAAAAGCAAATTGAGGAAGGACATGATTTGACTTTAGATTACAATTGGTCATCTGGAAGACAGGACAGGAAGTCAAGGCAGGAACTTGGAAGAAGGAACTGACCAATGGACTATGAAGGGTTGGTTTGCTCTTCACAGCTTTCTCAGTTGTACCCAGAACCACATGCCCAGGGCTAAAACTTCCCCTCTCTTCACAGTGGACAGCTCCTATATTGATCATTAATTACAAAAGGGCCCTACTGACTTACAGGCAACTCAATGGAGCATTTTTTTAATTGATGTTCCTTTTCCCAGATAACTTAAGCTGGTATTAATTAATCCAGATATGTACAATTGCATAATTATTACAAACCAGCTATAGGACATTTTAGTCTTCCTCCAAAATATATGTGTCTTGTTTTGTTTAATCTTTTCTCCCTAAGTTCAGTAGATTTCTGACGTTTGTATATTTTTCACAAATGTCATGACCATCTTACAGCATGTTTTCTTCTTTGTTTGCTCTTCCACTCGGCATTGCACTTCGCAGATCCATCCTGTTTAGTCAGTTCCTTCTTTTACACTGCTGTAACTGTTGCATGCTTGTAAGTGAAGCACTGTTTATCTGCTCTCCAAGTGATATGCAGTTCTCATTTTGGGTTCATATAAGTAAAACTGTTATGAATGTGTGAATATTTATCTTTGTGTACACCTATGGTTTTATATATCTTGGATAAGAATAACAGACTGGAACTTTTATGTATTACAGTGATATGAATAATGTATACAACTTGACATTAAGAAATAAATCATTAGGGCTGGAGAGTTGGCTCAGCTGTTAAAGGCTAGGCTCACAACCAAAAATATAAGAAGGAAATCAATAAGTATAAGCAAAATTTTTGGTTAGGTATTTTGGCAAATTCAATGTAAAGTGAGCTGGGTAGCATATTTGAAAACACGTTTGCTATCATTTGTAATTAAGAAAAAGCAAAACCTATAATGATGGTCTACAGAGATGTCCCATTAGAAAACTGCCTGCTATGCATCATGTGGATCTGAATTGGTATCCTCAGCACCCAAGGGGAAAAAAAGCCAACTATAGCTTACATCTATAACCTTAGTTTGCACTGGTGATGCTCGAGTTCAGATTTGGGGAGTGATTCAGTGATAGGCATATCCCTAAAGCTCATTGGCCAGCCAGCATCACTGAATTATTAGTATTAGTTTTAGTCAAGAGACTCGTCTTAAAGACAAAGATGAAGAGTGGATGTGGAAAGACATTCTTGACTTTTTTACCTCCATATGCATGCGGATATGTACTTGCATACATACATGCTCTCACCCACAGAAGCAGGTACATACCCTCCAAAACAGACACACAATAAATAAATATACAGAGATGCATAAGTGTATAGCTATTAGGATGAATAAAATTAAAGAATAGCAAAGCTCCAATCTGGATGCGAATGAAGCCTCCTTAATTTTCATGTGCTGCCTTGGAAGCTAGAAAGTGATATTGTGATTTTCAAACATAGTTTGGCCCTTTCTCAACTTTTCTTCAACAAGCTTAAGTAAATGGCTCCATCTAGTGTGTAAATGAGAAGAAGCACCCTGTTGAATTAAAAACAGCTACAATATAAAAATTTAACTTTATTCTTATTTAAGTATTTTGACTTTGTTGTGAATCTTTCTCAATAGGAGTTGATGATTTTGTGATAGTAAAATAGAAAGGGATGGTTAAGTGAAGTGAAAAAAAACCATCTTTCTAAATCCTGTTATTTTGATAGATGGTAGAATGGGCAGGAGGGGCTTTGTAACATGGGGAAGTCCTAGTTGCTGACCAAGTGAAATGGTAAATTGAAACAGAATTCCATGAAAGTGGGGAACTGCCTGCTTCTGAATTAATAATATTTTTGTTTGTTTTTACTTTTTTTCATTTAGTATAAGTTTAGTATAAGTTGTGGTTTAGAGTTTTTAAAATATTTTTATTGGTTATTGTATTTATTCACATTTCAAATGTTATCCCCCTTCCCAGTTTCCCCTTTGCAACCCCCCCATCCCATTCCTCTTTCCCCTGCTTCTATGAGGGTGCTCCCCACCCACCCACTCCCACCTCACTGCCCTAGAATTCCCTTACACTGGGTCATCTAGCCTTCACAGGACCAAGGGCCTCCCCTCCCCCTGATACCAGATCAGTCAATCCTCTGCTACATATGCAGTTGGAGTCATGGGTCTCTCCATGTGTACTCTTTGGTTGGTGGTTTACTCCCTGGGAGCTCTGGGGGGTCTGGTTGGTTAATATTGTTCTTCCTATGGAGTTGCAAACCCCTTCAGCTCCTCCAGTCCTTCCCCTAACTCCACCATTGGGGTCCCTGTGCTTAGTCTGATGGTTGGCTGCGAGTGTTAGCATCTGTATTTGTCAGGTTCAGGCAAAGACTCTCAGGGGACAGCTATATCAGGTTCCTGTCAGCAAAAAGATGTTCCAAAATATCACAGGAACACATATTCCACTATGTTCATAACAGCCTTATTTATAATAGCCAGAAGCTGGAAACAACCGAGATGTCCTTCAACAGAGGAATGGATACAGAAAATGTGGTACATTTACACAATGGAGTAATTCAGCTATTAAGAACAACGACTTCTTAAAATTAGCAGGAAAATGGACAATTCTAGAAAATTTCATCCAGAGTGAGGTAACCCAGTCACTAAAGAACATATATGATATGTATTCACTGATAAATGGATATTAGCCCAAAAGTTAGGAAAACCCAAGATACAGTTCACAGACCTTATGAAGCTCAAAAAGAAGAAAGACCAAAGTGTGGATGCTTCCATCATATTTAGAAGGGGGAACAAAATAATCACAGGATATAGAGGAAGGGAGTGACCTGGGGGGGAAGAAAAGAGGGGAACTGAAAAAAGGGACAGGATTAGGTGTGGGAGGAGATGGGGTGGGGGAAGTTCAGAGGGTTAGGAAATTGAATGGAGCTTTGTAGCAGAGGATGAGGAGCTGGGGGTAGCCACTATAAAGTCCCAGATGCCAGGGAAGCAAGAGGTTCCAGGACCCAATGACCTTATCTAAAATATCCAAAGCGGGGATAGAACCTGTAGAGATCATATCCATTGGTTAGACATGGCTCCTGGTTGTGGGATGGGGCCACCCACCCATCTCAAAATTTTAACCCAGAATTGCTTCTGCTTAAATGAAATTTACAGACAAAGAGTGGAGCAGAGACTGAAGGAAAGACCATCCAGAGACTGTCCCACCATCGTATCTGCAGATACGAATCCCAGACCCTATTGCTGTTTTTACTATTTTCATTTAGTATAAATTTAGTATAAGTTACGGTTTTGATCTTAAATGTGTGCTATATGTCAAAGGCTTGGCGATATTTGGTAGCATTACTAGGAACTGGTAGAAAGTCTACATTGTCAGGTATTGTTAGGTGACATAGGTTACTGAGGTATTGGCCTCAAGTGTGTATCTTGTTTCCAAACAGTATTCTATCTCTGCTTCATACACACTGCTAGGGACACAGCCTTAGTTGAAGGCAGAGTCTGAGAAGGGTGGATGCAAGACTGGTGAAGGGAAGGAAGGATCAGACATAGGACATCATTTGCTTCATGAGAGATGGGACAGAGAGGAAGTACATCCCAGTATGGCTTTTCCTACTTTGACAACTTTTGTCTCTTTTAGGCTTTATTTATGCTTAAAATCATTTCCTCAGAAATTTTATTCATTGACTACATAGCTTTGCAAAATATGTTTTTTTCTAAATTCTTCCTTGATTACATAAGAATATTGACAGAAGAACAAAGCAAGCAAACAGCAATCTTATCAGACCTAAAGATTAACATTATGGTAAAATCAACTTTCTTTAAAATCAGTATCTTTTTCCTGAAGATTGGCATAGTAAAGTCTTGTGGTTACAGAAATGCTAGATAGGATAACTTTATATGAATTTGATTTTGTTTCAGTTTGGCATAAAATTAATAGATCAAAAGGTATTTTCTACTACCTATTATATCAAACTTGGTTTTCTACAAAAGTTCAATCTCTAATCCTTATTTAATTCTTCCTTTCTTTTCTCTGTATTTCTTTTATATTTGGCATAAAATCACCATCCTTTTTCTTTGATTCTTAAACTATTGTTCAGCCCCTTTGCTTAAGCAAGTGTGGTCTATCAGTAAAGTTCTGGTCTGACAAATCTGTTCAGGAAGACAGGCAGTTCACTGAGCCATGATACCTTCCTCTGTGGCTCTGCCATGAATCCTTGTTTCAATATGATTGCTATTGTTATTACAATTCTGTAAAGAGAAGAAGAACATCGGGATTCCTAAAACTGCTTACTTTCGCCTTCATGAATATACCAAGGCTTGTCATAAACTTGCACAATCCAAAAATCTCTAAATGTTTATATTTAAGTAATAAGTTCTTAAGAAAGACTCAATTTTCTGCATAACTGTTTCCCACCCCCAGGGAAATTTCAGAAATTTCATTCTTGTTTTTACTAGTTTTTTGTTATCCCAGCTCTAGCTTTTGGAGAGAGGCCTTTAACAGTAAATAACATAAGTATAGCAAAAGGTGTGAAGCAAATATCTACCAAGGGCAGGGAAGAGTCAGTCCAGGTTGTCCAAGCAGAGGAACTCTGTCAAACAGCACCTTCAGGATGTTTGACATCAACAGCATATCCTGATGTAAGCGACATGGGACTCCCATATTCTACCTGAATGATGTTCCCTCTTACCCCAGGCCAACAAACAATGGAGCCAGCTGGCTGTGGATTGAAACTTTGAAACTAGGAGACAAAATAAACATTCCTTCAATTTAAGTTGTTCTTTCTCTTTGGTATTTTGCCACTGGAATGGGAAGTTGAGTAAAACAATATCAAAATAAATGTGGAACAAAAGTATTTGTAGTTCTTTGACCAATGGTCCATTATTCAGCTGCTTATTTATTCCTCAAACTTTATTTTAGCACCCAGCATGTAACAGACCAGCTAACACCAGAGATAACTAGATGGCAAGAAGTAAGTGCAAGACAATAAGCAAGAAAAGTCAATATACTTTGACATCATTAGAACCCAGTCCTCCCAACACAGCAAGCTCTGGATATATCAACACACCTAAAAATAAGGAACCTGATGTAAAACTATATGTCATGAAGACAGTAGAGTCCTTTAAGTAGGATATAAATAACTCACTGAAAGAAATACAGGAAAACATGAGTAAACAGGTAGAAGATCTTAAAAAAGGAAACAAATAAATTCCTAAAAGAAATACAGGAAAACACAATCAAACAGATGAAAGAACTAAACAAAGTGGTCCAAGACTTAAAGTGGAAGTAGAAACAATAAATACAAAAGGAGGCAACCATTGAAATGGAAATCCTAGGAAATAGGTCAGGAATTACAGATGTAAGCATCACCAGCAGAATACAAGTGATGGAAAAGAGAATCTCAGTTGTAGAAGAAACTTTAGAAAATATTGATGCAACTGTCAAAGAAAATTCAAAACATAAAAAGCCTCCTAACCCAAAACATCCAGGAAATCCAAAATATAATGAAAAGACCAAATCTAAGAATAACAGGAATAGAAGAGAATGAAGATTCCCAGCTCAAAGACCTAAAAATGTTTCCAACAAAATCATAGAAGAAAACTTCCACAACCTAAGAAAGAGATGGCCATAAATGTATAAGAAGCCTAGAGGACATCAAATAGATTGGACCACAAATTCCTCCAGTCACATAATAATCAAAACACTAAATGTACAAAACAAAGAAAGAATATTAAAAGGTGTAAGGGAAAAAGGCCAAGAAACATATAAAAGCAGATCTATCAGAATTACATCAGATTTCTCAACAGTGACACTAAAAACCAAAACAGCCTGGACAGACATCATGCAGGCCCTAAGAGATCAAAATGCCAGCCCAGGCTACTATACCCAGCAAAACTCTCATCGACAGAGATGGACAAACTAAAATATCCCAGAACAAAACCAAATTCAAACAATATAAATATACTAATCCAGCTCTACAGAGTATTCTTGAAGGTAAACTCCAACACAAGGAGGGTACCTACACCAAAGAAAAAAACCAGATATCTCAGAACAAAGCTGAAACGAAAGAGTCACATGCACATAATTACACCAACAACTACAAACATAACAGGAAGTAACAATCATCTGCCTTTACTATTTCTCAACATCAATGGACTCAATTTCCCAATAAAAAGACATAAGCTAACAGTCTGGATATGCAAACAGGATCCAGCATTTTGTTGCATACAAGAAACACATTACAATAACAAAGATAGACACTACCTCAGAGTAAAAGTCTGGAAAAAAGTGATCTAAGCAAATGGTCCCAAGAAACAAGCTGGAGTTCCCATCATAATATTCAATAAGCTAGACCTTCAACCAAAAGTTATGAAGCAAGATGGGGAAGGACATTTCATATTCATCAAAGGAAAAATCCATCAAGAGAAAGTTTCCATTCTGAACATCTATGCCCTAAATGCAAGGGTACCCACATTCATACAAGAAACTTTACTAAAGCTCAAAACACACATTGCACTCCACATCATAAAAGTGTGAGACTTCATCCCCCCACTAATGGTTATGTCATTGAAGCAGAAGCTAAACAGAGACACAGTGAAACTAATAGACATTATGAACCAAATGGATTTAACAGATATATACAGAACATTTCACACTAAAACAAAAGAATATACAAATTGACCATATAATCAATCTCAAAAGAAGCGTCAACAGATACAAGAAGATTGAAATAATCCCATTCAATCTTTCAGATCACCACAGACTCAGGCTAGACTTCAATAACAACAAAAGCAACAGAAAACCCACATGCTCATGGAAACTGAACAATGCTCTACACAATGATAACTTGGTCAGGGAAGAAATAAAGAAATAAGTAAATGAATTTTTGGAATTCAGTGAAAATGGTGATACAGCATACCCAGAAATTTATACCAATAAAAACCTTGATTTTGCATCAAAATAACTTCTGTACCAAAATAAGAAATTATGACTTCAACTTAGTAACAATTATAAAGGCTTCTACCAAACGAGATTATAGCTATACAATCAATTCTAGCTATTTCTTCCCTGTTCCAATTATGACCATTTCCAAATTTCCTAGAAAGGCAACCTTAGAACAACCACCTCCAGCCTCAAAGTCCAGGCAACTGGGACAATGACTCTTCTTAACTTCTTCAAGATGGATATGGGTACTGATATATTTTTGAAGGGGGCGAGGGTAGGGAGCATAGGGGAGTTGGTTGGCATTAAGAAAGCCACACCAAAATTGGTTTAGTCTCTGATGCCTGTGTCCTGACTGGATCCAGCTGAAAGTCTAAGACATCAGGATTTCAAGCAGGTCAGTTCAGCACGTCTGATGATGAGACTCACCAAGGCTGTATATTCTGTAATATACAAATCTCAAAACAAAATTCTAGTTCATGATTCTAAAGGAGTCTCAGTTATATTCTTTGACATCACCTAATATACTTTCCTAAAAGGACTTGCCTCGAAAGATGGCCACAGATCAAAGCTGTAGAAGCACACAAGCATGAGCTTTGTGCATTATCAGGCTTTAGCAGGAAGATAGAAATTAATAACTCTTTAAAAATGATCTGATGCTAAAAAAATGATTTAAAAAGATGACAGAAAGACTGAGAAACTAATCAGGAAGCATGAGGGACTTAAAAAATTAACACTATAGGGAAATATTTCTCTCTCTGTCTCTCTGTATATGGAGTGAGGTAACAGAAACCAGAAAGGCAGTCATCACATGTTGTCACTCATACACAGACATATACGTGTATATGACTAGCCTTCAAATAACAGAGATCTGCATACATTTGCCTTCAGAGTCCAGAGTCCCTTGTGCTGGGAATAAAGGACTGAGCTACCCCTGCCTGGCACTTACAGGTCTTAAAATATTGATTTGTATGTCAGTATTTGAGTAACTGTAGAATCCAGGAAACTAGAAAGGAATCTTTGATAGGGAGAGGGAAAAAGAGACCTTAAGGGAGGAGGGAAGGTGAATAGTAGAGAGTGAGATTTAAGTGGGAAGAGGGTTGGTAGGGTGAGAGAGGAGGAATGGGTTGGATAACTAACTGTAAAGGCCTTATGGTGTCGTTAATAGGTTTCCATATGGCTTTCTCAAACATTCTAACATCTATTTCTTTCTTTCTTTCTTTCTTTCTTTCTTTCTTTCTTTCTTTCTTTCTTTCTTTCTTTCTTTCTTTCTTTCTTTCTTTGTTTCTTTCTTTCTTCAATCTGTAATGTATGTATGTATGTATGTATGTATGTATGTATGTATGTATGTATGTATGTATCTATCCATCCATCTATTATTTCTCTATCTATTTATTGTCTATCTACCTACCTATCCATATTCATGTAAGATTTTAGCTGGAGTTATCATACATAGCGTATTATTCTCCTCCAATAAGCTATGGATTTCTAAATAAAATTCAGTGTCCTCTGTGAGATACTTGTAAACTGAATCTAAGAACACACTTGGACTCCCACAAAAAGATTATGTAAAGTGACTAAACAAGTTTTATCCCAGAGGGACAGTGATATGGAAGAATATATAATTCAATAAATTTAATCTTCCTCATAAACAGACTAAAAGTCAAAATCCTCATGATAATCGCATTAAATACAGAAAAGACCTTTAATAACATCCAACACTCTTTCACAATAAAAGTTCTTGGAGAGACTAGAGACACAAGGGTGATATCTGAACATTACAAAGGCAATGTACAGCACACCTCCAGCTAATATCAGCATAAACAGCATAAACATAAATATCAAAACAATGCCATTAAAATCAGGAACAAAAGAATGATGTCTCCATACCTACTCAACATAGTACTTGGATCTTTAGCTAGTACTGAAGGAGATTAACAGAATTTAAATAGGAAAGAAAATAGTCAAATGATCTTTTCTTGTAGACGATTCTATCCAAGAACTCAGAAAAAAACCTAATGGGAAACTTCCGCATCAAATAAATACTTTTAGCATCATAGCAGGATACAAAATCAACACAAAAAAATCTGTAGCTTTTGTATGTACAAATGACAAACAGACTGAGAAAAAAACCCAGTGAAACAACATCTTTTACAATAGCATAAAAACAAACAAAAACTTTTGGGTAATTCTAAACAAGCAAGTCATTAAAACTTCAATCACTTCCCATGTTCAATTTTCCCATGGTTCTTTCCATCTTTATATCTTTTGAAACAGACACATGAATGCTCTGTACTGTTTTCTAATAGCTTCTTACCCTTTTGAGTGAATTCACCTAATGACTACAAATTCAACTTTCTGCTGGACCCTCCAAATACTGATTTAGAAGATCTTGATTGGATGTACTTGGTAGGGAGTAGTAGATCTCTTGGATTTCTATACTATTATTAGAAACAAAATTTGCAGTGCTTTTGTTGTTTGTTCAGCAATTTTCTCCTTCTGCCTTTAGATATTGAAGAGTCTAGTATCAGGGAGAAGAAGGATTCTTACTTTCTCACACATTTTATCTTTAGGAACCCTGATTCATTTTTGCTTATTAATATAATGAAGCAATATGAGAGGGTATTTATGCCAAGTATGAAGAAATAGTAAGCTAGGCATTTTCTGTTATTTATGTAGTGAGAATGATGAAAAATCAAGTCTCTTAATGTAAGAAAGAATAATATTTCCTTTGAATGCATACTAATTTTCTACATTTAGTCTGTTGTTTTGCCTGGTGTACCATATTGACAAATCGAGTGGCAAAATTGTTCTAAGCTTCATGAGTTGTGGCAACATGTCCACCTCTTAAGAGAGAAGATAGGTCCATCTGGAATGGAAAGAGAACCTGCGCATACACACGGGTCAGTTCATCCTAAGAAGGAAGCTGATCTGAAATTGCATTTTTATATAAAACAAGTTTCATATCATATACGATGGTCCTTCTCTTAAATGACATATTTCCCCCAGGACTGTTAGTGCTCCTCTGCAGCCCCTGCCTTCATGTACAGAAGAATATACACCTGTGTTCCTTCATGTACCGTAGAATATACACTTGCATTCCTTCACGTACAGTAGAAGATACACCTGCCTTCCTTCATGTACAGTAGAATATACACCTGAGTTCCTTCTCTTGGGTGGAGATGAATTTTCAGGAGAAATCTTTCTCAGAGTAAAGCTTTTCATTCAAGGCCATTACTTGACATTTTTTATTCTGATTCTTGCTTGTTCTTCTAGATCTTCCCTCACTGTGAACAGGGATAAATCATCTCATGTTTCCTGATATTTACTTACTTACTTACTTACTTACTTACTTACTTACTTATTACTATAGAATCTACACAAATTTTATCAAGTGAGATTATCCAGCTGTAGAGAAACAACAATGAAGGAAAGCCTGGAGATACTTATGGTTGGTTCGCGATTGTTTCTTACACTTTATTTTTCTGTTTCTTTTACAAATATTCACTATTTATTCGACATTTTGTTCAACGTTGTTTGATCACATTCTCCTCCTCTTTCCTCTTCCCCTTCTCCCGCCTTCCTTCCTCTTCTTTTCTGGTATTTGTGACACAGAGAAGATGGAATCCAGGCTTGGAACTCCTGCAGTGTCACTCAACCCTTTTGTAGGGACGTTGGCCTCCTGTACTGGAAATAACGTTCCCTGTAGAGGTTCCAGGGGCAGTGACAACAGGACTCACCTGGGCTCAGGGAGTACACTGGTGCTTCAAACACACCTACAGTATCGTCGGAGCTGCTTTGGATAAGCCATGGACAAGAGAGAAACAACAGATGCAGTGAAGAAGGGTCAGGTGGTACAAGGTGATAAACACCAGAAAACTGAGAAACCCCAGAAAATAAAAACGCACCAGAAAGCACTTCCAAGTGCTGTGAAGAAGTTTGCTCACATCCCAAATAAGAAAAAGTTAGATCCGAAATACGATGATTCCTCGGAGGCGCCATTTGGGTTGGGTCCTCTGGTTTTCCCTTGTTTACAGCGTTTCAACAACATTCAGTTCTTCCTGACTCTGTGCTTTTTAGCGAGTATGGCTCATGGTAAGTTGGAGGAGCAGGGTTACTCAGGTGAGAGGATTTATTGAGGTAGACTTGAGGCTGACACACTGTGGGAAGTAGAGGGTGGGTGTCTTCTGATTTGTTTTCCAAACATGAATGAAAATCAGCTAAAGCAATGCACTGCCATTTCCTTCCATCTTTGGCTCCCTGCTTGGCGGGGTGGATTCCACACCGTGGCTTACAGCTTCAGAACTGAAGAGAAGGTGGTGTTGAGTTAGTGCATGTTATTTAATGATCAACTTAAGTTCGGGTTGAAAGCTCGGGAGATTAAGATATAACTGAAAACAACATCGCCATCACGATTTCTGCTCACAAGTTTGAAACACTCTTGACAAGCCAGGTTTCTGCCTGGAGTTTGTTTCCTCATCATTGAATTGAGGGATGGTGAGACTTCAGGTGTTTCAGATCGCAGGAAGAAACACATGAGTGCTATTATTCATATGTTGTCTTCTCTTTCCTCTTGCCTCTTCCTTCTCTTCTGTTATCTTAGTTGTATATTTTTACTAAGAATTTTTGTAATACATTTGCCCTCTGGCTTCCTGCTGTCCCTCCTACTTAGCTATTGCCAGTGAGAGGCTTGGGTAGTAGGTACTAAAAGGGTGTGCAGAATCTTCTATGGTTTTCTGATTTGGGTGGTGATTTTGGCAGCAGGAGCAACACTGAGTGATTGAGTTTCTTGGAGGTAAAGTTGAGAATAGATATTCTATCAGCAACAATCATGAATATTTCAGCAGCACTGTGCTGCTGTCTGGCCCTGGGTCAGTAGACCAGCAGGGAGGGGATCAGTTGGTTCTCAGAGATTTAGGAGCTTTAGGAAGAAGGATATGGGTTCCTGGATCCCTACACTCCGTGAGTGTTTGAGGTATTGGGCAACAGCAGGGATGGTTGCTTCAGCAATGACATGTGTTGCTGCCACATTGCAGACCAACAGTGAATAATAATTTAATTTAATTCACTCCAAGAAATGAAATCCTTTTGCAGCTATTCCTTATATCATATCACTTTCCCCCTTCCTATGATTGTTTCTGTTTTACACGCTGGATGGTGAGTGTACACAGATAATGCTACATTTATTTGTTTCATGATTTATTTGTATGTGTACATTAGGTTTATTTTTTATTTTAAGATTGAAAATGCTCAGAAATGTTGAACTTCAAAGACAGAATCTTAGATCTGGAATAGGTTATACTTTGATATCCAAGCTGTGTTTCAAATATCTTTATATTTTCAATTAAAAATTGGTAAACATCGATTATATTATTTGTAAATTCTTCAAAATTGGAACATGACACATCTAATATAGTGATGAGATGATTCAAACATAACTTATCTCTAAGAGACTACTAATAGAAGTATGTAAAATAGATCCTCATATTCAGGTAAAATATTTCATGAACGTTAATAAATGTATTTTTATTTATAGATTTTACTCATTAATAGTATTATGAAATATACTTAAATAGTATGAATATAGTTTTTCTTTGAATTATTATAATGGTGGTCTGTTTTGTCTTTTAAAATGTAGTATATTGACTTTTGTCTTTCTTTTGTTTTTCTAGGTATGATATTTTCTCTTGTTGATCTGAGTTTGAAAGTATATGTGACTCAATTTTCTGCGTCAAAGTCAGAGACGTTCCTAATGGATTTCAGTGATTACTTTTCTGCTTTCATGGTAGCATTGCTTGTAGCACACTTTGGAGGTAGAGGGAATAGGGCAAAATGGGTGGCAGCTGCCAGCATCGTAACAGGACTTGCAGCAATTGTTTTTGCTTTTCCTTTCTTTAACTATGAAATTATAAGAAAGGACAGAGAAAAAGAAGGTGAGATATTTTTCTAATGTACTTTCATATATTATCAATATTTATTTAACTCTTTGATTCAAGAAATTGAAAATAGATTATGATGTATATCTGTGTGTCCTTTCTTCTGAATGTGGTTCTGTAACCATGTTTAATATATCTGTAGAGCTCTGATTTTTCTCTTGGAAAGAGTTGAGTCTAGGAAGAATCTTTGTGGGATAATTTATAAAATTATTACTTTTATAAAATTTTAAGGCTGTTATAAATCTCTCTAGAACTCTGGTAAGTCATTTTATTTTGTACCAGATACTTTAATTATTGTTTGTTTTATTCACAGCACAGATACATATTAGTTCAAACACAGTAGTAACCTACAGAGAATGTAGTGCTGACTAGAAAGGTAATTCTTTTCAAAAGCCGCAAGCTACTCTTTAAGTACCATCTGAATCTACAAAGATAGTGACTTTGAGACTTTGTGCAGTGTTGATTCCACAATTTTTGCTGTTCCTAGTAAATAAGATCTAGTTGAAATGTCCTTGCAGTGTACTTCTAACACTATTGTCTCAGAATGTTCCTTATCACGCACAGGCTTTTATTGGCATGATAAGCTGGGTATTACCAAGAAGTGATGAATAAGGGACATGCATCCACATGCATGTATACGTATATTAATGTTTCTGAAGTTTATACTGTTTATTAAGTTTATACAATATTAAATTTAGAAGTAGTTAATATTAAGCACAACTATTTTAATATAAAAATAGTTGCATACTATGTAATGCATACAAGTGTAAGAAGTGCATATTATACATGTTTTTAAAATGTCATTTATATTTGCAAAACTCATATTTGCTTCAGTGAGAAGATGGCTTAAGAAAGAAGATAATGAAAACATTTCCTTACTTGGTTCTTTTAACAGTATTCTTGTCAGAAATAGTAGAATCCTCAGGAACTTGTCATGATCAATATTAAAATTGCTAGTTAGTAATTAAAAAATGTACTACCCTTGCAGAAGACCTGAGTTTGGTTCAAACATAGACATTATTGAGCCAAAAAACCACAAATGACTACACCTCAAGGGAACTATTCTTCTGGCACATGATGTCAACATTGCCTTATACACACACACACACACACACACACACACACACACACACACACACACACAGATACACATACACACCCCATTGAGAGAAAGGGGGTTAGAGGGAGTGGGGAGGAAGAGTGGTGAGGGGAGTTGGAGGGGAGGGAGAGAGGGAGAAGGAGAGGGAAGAGAGAGAGTGAGAGAGGGAGAGGAGTGAGAGAGGGAGAGGGAGGGAGAGATCCTTCTCCTTTTGTTTATCTACACATCTTCCATTATTGCTATGTCTCCTAATTTTATTTTCTGCATTCTTTCCTTTTTGTGCTTTCGTGACTCAAAACTAGAATAGATAACAAATAGAAAGCAGAAAGCTGTGGACTATATGGAAGAGGTTCAGAGAATACATAATGAAAAATGAACTTTCTCCCCGAATTCATGTACCATTCTACATTATCACCTTTGTTTTCTAGAACTTTATACAAAGTGACCATGCACACATCCATCTTAGCCGGTATACTGAGCTCAGGATTTTGATGATACACACCAGTGGTTCAAACTTACTTAGAAAGAAGGCAAACTTCTTTTCTATCTAGGACCCGTGGATAATGAAAACCTGTTTCTTCTGGCTCATCCGTTGCTGCTTCCCTTCATTTGCAGATTGTTTTCTGTCTGCCAACAGGATATAGCAAAATCTTTCAAACCTCCTCTAGTGAGTGCCCTCAGCTATTTTATCTCTTTGTCCTGCTTGGAGACCTTGGAAGTGAATCATGCACCTGCCCCTTTCCCTATGCCAGGTGGCTGCTGAGTCCTGTGATGAATCTGCTGCTGCCAATTGGAAGTGCTAGTTTCTTCAGAAAAGGATCTATTCATGTGAAAGTCATTATAGTCCACAATCTATTATAACTTTTGATAAAACATTAGGTTTTTGTTTTGTTTGTTTGTTCCTTGGTGTTTTGTTTTGTTAGTGTTTTTTTTTTCTAAACTCCTACATAGTCCTATGCTGGATGGAAAATATCAGCATGTAGAAAAATTGCCTTACTTTCTTTTTTTATTGGATATTTTATTTATTTATATTTCGAAGGTTATCCCATTTCCTGGTTTTCCCTCCACACACCTCCTATCACATCCTTCCTCCCCCTGCTTCTAGTAAGGTGCTCCCCAACCCATCCATTCACTCCCGCCTCACCACCCTGGCATTCATCAACACTTGGGCATCGAGCCTTCACAGGACCAAGGGACTCTTCTCCTATTAATGCCTGATAAGACCATCCTCTGCTGCATATACAGTTGGAGCCACGGGTCTCTCCATGTGTACTCTTTGATTGGTGATTTAGTCCCATATAAAATGTTATAACAGAATAATTTTTGTCAGCACATTAACATAACTCATGCTATTTACTATAATACTATTTACTATAATTAAATTTTATCTGTTGTGAAATTAGACATTTAATCCACATTTGTAGTATTGAACACAACCCACTTCTTGATAGTTTTTCTTTTGGAGATTTCTATGTATGCTACTTAGATGTTAAGTTACTTATAATCTTCATTTTCCTTAATGAACAATTATTATTAAGACTCAAAAAGTATTAGTAAGACTCAAAAAGAAAGCAGAGAAATATGATCCATAGGAGTATGTTGACTAGTATGTTCAACTTTCTAGAACAAGACAGAAGTGAATGGTCTCAGGAGGTGTATTATAACTATCACGAGCATGAAGGACTTCCTTGAGTCTATTCAACATGGAGTCAAATTGGCTTTTGAATGTCACAAAAGTATAGATAGAGATCTCAGAAAAATCATAATTTGACTACAGTTGTAACTTTACTGAGAGTTTGCATGTTGCATAAGAGAGAAAATATTAAAGAAGTGTCAATGATAATTATAGATGAAACATATACAGGGTCACTGAGATAGTTTACAGGAGCATTCCAACAGGAGTTTTAAAGGATTATTTGGATCACACACTAAAGGACATCAGCCAGAAAGATGAGAAGAGTAAGAATTAAGAAAGAGTGACTGTTGGGTGCTCAGCCATAAATGGGTTCTGCAGGGTCCACAGAACATTGCAGAAGCAGAGGCAGAAGTAGGAAAGAACTTAATGGGGGTGGAAGGTGTGAGGAGTAGTTATGAAATATTGAATGTAGGCATGAAGTGGCCATTGGAGTCTTGAACTCATGGAAGCTGTGTCTGTACATCATTTACCCTAGATAGCATCTGTAAACAACCTATCATGGAGGGAAAATTAGCTCACAACAAGTCACCATGCATTTCTGTAGACATATATGTAGATAGATGTTAGAGAGAGAGAGAGAGAGAGAGAGAGTAAGTCCCTGGCAAGGTGAGCATGGCCCACAATCCTAACAAATAACCTTTCTTCTGCCTTCCAGTAAACAATTCTAATGCAGCTTATTGAGTCATTAAAAAATAAGACTGTGAATGTAGAAAAGGAATCCAGTTGCAAATTGGAAGCCAATCAGTGGGAGTCTAAGGCAGAGAGAAAGAGTAAAGATATGGCATAAACTGAGATATATCACATATATGTATGAAAATGTCTTAAAAATACCCATTGAATATAGAATATATTAAATAAAAAGAACAAAGAAGGCGTTATATGCTGAGTTAAATCATAATCTTAGTGAATTTTCCACTCCACTGAGTTATGTATTGGTCCACACAAACTACACCAAATGCTATTTCATTGGTATAATAGATTGTACTTTTACTTTATTAGTTTCTACAATAATATCTTACAAGCATGTGTTAAATTTCACCCGATTGTCATAATAGTTATAATTTACTATTACGTGTTTAGTTCTGCCAATCTACTATCAAATATAAATACACAAACCCTATGACTGTGTGAGTAAGAAAATTAAGAAATAACCTGTGATCTAAATGATTTTAAAATAAAATGGATAGTTGACCACAGAGTACCTATGGAGATCTTTATCATTTAATACCTTGTCTTTATGATCCCACTTACACTTAGTTATCTTGTTGCTCTACAAAAAGGTCAGAAACAAAAAACGGTGGGGAATATGTCTTTAATTCATGATTTCAGAGTATTGCTTCTGTGGTTGCTCGTCTCCACTGACTCTGAGCCCTGTCCAGGCAGAGAACACTGGGAGTATAGTATGCACATGAAGTCAGTTGACCTCATGGTGGAACAAAGCAGAGTGAAGGCAGGAAGGAGCTGGACAAGATATACCTTTCAGAAACAAGGATGTGCCCCTCTCTCTTTCACTTGTATGAGCTCTTCAAATAATATCAACAAGGAATGAAGTATTGAATACATGAGACTTTAGAGAGGTATTTCATATACAAACCATAATAGTATATTATAGAAACTCAAGGGTCTAAAACAGGAAATTATTTAATCCTAGGAGTAGTGTACATGTAATTTAAAGATTGTAAAGAAAGAATTATGAAATAAAACTCAGATGGTGTTCTGTCCCGGGCATTGCAAGTGCTTTTATTCTGGAGACAAATGTCAGAAGAACAGGATGCAAAGTATTGGAAAATGAGTGTATTATGCATGTATAAATGTGCATGTATGTAATATCTTTGTATGTATAATCTCATGCATATAAATAACTATACCATTTCGTAATCTGTATATGTCTTCCAGTATTCACTCCCATTTTCCTTTTAATGTGTTATTTCTATTTAGAACATAATGAGGAATTGGTTGTATGACTATATTCAATCTAATGAGAAAAGCATAGTGCTGGTAGCAACAGAAAATTAATTGTCCACGTAATTTTGAACTCAATTCAGTAAAATGTATTTCTTATCTTTCAAAAGAGTTGTGCGAGGAAGGAAAAAAACCTAAAGTTTGTGATGTACAGCTAATACCGCACAAATCAACCTGTATCTATCTCTTCACCTTCGGGCAGTTTCTCCATGGAATGGCAGGGATGCCAATTTATATGCTTGCCATGAGCTTCATTTTTGACCATGTTCCCACATATTCATCTGGATTATATCTAGGCAAGTTTTTTTAAACACGTACGGCGCATTTTGAATCACTATCAGATTTCTGTGTGGTTTAACTGATAAGTAAATACTATTTGCCAGGTGATGACAGTGTCCTAACAAGTGATGACTTGGTTCATAATTTTAAAATCACATTGGTACATCTAATTATAAGATTTGGAACAGTAGTTAAATTGTTTAAATGTCACTAAAATGTTTTACAGGAATAGAGAGTATAGGAATGTTTTAAGTGGCAAAATTTTCTCTATGTCTCTGTTTCTATATTCTTGAGAGAGTGGGGAGGGATATGGAGGATCAAGGAGAGGGTAGAGAAGGGTACGGTGGGGGGAGAAGGAGATAGATACACACAGTATCATCTCTTCAATTTACACTGTCTTTTGTAAACTGTGTCCTGCATTAAATAAGGATTGATTCAATCCCAAATAATCTATCTGGTAACCAGTAGTAGATTCTGATCCTGGTAAGGAAGAATGAAGTATTTTCACAGACTTGTTAGATATGATTTTTTCTTTCTTTATTAATCATTTTATTTATTTACATTTCAAATGATATCCTGTTTCCAGGTTACCCTTCCACAAATCCCCCATTCCATCTGCCCTCTCCACACTCTCTTCTGCCTCTATGAGGGTGCTCCTCCACCTACTCACCCACTCCAACCTCACACCTTTAGCATCTCCCTATGCTGGAGCATCCAGCCTCCCTCCCCTCCTATTGATGTCAGATAAGGCCATCCTCTGCTTCATATGTTCTGGAGTCCTGGCTCCCTTCATGTGTACTCTTAGGTTGGTGGTTTAGTCTCTGGGAGCTCTAGGTGGTTAGGTTAGTTGATATTGTTCTTCGTGTGTGGTTGTAATCTCCTTCAGCTACTTCAGTCCTTCCCCTAGCTCTTCCATTGTTGTTCCCAGGCTCAGTTCCATTGTTGACTGTATGTGCATCTGTGTTGTTAAGGTGCTGGTAGAACCTCTCAGATAACAGCCATATCAGGAGTGTCAGCAAGTGCTTCTTGGTATCAACAGTAGTGTGAGGGTTTGGTGTCTGCAGATGGGATGGATCCCTAGGTGAAGCAGTCTCTGGATGACCTTTCAGTCTCTGTTAAATTTTTTGTCTCTTTCTTTTCTTTAAGATAGGAATGTTTCTAGGTTAAAAATTCTGAGCTGAGTGGGTATCCCCATCCCTCCACTGGGTTCCCTGCCTATCTATGGGAGGTGGTCTCTACAGGTTGTATTTTGGCTTCATTGGGTATTTTTGCTAAAGTCATTGCCATTGGGTCCTGGGATCCTCTCACTTCTCTGGAGTCTGGGACCTTCTAGTGGCTACCCCCAGTTCCCCATCCTCCAATGCTACATGTTTCTATTCAGCTTTCTCCTCTGTCCCTTCCAATATCTGATCCTGCCCCCTTCTTCCTCCCCCTTTCTCTTTCCCTCCCAGGTCCCTCCTTCCCTCTACCTCCTGTGTTTATTTTGTTCACAGTTCTATGTAAGATTGAAGTGTCTACATTTTGGTCTTCCTTCTTCTTAAGCTCTATATCGTTTGTGGCTTGTATTGTGGTTATTCTGAGCTTTTGGGCTAATATGCACTTATCAGTGAGTACATTCCCTGTGTGTTCTTTTGCGTTTGGATATCTTACTCAGGATGATATTTTCTATTTCCATCCATTTGCTGGCGAATTTCATGAAGTCATTGTTTTTAACAGCTGAGTAGTACTCCATTGTGTAAATGTACCACATTTCCTGTATCCATTCTTCTGTTGAGGGACATCTGGATTGTTTCTAGCTTCTGGCTATCATAAGTAAGGCTGCTATAAATATAGTGGAGCATGTGTCCTTGTTATATGCTGCTGCATTTTTTGGACATATATCCAGTAGTAGTATAGCTGGGCCTTCAGGTAGAACTATTTCCAATTTTCTCCGGAACTGCCAGATTGATTTCCAAAGTAGTTATATGAGATTGTAGTCCCACCAGCAATGGAGGAGTGTTCCTCTTTCTCCACATCCTTACCAACATCTGCTGTCACTTGAGTTTTTGAACTTAGCCATTCTGATAGGTGAGATGGAATCTCACGGTTGTTTTGATTTGCATTTCCCTGATGACTAAGGATGTTGAACATTTCTTTAAGTACTTCTCAACCATTCAAGATTCCAAAAATGAGAATTTTTTGTTTAGCTCTGTACCCCATTTTTCATAGGGTTATTTGAGTTCTTTTTATATTTTGGATATTAGCCCTTTCTGGGATGGAAGTTTGGTCAATCTTTTTCCAAAGTCCTATTGACAGTGTCCTTTGCCTTACAGAAGATTTTTCATTTTATGAGGTCCCATTTGTCAGTTCTTGATCTTAGAACAAGAGCCATTGAGGTTCTGTTCTGGGAATTTTCCCCTGTGCTGATATGTTTGAGGTTCTTTCTTATGTTCTCTTCTATTAGATTCAGCATATCTGGTTTTAAGTGGAGGTCCTTGATCCACTGAGTCTTAGGCTTTGTACAAAGAACTAAGAATGCACAAGTTTGCATTCTTCTACATGCTGAGTGTCAGTTGATCCAGCACCATTTGTTGAAAATGCTTTTTTCCACTGGTTGGTTTTGTCTTCTTTGTCAAAGATCATGTGACCATAGGGGTGTCGGTTTATTTCTGGGATTTCAAAATGTCACCCTTCACATTGGTCACAAATAATATCACATATCTTGGTGTGACTATCACCAAGCAAGTGAAAGATCCACATGACAAGAACGTCAAGTCTCTTAAAAATAAAATCAAAGAAGATGGAAAGATCTCCCGTGCTCTTGCATTGGCAGGATTAACATAGTGAAAATGGTCATCTTACCAAAAGCAATATGCAGATTCAATGCAATCCCCACTAAAATTCCAACTCAGTTCTTCACAGAGATAGAAAGAGCAATTCTCAAAAATTTAGTTAAAATAACAAAAATCACAGGATAGCAAAAACCATGCTTAAAAATAAAAGAACCTCTGGAGGAATCACCATCCCTGACTTCAATCTGTACTATAGAGCCATAGTGAGGAAAAATGCATCATATTGGTACAGAGACAGATGTGTAGATCAATGGTTAGATATCATTTTTAAAGCATAAACTTATATTTACTTTGAGAATGTCTATAGTGATATACTATAGAAAATTTAATTTATGTTCATATTGAATATAAATATATTTATACTACATTAAATATGTAGATTAAATGAGATAAAATGAAGTTAATAATTAAGTTGTATTAGTTTCTAATACTTGATTAGATAAAAGGCTATGCCACCCAGTTGTACTCTCAGTCATTAGTTAGATGGCTCTCTGATATTTTCTTAGGTACAATTAACACTCACAGTCATTAAGTACTGAGCAAAGCACATGACTTTGGTCATCAGAACAGTCCTTACTCAAGCCATGTAGAGTCCTAAGAGGGCAGACTTACTGTTCCCAATGAAGTTGCAACTGTGGCTCAGGACTAGCATCAACTATAAGACTATCGTCAACTCTTGCATGAGTTTATGATCAGCTTCTTGTCATATTATTTTAAAACTTGTTAGAATAAATTATAGAAATATTTACAAATTTCTCTCTCCCTCTCTTTTATACCCACTCCTATTTCTTCCTCTCTATTCATACCCATCTTCTCTCTGCCAAGTAAAAGAGAATAGCATAAAAAAATATAGATATCACAGATAGTTCACTTGTATTTTATATGACCAAGTATGATTGCTATGTTTTTTGTGCTGTGTTTATTTTTAAGCTATTGCAGATGCTGCACGAGTGGTGGGGTACTCTCTGGGTTATATTGGAGGAATACAAAATTTAAAGATTACTGAGAAGGAAGCTATGAAAGCAGTGTAAGTCATACTATTTACTATTCTATTTAGTTTATGTTGTATAGAGCACTGGTTGAATAATACAGAGCAAATGTATTAAACTGTGGGTGATGTATACATATATGTAAACATAAGTATAATTATACTGTGCATTTGTGTTTTTACTGTTTAAAATATAATCAATATAATTATTTAAAATTTCATTAGCATTTTATATTTTGTTAAAAAACATGAAATACTCATTCAATACATTATGACAGTAACTACGTTTATTATCCATAGAGGATTTCTTCTTGGTTATTTTTTAATTAAAAGATTTTCTTTCATACAATATATCCTGTTAATATTCTTCCTTGCATCTAACTTCTGTCAGCTACCTCCCTACACACATGAAGTTATATACTTAGGAACAGTGTATTTTCTATAGCAGAATGTCACTACATGTAACAAGAATACTTCACAGTAGGTCCCATGGCTATTTTTTACTTAATACAAAATGAACTCAATGGATTTTTTTAATGAACTTTTTTTTCATTTTGTTTTGCTTCATCATTTATTTCTTTGTCTTATTGGTCTTTT
This sequence comes from Uromys caudimaculatus, assembly GCA_028551405.1. Classification (NCBI taxonomy): domain Eukaryota; kingdom Metazoa; phylum Chordata; class Mammalia; order Rodentia; family Muridae; genus Uromys; species Uromys caudimaculatus. Next base: position 85,182,582 of record CM052709.1, on the reverse strand, counting down.
GTATTCACTATTAGAACATAGGTTAACATTTCAAATAGTCAGTTCCTTAAGAAATACAGGTAGAAAATAAATATTTGAAAAAGTTTAACATCTTTTAATATTAGGGAAATCAAAATGGAACCTGCTTTTAAATTCCATCTCAACTTTATTAGAACATCTATAATCAAGAGAATGAATGTACATGAGAATGTGGAAATAGAAAAGCCTTTATTCATTGGTGGCAGTATAAACTTGGGCCATAATTCTGGAGGTTCCTCAAGAAAAAAATCCCAAAAATTAGGTTTGGAAGAAATATATTAGGAGTTAAAAATGCATATCATTCTTACACAAGACCTGGGTTTGGTCACAACTGCCTCTACCTCTCTTTCACAGGCAATTGTTTATGTGTGTGCATGCGCGCACACACACACAATGTTTTAAAAAGAAAGTATGGATATATGATTTTATGCTTCTATAAAAGGAAACATAGAGATGCAAACCAAATATTTATCCTGATATGTAAATTACATGAAGTAAAATTAAAGCATCAATAGCATAATAGATACAGTAGAAGAAAGAGTTAATGAACTTGTAGTAGGTAATTTGAAAATACACAGTTGAAAAATAATAAAAAATCTAGGTGGAATAATAAGATATTTGGGAATGAATAAAGAAAACAAATATTGAGAATGTTGGAATTCAAGTGAGTTCAATATGTCAAAGATATCAAAAGAGTTTTCAAAGAAATAAAAATCACTAAAATCAAAGTTATGTAACTATTTAGACACAATAAGATCAAATATGTCATCCAACAGATTATATTCAACCAAGTCTATGGAAATCATACTATAATCTAGCTCTCAGAACTAAAAGGTAAGTTAAATACTAAAAATGGAATAAAAGAAAATAAATAACATACAAGAGCTCAGATGTAAGTATTAAACTACTTCACAGCAGAAAACTTAAACTCTATGACAATGTTTTAAATTTTATGTTTTAATGTTTTGAGATTAGAGCATGTTTTCATCATCTCCCTCTTCCTTTCTTCTCTCTACAGCCTCCCACATACTCCTTCTCACTCCCTTTCAAATTCATGCTTCTTTTTTTCTCAATATTTGTTGTTACTTATAAATTCCTAAATGCTTTTGTAGCAGTGATAGAAAATAATGTAGATTATTTTAGATTGTTTAGAAGAAATGGAAATCTATCATAAAAGAAATAATAAAATAATTTACTAAAAGTGAGATTAGTAAGTAAAAATTTGAAATGTAAAGCAAACAGCTAAAAGTAATTTTATAAAGCTGGAGCAATATAATATAGTATAGTATAGTTAATATAATATACAATATGGATCAGGCATTTACCTCCTTAGAAGAAATGCTATAATGTAAAGCAATGCAATTAGTAACTATCTTAAATTTAGTCAATACACAAACATGTTAACTATCCCCAAAATTAAAAATGGTGCAGAGCGAGCTTTGATGATGTGCTGTCACTTTTTGAAAATGAAAAGTTAGTAAGAAAGACAAATGACATCCTGAGAAGGTGGAGAAAGAGCCTCTAGAAATAAGAGAAGAACTTGCATACCCAGTGTGATGGAAGTCCCTGCTTGTGCCTCTGCCCTGGCATCTCTTTGTTCAATTGTTCTCTGCTAGATTCAAATTTGCAGGTTTTATATTAAGACCTTTGATTCATTTTAACTGTCTTTTAGAGTGAGAGAGAAAGATCTACTGTTATTGTTCTGCATATTGACATCTACTCTCTACAGAACCAGTTTTTAAAGAAGCTGCCTTTTCTCCAGCCTGTGATTTTCTCCCTTTGTTCATAATTAGACATCTGCAGTGTAGCTTTTGTTTGTTACCACCTCTATTCCATGGTACATGTGTTTATTTCTGTGCAAATACCATGTAATATTAGGCACTATGTGTCTGTAGTACACTTTAAGATCCAGTATTGAGATTTCTCTAGCATTGCATTTCTTCAGACTCTTTGGCAGTTTAGGGTCTTTGTGTCTCCATTTGAATATTAGGATATTTCTTCTAATTCTGTAAATAATACCATCAGCATTTTCTAAGTATTAAATTGTATCTTTAGAAAAGTTTCAGTTATATGTCTGTTTTCAATAAAAGAACTACTGGGGGAATCACCGTCCTCGACCTCAAGCTATACTACAAAGGAATAGTGATTAAAAACTGCAGGGTATTGGTACAGAGACAGACACATTGATCAATGGAATAGAATTGAAGATACAGAAATAAAACCACACACTTACA
>CM052709.1:85164288-85174552 GCA_028551405.1 Uromys caudimaculatus | reverse complement strand
AGATATCTTGGAACACACAACTCTTAATAGGATGTCTCGATCAAATCCCTTCCCTTAGAGCTCCAGAAACTCCAGAGAAGAGGAAGCAGAAAGAATGTAAGGGCCAGAGGACACCAAGACAAGAAAAGTACTCTGTATCAACTGAAAAACTTCTTGTGAATTCACAGAAACTGAAATAGCAAGCACAGGACCTACATGGGTCTTAACCAGGTCTTCTGCGAATATATCTTTCAGCTTATTTATTTTTATGGTATTTTTGAGAATGTGAAAGACTGGCTTTCTGATTCTAGTGCCTGCATGTTTTTCTTCTGTTGGGTTGCCCTGTCCAGCATCAATGTGATGGATTTTTCTTTTAACTTATTTTTTATTTTGGCATGTTTGGTTGCTATCTGCTAGAAGCCTGTTCTTTTCTAATGAGAGACCAGAAAGGAATGCATCTGGAGGTGAGAGGATATGCAGGTAGATGAAATGTAAAATAATCAGGATATATTTTAGGAGAAAAAGAAAAAAATATCTACAATATTGTTTTAGGTGTTAACAAAATTGTACATTTCATAATATCTTCAGCAATCTTAACATAAATAGTAATTTACGTACCAAATAAAAATTGTATAATAATATGAAACATATTTGAAAATGCAATTATTCACATTATTGTGTTAAAATTATCGATATGATAGTCCATTGACAAAAAGAAAGAAAACAATCCTTACCCAATGAAGAAATCAGTTATAAATTATTTTTCTTCTTCTTCTACTGCTTTTTTAGCCTTTGCAGGTGTAGCCAATCTCTTCCTCTTTCCTTTTACCACATAATCAAGTCTGCAAATCGCATAAAGAGAAGGCAAACTTATGGATACTTGCAAGCTAATCCCTGAAATTAAGAAAATAGAAGTGTAACTACACATTTAACAAAAGTTTTTTAATGAAAAATGCCATTTAACAAAATAAAACATATAATTTACTTCTGAAGGTGATAATTTCCCACTTACAAAATGATATTGTAATCTATGTCAAATTATGTATTTTGAAATGCTTACAGCTTTTCATTCTTCTCAGATAGCTTCCAAAACATAATGTTCCATGAATTCAAACAACCAAACAGTAATGATATGCAGTGGGCAGTACCGGCTGGTTTTATTCAGAATTTTAGACTAGTAAAGACTTGGAAATTTTATAGCCTGGTCGGGAAAGAGGAAAACCATGTTTGGAAGAAAAAAAAAACAACAAAAAAAAAACGTAAGTGTGGTCCAGTAAACACTTGCTAAGGAGATTAGTGGGACTCTGTAGGAGTGGACAATTTTGAATCAGAACAATGAAGAAAGGCCTAGAGGACATTCCAGAACTATAAAGATGCCCTTGGCACCAGGAATAGAGTTGCTGCTCAGGGAACTTTCTCTCCTTGCTGCCAAGAGTGTACCACAAAAATACCCATGGTTCAGACTTCAGTATCATAACTCACATTGACAGCAGATCTTAGTTGTCCAGGGAAGCAAAATGTAAGCGTTGTGGGGGTCCTAACAACTTCAACAAAATTCTCAAAGGAAGTCCTAAAGACCAGACCTAAATGTGCTACAAGGTTAGAACCTATACAGAATAGGCTTAATGGGGCTGTGGGAAGTTGAGCTTTGGAAGTGGACCTGCAAAGTGGACAATAGACAACCAGAGTAGTAAAATGTACTCTACTGCATCAGATAAAGATCAGTTAATTTGCAAAGTCAAACCAAAATAAAAACTCTGGGTCCTAATGGATTATCAAAATCACAGTACAAAGGTTGCCTGAGAGGCCACATGTCGTTACAATTTTTACAAGATATTAGGTTTGGAGTTTTAAGACTCTATCTTCTATGCTGAATTTTAACTTTTGTTCTGGCTTTAGTACTCGTCTCCACTTCCTGACACCTTCCTTGGACTACTGATGTTTATCCTGTGCTTGTCACACTCCTAACTTATGGACGTGTGACTTTTAAAAACATCAGCTCATATCTTAAAGTGTTTTCTATATGTCTCAGTTAAACCCGTGGAATTAATCTTTGCAGCGATGCTGCAGGGTCCTTGGCACTATAATGATGGGATTATTATATTTTATATTAGGAGAAGGTCATAGATCTTGGAGGCCATGGATGGATTGCTACAGATTGGACATTTGTGCATTGGAATCTTGACTGTATTGTCTTAATACACTGGTGATGAGTCTTATAAGAAATAGGGCACTCAGAGAACACCACAGATTTGGATTTTACAAGTCATTGACCTTGATTACTTCTCATGGTAGCAATAAGCCTAAATTGTGGATGTCCTTGGTTCCTGTCTCACAAAGTAGTAGTTCTCTGACAGACAGGTCCCAGACATTATGTCAAGGACTATACTCTGATAGTCCAGCAAAAATGTCTTTTTAGAATTGTAATCTTATTTGGAATTTGAAACTCCCAGCCTATGGACTATATAAACTTTATTATAAAATACCAAGATTCAACTATTTTTTAGAGCAATTGAAAATTTAATAGTAACACACATAATATCTATAAGATTTATCCATAGTTTCAAGAAAGACATTTTTTCATTCTTTTCAGATAATAATAGTATCTGGCATGTAATGTCATATGGTCATTTATCCATTCAGTTGGTGAGATAACTGTGCATTCTTTTTGACATTTGTAGATGGTGACCAAAAACTTCTATAGCTTTTCTTCACTATCTCATATTCTCTTTGCTTTGTGTTTGCTTGACTGGTTAATTTGAAATGACTTGCCTTCCAACTTACTAGATTTTTTTGTGAATGTGTGAGCCAGCCACTGAAATTATACTTTATTATCCCAGCCCCTTTGTTGTTAGAATCTAATTTCGAATTTGTCCTTATTTTCTGATTTTTTAAAAATTTTTGCTGAATTTAAGTTCTTTTTCATTTTCTCTTTTCTGGTTGCATTCTCTTGTTTATGTCTATAGAGTAGACATATCTTAGTCTAATATATTCCAAAGTGTACATAACACTAACTTCATACATTAAGAGAAACATCCACACATACAACATTACCATCTGTTTCAGCATGCTGATAACAGTTCAATTAAATCACATTCACTATTCATGTCTTTTATGCACACATATTTTATCAAATTTAAGCATTCATCTGTGTGGACTCCATCATACTTGAACTCTTAGATGAAATATCTGAACCAGCATAATTCTCTTTTTCTTTCTGTCTTAGCAGATATGTTGTCAGTTTTATCCACTATTTTTTTCATGAAGCTCTTATGTTTATTTGCACTTTATTTAAAAGAAGCATTAAGTAATTCATCTCAATCATACCTGGACATACAAAGCATTAAGTAATTCATCTCAATCATACCTGGACATATTCTCTCATACTCTTGAGGGATAAGTTAATATGGCATAATTTATGTCTTATTTTACCAAAAATGAGAAAACTTTCAAATTTAGTCTTTAGAGAGATAATAGTGTTTCGATGACATTATTTACAACTTGCCTTAGTTTAGATTTTATTTTTGTGAAGAGACACCGTGACCATGGCAACTCTTATAAAGAAAAACGTTTAATTTGGGTTGGCTTACATTTTCAGAATATTAGTGCATGATTATTATGGTAGGAAGCATGGCAGCATGAAAGCAGAGATAGTCATGTAGATGGAGTTGAGCACTGTATGTTTTGATCCACATCCATAAGAAGGAAAACCTGTGCTACACTGGACATAGCTTAAGCATAGAAGACCTCAGAACCCACCTCCACAGTGATACATGTCTTCTAGCAACAATTACTCCAACAAGGTCATACCTCCTAATAGTGTCACTTCCTGTAAGTCAAGCATTCAAATACATGGGTCTATGGGGACCAACCATATCACTACATTTCAATTCCTAACCTCAATAGGCTTGTAGTTGGATTATAATGCAAAATATGTTTAGTCCAAATTCTTAAGTTCCTATAGTCTATCTCAGTCTCAACACTGTTTAAAATCCAAAGTTCCAAGTGTCTTCTGAGATTCATGCAATCTCTTAACAGTAATCCTTTGTAACATGAAAATCAAAATGCAAATCACATACTTCCAACGTGGCACAGGATATACGTTACTGTTCCAAAAGGTAATCAACAGAACACAGTCAGGAAGTACTGGACTAAAGTAAGGCAAAACAAAACAAAACAAAACACACACACACACACACACACACACACACACACACACACACACACACACACAAATCAAAAAACCAAATGAAAATCCAGCTTGGCAACTCTGAACTGTGCATTTCTGTGTCTGATGTCAAAAGTGCTATACAAATCTCCAACTCCTTTCCGTTTTATTGATTGCAGCACACATGTTTCTATTGGGCTGATTTCATTCCCCATGTTTAGCTCTCTTTGGCAGGTATGTAATGGATCTGGCAACTCCAACATTTTGGGGTACAGGGACACTCTTGACACAGTCCTTGTGTTAGCAACTTTTCTTAGTCACAGAGGAAGATTCCATAACCTCATTCTTTTATGCTTACTTCTAAAGACAGAACCACATGTCCAAAGATGCCAAGCCCTGTGTTGGCTGGAGCTGAAACATGGCTCCCTCATTCAATTATATCTTTACAACCTTTCTGGTTTTGATGATTTTTATTGCCTAAACTCAACTATCCTGGAACTCCATCTGTAGTCTAGGCTGACTATGAACACAAGATATCAGCACACCTTTGTTCCCTGAGTGCTGGGATAAGAGGCATGTACCTCAATGCCTAGACCTAAGCTGTTCTTTAATTCCTTTTCAAAAGATGGATTTTTACTTAGGTGGCATCCTGTACTGTTGTCACAAATCCCTTTAATATGTTTATATGCTTGAAAATGGGATTTAGACCCTTTGTACTTCCAGGTGCCTATTTACTCCATGAAAAACATATTTTGTATTTTTCCATGATCCTTTTCATCAAACTGTTCTTCATGTGAGTGAACCACAGGACAGTCTATCCTAGGCTGTTTTAAGAATTTGTTTGCCAATGAAATTAATTGAAACCTCTTCATTTTAGCCTCAGGGAGACTCTTTAGACAAGAGTAAGAGCAGTCACATTATTTACCCTAATATTACAAGAATGATCTCTAGGTTACATACTAAAATCATCCTCCTCTGCAACTTCTTGGGCCCAGCACCCACAGTTCAAATCACCCTCAGTATCACTATCTTCTATGCTCTTACTAATATGGACCATTATTCCCACTTAAAACGTATTCCACTGCTTTCCTAACCCATAGGCCCAAATCCACATTCCTCTGAATCAAACCATAGTCAGGCCTATCATAGCAATACTCCATTCCCTGGTTCCAGCTTCTATCTTAGGATGTTACTCGTGGGAACAGAAACTACAGTAACTCTTATAAAACAAATCATTTAACTGGGACTGCCTCACACTCTCAGATGCTTAGTCCATTGCTGTGGTGGTGGAAAGCATGTTGGAGTGTAGGCAGATATGGTGATGGAAAAGAAATTGAGAGTTCTACATCTTGATCTGCAGGCTGCAGGTGACCATATGCCACCCTGGGCATACATAGATTGAACATAGGAGTGCTTAAGCTTGTCTCCATAGTAACATGCTTTCTCTAAAAGGTCCACCCCTACCTCAAAAGGCCACATCTCCTAGCAATGTCACTCCCTATGGGCCAAGTATTCAAACAGTATGTTATTGGATCTCTAATAAGAAAAAATGGTCTATACATTTATGGAAATATGTAAGTAATGTGAATAGTATAACTTAAAAAAAAATAAAGTTGATTTTAAATTTTTCAATTGTTTATACCAAGGTATTAAATATGAATAAGTACTTTGATAATTAAAGGTTTATTATAATTATGTAGGCATTATTTTATGAACTTGTAATATATATGTTATGCAAATGCTTATATTTTTCTGTTAAATGCCCTCTAGATTTCTGCATTATACCTTAAGAAAATCTGATAATTATTATAATTTTGTTGTGTTTACTAATTTGCATTTATATTTATATTCCCTATGAGTTATGTGAGAATAACACTGTTAAATATTTGATAAATTTGAATAAAACTATTATAGCTGTTTGGTGGTTTGAATAGTTATCACACACACACACACACACACACACACACACACACACATACACACACCCCACACTTGTGGGTGTTTCCGTTCAATGTGCTATCAATTAAAACACATTTTCTATTCATATCCTTTATTTTACTTTAACTTCAAAGCTAGTGTGATTTCATAAATCTATCATTCTTAGTTTTGATGGACTTATCCTCCTTTATCTCATTCCTATCCTCCCAAAACCACAGGACCCAGTATTTCCCTCCATGGTTTCCTATCACATGAGTTTTACCATTCCCTTTTATATACTTTACTCACACTGAAAGATCAGTGTTGCCCATGTAACTTCTTCATGAAGACTTCATTTTCTTTGAGGATTCCTTGGTCCTTCTTCTGCTGCTCTGTTATTTCAGTCCCTGCTGAAACCCTTCTGTTCCCTATATTCTCTGCCATCCCTCCTCCCAAATGCATCCCATCAAGCAATGGGCCATCTCTAGTTTCAACACGTACTTTGGATTAAACCTACAAATGATTAGAAGCTAGGATCCACATATGAAAATGAATATTTAGAATTATATCATTGGATACGGATGACTTCACTCAATATAATTCCTTTTGGCTGTATCCATTTCCCTGGAAGTTTCTCAATGTCACTTTTTCATTACTGGTAAGTAAAGTTATACTGTGTGTATGTATGCATACTCATGGTCCATTCATCAGCTGATGACCATCTAAGTTGCCTCCATTCCTAGCTGTAATGCAATATAAAATCAATGAGCATGAATATGCTAATATCTACATAATAAAATATGAATTCCTTTGGTTACATGCCCAGGAATAGTATAACAAGGTAACGTAATAAGAATTATTTCAGAGTTTGAACAACTGTATCCCACATTTGTACATAATACTGTCCATAAACACAAGTAATATTAAGTGCAAATCTCAGTGTCAAATACAAATTTTCTTTATATTGGTTATTAGTCAGGAAGGTTATAGAGACACTTGAAACAATATAGTCTAAAGCCATTGATAATAGTACCACCACATCTAGATGATAAGACCTGATGACTGGAGACACCACATACTTTAGTCACAGGACACAGAGAAAATAACCCTGAAATCTATGTGCTGACTAGCATTCACAGAACTGGGCAAGCTATGCAGTCTGATGGAGAAAAGTAGGGTGTTATCCATGGCCAGACCCAACTACAGTACAAAGCTTTCATGCAGGTAGTGCCCATGGTGCAATTGTGGTAAGACTGTTTATGTGGACAACCAATCCCTTTCTTATTGAACCAGAGAACTACTCTACAGGAGGAAATTTATGACTACTACTATAAATGTGGTCAAAAACAATGATCAGGGAAACTATTTCACAGAACACATTTCTTATGGGAATCCATAAGCATACAACAAGTACAATATTACTTTAAATATGTGGATGTTTTATTTAGTATATCAGTGTATTTTGTATGTTATGATGTAGATATTTCAGATCATAATGCAAGGCTTCAGCTAACACAATGTAATTGATGCCTTTTTTGTTTAATTGGATGGATTTTATTTTACCTAATTTCTCTCTGTATTTACATAGCTCATAAATATTTCAGAGCAATCTCATATTCATTTTTGTATCACTTTACCTTATTATTTATTGAAGTTTAAATACACATGAAAATCTACATATCAAAGATGAACAATTTTGTACATTGAATATAGCTGAAAACACATACCAGTGAAGCTCGCAATTGTAAACATCACACCCAGGCTCATTGAATTCCAACTGGTAGGGACACTTTTGAAAGGAAATAACAATGATATTACCTATGAGTGACATGCTACATTTATGTTTTTGAATGTATCTGTTATATTTAATTTTTACCACAAATATTTAGCTGGTTGACAAAAGTTCAATTTGGTCTATGAACACAGTATATATCTATCCATTTACACATTATTTAACATGATGACTAAAAACTCAAACCCTGTAATTTTTTTCTATGGTAAAGAACTTTATGGATCAAATCTGCCTGCGCCACCTTTTTCTCAAACAACTCAGCTCTGTCTAGCTTTCACATTTATTTTCCTCCCTCTGCCAGTTATGGTATTGTTTAGAGTCAATTTCAGCATTGTTAAGTCTATTCTGCATTTTCCTAGGTTGCTGTTTCTGGTGGATTCTACACTCCATAAATTATATCAGTAAATCTACACTTCACATTCTGGCCTTTGATTGGCTTCTAACTAATGGCACTTTGAATGAAGGAGACAGCTCAAGTCCACTCTTTACCTCAGGCTTCTTCCCATGGTTACTTGGGGTCACTGAGTTCCACAGAAGCCTGTCTCCTTACAAGGGTTCCTCTCTCACTCTCATTCTCTGCAGAGCATGGTGCCTGCATACAGCACTACAGAATGGCATTCCTTACATCCATCCTACATTTGGTTGGAACTTTATTCAATTTTTCTTGAATAATCCTAATTTTTGAGTTTCTCCTCTTTCATGTGGTACCATTATTATTTTCACAACTCCAAAGTAAAATAATTTAAAAAATAACTTTACAACACTTAAAAGGAGATGCTCACCCACACTGCTGGAAACAAATTTAGCAATCCATACACAGAAAAACATCATTAAAGGTAGAAAAGGCTTGTTGGGAAGAATAAAAGTTCAGCAGGAACAGAAGAAATGGTAAAAAGAGAAAAATCTAAGTTATTATATACATTCATGAGTAAAAGTTGTTTATATTTCTTTTTTGACTTTTATAAGAGAAGGTTATACAGATTTTAAAAAATTTATTCAGTGCCCCCTGATTACAGAGCCCCCATTCCTCCTCTCTTCAAAGACCCATGCTTACAAATCAATTCCCCCCACCCCTGTTACCCTTCCTCTTCTCTTCAGAGATAGAGGAGCTGTGTTTTGTATCAGTCTGCTCTGGGACATCCAGTCTCAGTAGGGCTAAGCATATTCTCTCACACTGAGGCCCAACAAGGGTGACTAGTTAGAGGAAGGTGATCCAATGGCAGGCACTGTAGTCAGAGACAGACATTGCTCCAATTGTTAGGGGATGAACATGAAGACCAAGCTTCATGTCTGCTACAAATGGGTAGGGGCCTAGTTCCAGTTCCTACATGATCTTTGGTTCATGGTTCAGTCTCTGAAGCCCACATGGACCCAGGTTAGTTGACTGTGTAGGTCTTCTTTTGATGTTCTTTGCATTTCCAGCTCTCTTAACTTCTACTCTTCCACTATATTTCTTATTGAATACATCAAGTATTTGTTTAAGAAGAAAGAGTAGCTGTGCCTGGGGACCTGTGTCTGGGCCAGCAGGAGACCTTAGCCAACAAGCACCGTAGAAAGGTAACCTCCCAGGAGCTTGGAAGGGCGGTGAGTGGGGTTGAGGGGAGCAGCACCTCTCACCCAGACCCACCCGGATCTGCCGAGATCCGGGGCCTGAGAACCCGGGGACAGAAAAACTCCCAGGGACAGAAAAACTCCGAAACTTCCGGATTTCACCTGCGGGTGCAAACCTCTGCCTGGGCCGCCAGGAGTCAGTAGCCAACGCGCACGGGAGAGGGGTGCCCTCCCAGGAGCCTGGAAAGGCCGGGAGTGGGGTTAAGGGGAACAACACCTCTCACCCATACCCACGCGGATCTGCCGGGATCAAGGGCCTGAGAACCCGGGGACAAAAAAACTGTGAACTTTCCGGTTTACACCTGTGCCTGGGGACCTCAGCCTGGGCCACAAGGCTCCATGAGAACAGGGAATCCCAGAAGTGCTGACACACCTTTGAGCACAGGCAAAACCACCACTTCTGGATCAAGAGAGACCTTTACAGAGCCTTCGGGGCATAGGAACGAAGGGACAGCTGGGGACAAGATCTTTCGGATTCCATTCTGCACCCCAAAGCGGACCCTGAGGGACAGCTCTCCAAACCCAAACACCTCTCAGAGAGAGCTGGTCTTCAAGGAGTACTGACACAGAGGCCTGCAGGAGGGGCAAGCCAAAACCAGAGAGAGTAAGATCAGCTTACATCAGAGTCAACAAGATGGCAAAAGGCAAGGGTAAGAACATAAAGAACAGAAACCAAGAGTACTCCACACCCTCAGAACCCAGCTCTCCCACCACAGCAAGCCCTGGATACCCCGACACAAAAAGCAAGACGCAGATTTAAAATCATTTCTCATGATGATGATAGAAGACTTTAAGAA
>CM052709.1:85142510-85163788 GCA_028551405.1 Uromys caudimaculatus | reverse complement strand
TGATGGACTTATGGTTTGGACCACATATGTGGCAGAGGATGACCTCGATGGCCATCAGGGAGAGACGAAAGGCCCTTGGGCCTGAGGATGTTAGAGGCCTCAGTAAAGGGGAATATCAAGGCGGGAAAATGGGGATGGGTGGATGGGGGGGTGGGGTGGGAGGTGGAATTCCCTCCTAGAGGCGGGTTGGGGAGGGGATAGGGGGTATACAAAGAGGAGACTCAGAAAAGGGGAAACATTGGAAATGTATATAAAGTATCAAAAATAAAAAAGGAGGAAAAAGACAAAAAAAAACAAAAAATGGGAAACAGAGCTAAACAGAATTCTCAACTCAAGAAACACAAAGGGCTGAGAAGCACCTTAAGAAATGTTCAACCCTGAGATTCCACCTCACACCAGTCAAAATGGCTAAAATCAAAAACTCAGGTGACAGCAGATGCTGGCGAGAATGTGGAGAAAGAGGAACACTCCTCCATTGCTGGTGGGATTGGAAGCTGGTATAACCACTCTGGAAATCAGTTTGGCAGACCCTCAGAAAAATGGACATAATACTACCTGAGGACCCAGCTATACCATTCCTGGACATAAAGCCAGAAGATGCTCCAACATGTAATAAGGACACATGCTCCACTATGTTCATAGAAGTCATATTTATAATAGCAAAAGCAGGAAACAACTCAGATGTCCCTCAACAGTGGAATGGATACAGAGAATGTGATACATTACACAATAAAATACTACTCAGCTATTAAAAACAATGACTTCATGAAATTTGCAGGCAAATTGATGGAACTTGAAAATATCATCCTGAGTGAGGTAACTCAGTCACAAAAGAATGAACATGATATGTATTCACTAAAAAGTGAATATTAGCCTAAAATTTCAGAATACCCATGATTCAATTTACAGAAACTGTTAGACTGAGTGAGGGGTCCCAGATGGATGAGTTGGAGAAGGGACTGAAGGAGCTGAGGGAGTTCGCAGCAACATGGAGAGAGCAACAATGTCAACTGGCCTGACCCCTAGTGCTCCAGGAGACTGGACCAACAACCAAAGTATACACATGGAGGGAACTATGGTGCTAGGGACATATGTGGCAGAAGAGGATGTTGTTGGCCATCAGTGTGAGGAGATGCCCTTGGTCCTGAGGGTGTTAGATGCCCCAGTACAGGGGAATGCTAGGAAGGGGAGACAGGAGTGGGTGGGTGGGTGGGGGAATACCCTCATAGAGGTAGCGGGAGGAGGGATTTGGTGGGGGGTTTCCAAAAGGGACACCTGGCAAGGGGAAAACATTTGAAATGTAAATAAAATATGCAGGAAGACTATTCTGAATTCCCAATTCTATGTTCAGCAAGCCGTAAAAGCACAGGTGTTTTCTAGTTATGGTCAGAAGGAGACAGTAGGACATAAGAGTGGTGAGCAAGGTGTGATGGGAAGAGAACTCTACCTGCAGCACCTGCCTTGAGTGGTGAAGGAACCGTGAGGCAGTGAATGTAGGTACCTAACAAGCTGGGAGTGGTCCTCAGCTAAGCAAGGAGTGCACATGGCCCTGTGACCTGATCTGAATTCAGCCAGCAAATCCAGCAAGGAAGAAACAGGCCTTTCCATTGTTGTATCCAAAAGGAAATACAGCTCCGAGGTTACTTTGATTTGGGCTTGGACCGGAGACTCATGTCTCCCATGGACTGGGAGAGACTAAGTTCCCATGGATCAGTTCAGCAAGTTCATAGTGATTTGTTACAGCTGTGATAGAAAACAAATAGGCAATATAATTTCTACTGTTAAATTGTCACAGATGACAAAAGAGAAATATAATGATGAGACTCTAAATGAACAATTTCTTTTTCGTTTTTGTTTTTGTTTTTTGAGACAGGGTTTCTCTGTGTAGCCCTGGCTGTCCTGGAACTCACCTGTAGACCAGGCTGGCCTCGAACTCAGAAATCTGCCTGTCTCTGCCTCTCAAGTGCTGGGATTAAAGGTGTGTGCCACCACTGCCCGGCTTAAAGGAACAATTTTTAATGGGAAAAACAACAAAGACTTACCTAACCTCTGCAATTTGTACTCAGTTATTTTTTTTTTTATTATGCTGTTTCCTGGTGAATGGATAAATTGCTATTGGTCTCTATGTGGGGGAGACAAATAGAACACTGAATTAAAATTAAAATTCACTTGGAGCTTTGAAAAAAAAAAAAACCTTCTTCTGAATTTCTCCTAGTTTAAATGAATTCTACTGCCATCCAAAAGATTCTGAGATTTCATGAAATGTCATACTTTCAAAGATTATATGTTTATTTACTGAACACTTATTTTCTATAATATTCTGAAAGTTGTTTTATCATGGACTCCTGTGCATTTTCCTTGTCTTGTGTGACAACAGTTCCAGAGAGACTCAACCTTGTCTGCTTATATTCAGCACTGTTCCCAAAACATTCATATCAAAGTAGGAACCTTACTCTCTGATCAAAATTATATCCAGGAAATCCATGACATCTGTAAATTCTGAGGTGTTCTTCACATTTCTTCTTCTTTTCTTTTGAACAAAAATCACTGAAAAACCCAGACTGACTTCAAACTTGCAATGCACTTTGTACTCATGCTTTGGTACTCAGTGTTGAAATCAACAGTTATGCCACATTTGTTTGTTGTTCCTTAGAAGCACTATTGTGAACATAAGAGCTGAAATTCTAGTATAGCTCCAATTTGTACAGATGTAATTTTAAATTTGTCTGTTTTAACATTTCATAATTTACAAAATGTATACGTGTGAAGGTGTAATATATTTTATTCATTTATTCATTTAGTAATTAATAAAAATTAGAAGACTCAAAATCACATTTCAGGAATATAATTCTCTCTCTGCTGAGAACATTTATTGGATATTTCCATCTACCTTAATGAAGGAACATTATTTACTGATAATTTATATGTGTGTATTTTGTGAGTGAGAGAGGGATGGGAGAATGAGAGGGAGAGGGAGAGGGAGAATGAAGGAGAGAGAGAGAGAGAGATGGTGTACTGCTGAAGTCAGAGGAAACCTTTCAAGATATGATATTTTTCCTTGTGCCATGTGAGTTCTAAGGGATTGAACTCAGGTTCTCAAACTTCATAGGAAGTGTCTTTACTCACTGAGACATTTCATCGACTCAAGTATGTTTTTTTTCCCATTTTTCTTTATTGAATTTTATGTTTTCACTAATAGAACTGTTTTTTTAGTTGTCTTAGTGGGAAGCCTGAATATAATTGTAGATGTCTCCATATCTCAACAAAGTTATAACTCTTACTCTTTTAACACAAATAAATATTTTTCAAACCACCAAATTATCTCTAAATGTCACTACTTCCCCCTCATTTTCTCTTTTCTCCACTTACCACTTTTAACTTTATTCTCCCTACTGTCTTCAAACTACTCTATTAAGATGCACATCTGACTGCAGCCCAAGCCCTGGAGAGGCTGGGGCAGAGGGGTCACATGTTTGAGGCCAGCTTTGGTTGTCCTCAATGCAATGTATCCACCAAAACAATACAAAACCAAAGGCTTCAACCACAGCAACATAGAAGAAAAAACAAAGCATGTATCTCATCAATTTTGCTCATCTTCTGTGGAGAAATGAATTATGCACATTATGTGTTAGGATCAAACCCTCCCATGTTTTCTCCCCCCTCCAGTTCCTTCTTATTTTCCCTCATGTTTGTTTTCTTTTTCTTTTCTTTTCTTTTTTTTTACATCAAATGATATATTCCACAATTTCTTTCTCTACTTTTACTCTACAACTGAGAATATGTCAGAAGTATGCTATTATTTTTCTTCTTGTTGATCAGTCTTTACTGGATAGTTAGGCCAATGACATCCTGGTTAACCACTCAACAGATTTAGTATTCAATAATGCTCTTTTATTATTTATCTAGAGTAAAAAGGAGGGTTAGTTGGGCTCAACATATTCTGGAAAAACCTAGGAATGACAAATCTTAGGTCATTTAGTAAATTGAAGCTGTAAAAGTTACTGTGGTCCTTTGTTGTTGACACTTATCCTTTCTCATGACTCAGTTGTTACTGTAGAGTTATGGTTAAATACACATACTAATAAGCCAAATTTATACCCACATCTATTTGACAATTTAAAATTTTCTTGATTATGGATTCATCATGAATGTTCTACAAGGTAAATATAAGGTTTCTTTTAAAATTATGTTGTTTCTGGTGCATATATACCTGAATTTGCTGTATAGTTAGAGAGCAATATATTCAATTTCAAAACTGGTTGCATTTTTCAATTAAAGTGAGAATAAATGTAGCATCTATACATGTTACAGAAAAAAAGATCAAGGAAAATAAGTAAAAGAAAAAATTACACATAAATCTTAACAATATAAAATTTTTTATTTATATTTACTACAATAAAACACAGGAAATCATTTGCTGTAATAATTTGGACTATTTCTAAATGTATCATTCTTATGTACTAACTTCTCAATAATTATAAAAATTACATACTTATTCCAGGATAACCATGAGAACAGGTATACTACAGAAATTAGAAAATACAGTTGCAGAAAAGTAAAAGGCAAAAAACATAAGTAATGAAAGACATCTGGTATTCCATGTTCCAGAAATGGCATCAATATATTGACTTTAGCTATTAGGAGATGTCAATCCTTCTTTAATGCAAGAGCAATTGTAGCATGTCTATTAATATTAGAATAAAAGTACTATTTCAGAAACAGTCAGCATATAATAGCCTTATTATTATGAGGGTAAAAATTAAGTTAATATCCAAGAGACATTTTCCAGGGTTTTGTCTCATATTGCTTTTATACTTCTTTATTTAGTGATATTAAATTACAATCATCTAATTTCCCATTCCTTTCTTCTTCTCAAAGTCTTTATTATGTCCCTATTTCAAATTATTAGCCTCTTTCTCTGTTTTATATACTGTTCACACACACAAATGTGTGTGTGTGTGTGTGTATATATATATATATATATATATATATATATATATATATATATATATACATACATATATGTACATACACACATATCTATGTATATGTAAATGCAACATGCTCAGTCTGTATAATATTACTTGTATGTACAGTTTGGGATTGACCATTTGGTATTGCATAACCATTTTTGTGTGCTCTTTATGGAGAAGTCTGTTTCTCTTGTTCTCAGTATTTCTTTAAGAAGATTTTACTACAATAGCCTGGAACTCACAGAGGTCTGTCTGCCTCTGCATACAGAGTACTGGAATTAAGGCATATGCCATCACAAGGAGCTTAGAATGCCTACTTTTAATGAATATTCTCATGCTAAACCTGCTCTACATTACTTATAAATTAAAAATTAGTTGAAAAATCTGAGATATTTTACTTGCCAGTGAACCACATGTAGATCTTTGTGGGTATATGATTGTATATAAGGCAGATTTCTACAAATTTTAGAAATATTAGTCTCTTATGTAACTTTCATTATTATTGGATGTCAATATTCATAAAGGTAATTAATAGTAATAAAATTATTCATTTTATTAATCATATTTTATTTGAGATTTGAAATATGGACATTAACCTGACTATGAAAGATTGTATAATTATGTTAAAACTTTGTTTTGTTTATAAACATGAAAAGAATTGATTTTTACTAAGCAGAGTAGAAACAATGTATCGCAGGTCAAATTTTGTAAGAGCATTGGGAAGCACTAGGGAGGACCACATACACTTAAGCAGAAGGACACACACACAAATAAGCAAGCATGTGCAAGTACACATGTGTGCATGCAAGCACATATGCACACACACACACACACACACACACACACACACACATACACACACACACACCACCTATAACCCCTACAATCTCTAGTGAAAAAGAGCATTCATTGAAATTCTCTCACCAAAAAGAAAAAGGACATGTATATTTAGTGATGAATTCTACAAGACTTTCAAAGAAGAGTCAACACCCTTACTCCTCAAATTATTGCACAAAATGGAAGTGGAAAGAATGTAGACCAATTCATTTCTTTTAGTTTAAAGATACCCTGATTCCTAAACCAAATAAAGACTCAAGAAAGAAAGAAAAATAGACATCAAATTTCCTTATTAAGATAGATGTAAAAGTACTCAATAAAATAATTATAAACTAAATTCAAGAACACATGAAAATGATTAACTATCATGATCAACTAGCCTTCACCCCAGAGATTTATGATTGGACATATGAAAATTATCGAATGTAATACACATATAAAAAAATTAAAGAAAATTACACAGCATCATCTCATTAGATACCCAAAATACTTGACAAAATCCAACATCCTTTATAACAAAATATATATAGAGAGTTTAAGGATAAAAGGGACATACCTAAATAAAACAAAGGCAATTTGAAGCAAGCCTGTAGGCAAAATAAAATTAGATGAAGAGAAATTCAAAACAATTGCACTAAAATCAGGAACAAGAAAAGGTTCTCCACTCTCTTCTTAGCTATTCAGTAGAATATTTTAAATCTCAAATAGAGCAATAATGCATGAAATGAGATCAAGGTTTTTAAATTAGAATGTAAGAAGCCAAATTTTACAGATGATATGATAGTATATGTCAGTAATCTAAAAAGTTCCACAATCAAATTTTTACAGCTAATAACATTTTCATCATAATAGTTGGGTACAAAATTAAGGCAGGTGGATTTCTGAGTTTGAGGCCAGCCTGGTCTACAGAGTGAATTCTAGGACAGCCAGGGCTACAGAGAAACCCTGTCTTGAAAAAAAAAAAAAAAAAGAAAGAAAGAAAAGAAAAAAAGAAAAAAAAGAAAAAGAAGAACCCTCCTATGCCTAAAATGACAAATTGGCTGAGAAGGAAATCAGGGAATCAGCAACTTACAATAGCCACAAGTACTATAACATATCTTGATGTACCACTCTAACCATGCCAGTTAAAGGCTTGTATGTTAAGAATTTCAAGTTATTAAGAAAAAAATTTGTTAAAATGTTAGAGGACAAAAAAATCTCCTATGCTCATGAATCAGTAGAATTAACATGGTAAAAAATGGCAATTCTACCAAAAGAGATCTACATATTCAATGCACTCCCTATCGAATGTTCAACAATTATTTATTGAACTAGGAAAAAGAGTTCTCAACTTCATATAGAAATACAACAGAGTATAGCTACAATAGTCCTGAGAAATAAAAGAACTACTGGAGTTATCACTACCCTTGATTGTAAATTGTACTACAGAGCTATAGAAATAAAAACTGCATGCTTTTGGTGTAAGAAAGACACATTGATCAATGCAATCAAATCGAAGACCCAGACATTAATCCTAACAACTACAGACACCTTATTTTTGATAAAGAAGACAGAAATAAACACTGGAAAAATTAAAGTATCATCAACGAATAGTCTAAGTAGATCAAAGATCTCAACATAAAACCAGACACACGACACCTGATAGGAGAGAAAAATGGAACGTCCTTGACTGCCTTGACACAGGAGACAACTTTCTGAAGATAACCATGATAGTGTAGTCACTAAGATCATCAGTTAATAAATGGTACCTTAGTTAACTAAAACATTTCTGTAAGAAAAATTAAACAAAATAGAAGTAGCCTACAGAATTGCAAGAGATTTTTATGAACTACACATCTATTAAAATTCTACTATTTAAAATACATAAGCAATTCAAAGAATTAGGTAAAAAATGAAAATAATCCAATTAAAAATGGAGTACTGATCCGAACAGAGAATTTACAATAAAGGAATCTCAAATGGCTGAGATACACAGAAAGAATTGTTCAACATACTTAGCCATCAGGGAAATGCATATCAAAAGAACTCTGAAATTTCATCTGTCACAATCAGTAAAATGAATAATACACAAAGGATTCTCCATTCTACCACAGGGACAATTGCTCAAGTATGTTCAATGTGGCTTTATACATAATAGTAGGGAACAGCAAATAACCTAGAGTTATTCAACAGAATAAAGAATATGTGGCACATTTACACATAGAGTTTTTCTCAGCTGTGAAAAAAAGGTGTCATCATGAAATTTGTTGGCAAATCAATGGTACTAAAGAAAAAAATGCTGAGTGAGGTAACACATACCAGATGGAGAAACATGATCTGTACCAATATATAAGTGGATATTACCATTAAGTAAATGATTATCAAACTACAATTCACACATTGTGAAAGTTTAGATAAAAGTTAGAAGTATAGGGCAGATTCATTGACCTCCTTGAGAAGGAGAAACAAACAAACCAAAAAAATTGTAGACTGTCTGTAGAGGAAGACAGGAGCAAGAGGAATCCGATAGAAAGGGAGTGGAAGAAGAGTGATTGGGGAGACAAAGCTAGAATTGGGGAGCATAGGGGGTGTTATGGAAACCTAGTAAAGTGGAGGATTCTTCGGATCTATGAGGATGACCCTAGTGTGGACTCATAGTAACGGAGGCTATGGTATCTGAGCCAGTCAAGGCTTCCAGTGGTGAGACTGCACTGCATTTATTTGAGTTGTTGGCTGAGGAGATGCACAGCAATCACAAAATAACACAGGCTGATGCTGAGACAAAAGGTCATTTTCTGAAAACTAACAGTGTGGTCCTTTTGCTAAGGAAAGCATCCACAGAGCTCTTTGAATGTAAAGGACCTGACCAGATCCTTCACCCCTACTTCTTGTCAAGAAGCTCTCAACTTGTGGGTCACAATCCCTTTGGGGTTGAAAAGCCTGTTCATATCAGCTATCTCACATCCAGATAGTTACATTACAATTGATAAAAGTAGCAAAATTACACCTATGAAGTAGCATTGAAACTAATTTTGTAGTTGAGGGTCACTAAAATATGAGGAACTGTATTGTAGGTTCACAGCATTAGGAAGATTGAGAACCGTTGTTCTAGTCTTTTTCTTTGCAAACGGTGATACTCTGTGGGCTCCTGAAAAACCAAACTGGGACACAACACAACCACAAAACTCTCAACCCTCAATCCTATCATCAAGATGTGCTGGGGAGCCCATGATCAGTCTAATGATTGACTTCGAGATTCTACCTCTGTATTTGTCGGGCTCTGCCTGAGCCTCTCAGGAGACAGCTTCCATCAGCAAGTACTTCCCAGCATCCACAATAATGTCCAGATTAATGGCTGCATATGGGCTGTATCCCCAGGATCCCCACGAATGGTGCAGAACTTGTGGTAGGAGCTAACCGATGTTTTGTTGAACTTGAGGCCCGTTCCAGTAGAGGGAGCCCATGACCTACACCACCTGGATGCACAAGACCTGGACACTAGATAGTCCAGAGACCTAGACTGGAACCAAACACGACTGGCAGAAGAAAACAAAACGAAAACGAAAACCAAAAAATTCCTCACGATTCTGTTATACTCATAGTTTGGTGCCTTGTCCAGTTGTCATCAGTGAGGCCCCCTCCACCAATAGATAGAAGTAGTGCAGAGAAGCTTCTACATTGCAGAACTCATTGGGTCCCTCCACTGGGATATAGGGAAACACTGCAGTGGAGGGAGAGATTAAATTGCAGGAGTCTGGGGGGATGGAAGATACCAAGAGAACTTGGACCACTGAATTACCTACGCAGGGCTCGCATGGGTTCAGAGGCTGAGGTGGCACACACAGGGTCTGCATGGGTCTCACCAGGTCCTTGTGTTTATGTTATGGCCTAACAAGCTTGGTGTTTTTGTGGGACTCAGAACAGTGGGAGGAGTGTATGTCTGACAGTTTTTCCCTGCTCTAAGGACTCTTTTCCTCCTCTTCGGTTCCCTTGCGCACCCTCAATATGAGGGCTTTTGCCTTGCCTCATTGTACCTTGTGTTGTCCTATTTGACTGTTATCTCTTAGTCTCTGCCCTTTTCTAAAGAGGAAACAGAACGGGACTGGATCTGGGGGAGAGGAGAAATGGGAGGAACTGGGAGGAGTGAAGGGGAAGGAAACTGGGCGGGGTTTATTTTGTGAGAAAAGAATCAAATTTTTAAGTAAAATAATTGGAAAGCTATAGGAAATATTAAAAGGTTTAGCACAGTGTAGATGTCCCCTCCTTTCTGTGCTAGGAAGTAATTCAAGATGGCTGTGGTGATTCGTTCCATCAGTTATACATAACTTCCTAATACCCAGGGAAAAGAATCTGTGGCTTCTCTTTCTCTTATAAAGTATATTACATGTGCAATGAGGAAAAAAGACTACTTGGATTGAACCTCAACTGACTAGGTGAGCTTCAAACTGCACCAGCATTTTCCATTCAACATAGGCAACCTAAGATTCTATTTTCCTGGCCTTGAGGGAAAGGGGTTCATCTGTTAAAGAGTCTAAGTAATCCATATGAGCTAAAATTTCCTCTGAGGAAAGCTAGCAAACAAATACAGATTTGATTACTTTCAAGCTTAGAGAAATTGGAAGCATTTACAAGTCATTACTTCACAGAGTTTCTAGAAAGACCAGACTTGGGCCTAAATCCAGACTTCTCTCTGTAAAACTGAGTCATGCTATGTCAAGGATTCTAAACTTAGAATTGGGGGATAATAACAATGTTATTCAAATTCAAAAGTTGCTAGGTAGAGATAGAGTAACAAATGATAGATATTTATCCAGACTGAAGATACTTGGGGATTCCAAGCAAAAAATGTATAAAATGAAAAGTATATCCATACTACAGAAAGCACAAACAAAGAGAAAATTCTAAATGTCTGGGGACAGACAGATAATACAACTCTGTGGTGGTGAATTTTTATTTTCAGTTTGTCCTGTGTATTATATGGGGTAATTTCCACACATTAATCTGTGGAATGGAATGTGAGCACTGTGCCTAATACAAAGTGGCCAGAAGGAGATAAAAGTGCCAGACGTCAGCTAGCCCAGGCACTCACACTCCTCTCTCCTTATTGAATGCAGTATGGTGAGGAGACCTGATCCACATCAGTGACCCTCCACAGAAGTAAGTAATGCAAGCAAACTACAATGCTAGGGCAGTTGAAAGCAGGAGCAAAACCAAATGTTTCTTCTCTCAAATGGTTTCTCACAAGTATTTCTCACAGTACAGAAAGTCTAAAACTGCATATTTCAAGTGCTCAGGGAGGTGGGTTGAAGAACATGCAACCTAGATTCCCATGCCTAGTGAATACATTTCAGAAATGATGGAGAAATTTTTCAGGCAGAAAGAAAATAATACCACATCAAAACATGAAAATATAAGAAACAGCTAAATATACAAGATCATAAAGAGAAAGACAAGGGGTTTTATTACACCAGTCTGTAAAACAGGTGAGCATTTTTTAAGAAATGTAAGATGGGGTCTCAAGGAGCCCAATATGCAGACTATTAATATGAAGAAATGACACTTTTTAAATTTTACTAAAGGTAGCATGTCTCCTTAGTTTTATCAAAATTATTTTGTTGTTTTACTCCTTTCCAATTTCAAGTTAATGCTGATTGTGCACATTCTTCGGTTCCATCCATAAGAAATTTGTATAAGCATACATACTCTTTGATTTTGCCAGTTTTGCTTCACAGCTATTATTTTCAACACAGATAATTTTCTTTTTATAAAACTCTGGCAGTTATACTCTTCACTGAAAATATTTTATTTCCCATTTTAATTATCAAATGCTTTCATAAACTTGCATGGATATTTTGTGGAGCCTTTTTATACTTGATATATATTATGAATTAATTGCGCATTGTAGAAATATAAGAAAATCATAAAGAATTCCCTGTGTCGAATATTCCTAAGCACAATTTCCCAAATAGAAGAGTAGCTATGTATTGATACTGTGCTTAGCATCTCAGTGAACAGCTGGCCCTGGTGGTGGAGTCTCAGGTATGGTGACTTCAAGGACCAGAGGTAAGGAGAGCTGGCTGGCCACTCATGTACTTTGAGAGGTGCATGTATGCAGGGTGATACTCCCCCCTCCTCCCTTTAACACGTGTAGCAGTCAGTTGAGCTGGTCTGAGGTCATGAGTGCAGCCTCATCCCTCACTGTATATAGTTCTTAGAAAAGCAGACCCTGTAGGGTCTTGCTTGCAGGGGCAAAAGAGTGAATCTGTCCCTGATGGCAAAGGTATTGGTGAGCCAGCACCAAGGGTAACTGGTCCAGCTTCTCCCTGGCTGCAACATTTGAGAGAGTGAGCCCCCTGCCTTGACTGGGCACCACAGTAGAGTTGACTCTGGAAGCATGGGTCTGGGTGAGCCATCCCTGAGGGCATGAGTATAGATGAGTTGACCCTACCTCTTGCCAATGCTGGAATTGGGTGGGCTAGTTTGGAGCAGTACTGGAGAGTTGGCCCTTGTGGTGTGATTAAGGAACTATTGACAGGGTGAGTAGTTCAGCTATGACCTACACCCAAATCCTGAGCTTTGGGTTGGCCTGCCCCCAAATCTATATCATGTATGAACCGTTGGACCATGTGAAAGGGCCAGTCCTGCTGAACCAAAACTCCAGGGTTTACATGATACAGGGCAACAAAGATAGCAGGGAGGAGTCCCAGTAAGGATTCAATACTGATGATAGTATAAAAACCAATGACCTTGACCCAGACCAATGACTCATTGCAAAGAACATTTGCAGAGAAGATGGACAAATGGGTTTACTGTGGGACACACTGTGACAAGTACAACTTCTACAATGAGACATTTTCTATGTTTGGTTTTTTAAAATTATTTTGTGTGTGTGTTTTGTAATTTCTTTTTGGGTGGAGGTGGCAAGGGCAGGGCGCAGATTACAGGGGACAAGGGGATGTGTGGGCCTGGGGTGCATGATGTGAATATCATGAAGAATGAATAAAAAGTTTAAAAAAAGAAAACAAAACAAAACAAATAAAAAACAATTAACTATCCCTGCCTCCAATGTAACCTCAAATTTTAAGGATCCTATGCCCTTCTATAACCATCATACTGTGGACCAATATTCTGACACATAAATTTTGGTGGGACATATTCAAATTGTGTCCAAATCATCACACTTATGACAAAATTTAATTAAAGAGTTAGGCATGTTAGATGATTACAAACTATAACAAAAAGTGCTTTTTAATTATATTTACATTTCTCCTATATTTTAAAGACTTAAATAATATTTTAATACATAAGATTTTAGGAGAAGAATTTTTATAAATAGCGAAAATCTTTTTTATACTAATGCTTGTTAAAAATCTGGTCATGATATCAAATCAGAAATGCTACTAAGCATGTTAATATGATTTATACCAATTCGTAAATATACTCTTTTCTTCACAAACATCAGTAGACAGAGGAAAAGAAAGATAAGATTTTTAGTACCTAGATCCATAATTTTGTTCCAATGAAAAGGTAAAGATTGAAGAAAACAGAGGTAGCAGCTATGGAACATGGACAACGGGGCATTAGATAATTCAATGAGGTTATAAGAATGGGGGCCTCATGTCACCCACACTAAAAGCCTGGCATGGTGGTATGCTTGTAAGCCCACTGCTGTAAATGCAGAAATATGTGGTTCCCTGCGACTTTTGGGGCCAGGTATTCTAGCCTAGTTGGGAGAGCTCCAAGCCTGAAATGGCCTCAAAACTCAAGGTGATCAGATACTGATCAATGACATCAGACATTGTCCTCTGACCACTACTTCATTTACCTAATTTCTAGCTGAATAGTTCTTCCATTTTGAAGAATCAAATACCATTATGCATGCACAGGCATCTGTCACATGTGCACATACAAACACACATGAAAAACCACACACATACATCAAAACATGCATACAAACAAAATTAAAATAAGAGAGCCTGACCAATTAAGACAAGTGATAAAGTAGGCAATTGCTTTCTACAACAGAACAAGAACTAAGAAAAAAGAAATTATATTTGGGTAGTGGCAAGGTCTGGTACACAATCAAAATACAGGGAACTGGGGATGTAATGCTCAGTGGTAGAGCACTGGATTCACAAACCCCCATTTTAAAAATGTCATGTCCATATCTGAGTTGCTTTGGAGCAAAAATAGGAAATAACAGGAAAATGTAGAGTAGGCATTTTGAATCTCAGGAGAAGGTACATTTCAATGAAAGGTGACTCAAAGGATAGCACTGGACAACACTTTGGTGTGTGAAAGATTGTGATCAAAGTTGAATGAATTTTGCTGAGAGGGAATTTGATAAACAAATATTAGGTTTTATTTCCATGTGGTTAAAATTAAAAGTAAGGAGAAGTAAGCAAAATTTTAGAGAGCCATGAGTAAAATCTAGTCACAATGTACAAATTGAGCATGTTACTGGAGAGGAAGAAACATAAGAAAATATACCTTTTCCTTCCTTAGGCATTTAGCAGCTCTGCAGCCTGCAAAGCAGAGAGAAAAGTATTGGGTCTCATCTTGTCCACACACAGAATAATAGACAGAAGTGGTGCAACCACAGGTCTCATTGCACAGAGCTGTGAGGTTTCCAGTTATACCAAGTCTGTGATGTTGAGATCAAACACAATTATAATACCATCATTTCAACTGTTGATATGTACATCAGGGTATACACATGATCCATAAATATGCCTTTTGAAATATTTTTTCACAGATTTATTAAGGTATAAAAACATAATAAATGCACATTCGGGAATGTACCACTTGAAAGCCTTGGAGTGATGACTTAGTTCTAAGAATACATCCTGCTCTTTCAGAGGAGCAAAATTCCATTCCCAACATCCACATGGCAGTTCACAACCATCTGTAACTCCAATTCCAGGGAATCTGATGTCCTCTTATGCTCTCTCTGGACACAAAGCATGAATATGGTACATAAACAAACATGCGGGTAAATACTCAAACATATAAACTAAACATAAATGAATCTTAAAATAAGTACCACTTGAATTATTTTTATGTTGTGATAAAATTTTCACCATAGTCTTTAACAAACAAAATCATAACCACCTAAAATGGGCTGACATACCCACATCAAAGATTTTCTTTACCACTTTACTACTTAATTACTTACACATTATTACTTAGTACTCTCTTCCTGTTCATCTGCTGGGGTTTTATAGAAAATAATCACACTATACTTCTATTTTCCTTGCTTCTTTTTCATTAGTTGCCTTTATTTGGACATACATTTTCATGAGTCTTGTGTGGTAAAAGTAGAATATGTAAATAGTACGAAAGTTGTTAATGTAACTACGTTAGGATTATTGTATGTGTGTGTGCTTTGCTCAAATGTATATATATGTACCATGTGAATGTAGCACCCACGGAGGCAAAAGAAAGCCTTTGGGTCTATTTGGACTAGAGATAATATAGTTAAGATCCTCCAAGTGTGTAAGCTCCTAGCCAGTAGGTCCAGGTGAGAAGAGAGAACCTGGTCCAGCCTGGTCTGTCTGGGGCTGAGCAGGATGGCGAGTGTACAAGGCCCAAAAGAAACATACAAGGCCAGGAGTCTTGTCAAAGCAGGATCTCAACTTTATTGTATCAGGCCCTCGCTTATATAGAGAAGGCAAAGTGGGTGGGCACTTAGGTATGGGAAGAGATGACTTAGGAGGCAGGGAAAGGTAAGGGGTAACTGACAGTGCCAATTGCAAAGCTTCACATCAGCCATGGCAGGGAAGAGGGAGGGCCAAACAGGTATTGCTGAGTCACACCTATATTGAAGTGACTGAGACAGGTTGCAAAAAACTGGCAGGGGTAAAGGGGGAGGTATTTGTAATGTTGTGACAGGGAACAGAGGCACAATTGGGACATAAAGTGAATAAATATAATAATAATAATAATAATAATAATAATAATAATAATAATAAAATAAACACTGAGGAAAAAATTCAATGTGTGTGCGGAATGTGACAGAAATTAACAAAAGAAGAAACACATCAGCAAGTAAGAAATATATTTTTTTATTAATCATTGCATGTATTTACATCTCAAATGATATCCTCCTTCCTGGATACCCCTTCACAATCCCCCATCCCATCTGTCCTCTCCCCCCTTCCCTTTGCCTCTGTGAGGGTTGCTGTCACCAAGAGGTGCTTGCTGATAGTAAGAAATATTTTTCTAAGTATTCATTGTCCTGAGGTATCACGAAAATAAAAATTAAAATAATTACTTAATGATATTACTTAAGATTAACATACTCATTAATGAAGATAACAAATACTAATAAGGATATGAGTAACAGAGAACTCTCATAAAATTTGTTGGCAGTTCAAATGGATACAGCCACTATGAAAATCAGTGTTGAGGTGACTCAGAAAAAAAAAAGTAAATCTACCACATATTTCCTGGGCTTATACCCCAAGGACTCAATTTTCTACATGCTCATCCATGTTCATAAATGCTCCATTCATAATAGCTAAGGCATGGAAACAGCATAGATGTTTATCAACTGACTGATAGATGATGAAAATATGTCAATAGAATTTTATTCAAATAAAAAGAAAAATGAAATTGACAGATAGATAGATGGATCTGGGAAACTGAGTGAAGTAATAAAACCCAGAAACACAATGATCACATTTTAACTCATACATGTATATACCTCTGTGTGTGTGTGTGTGTGTGTGTGTATGTATGTATGTATCTATATCTATCTATCTATCTATCTATCTATCTATCTATCTATCTATCTATCTATATTGTTTTTGTTTGTTTATTTTAACAAGACTAGCTTCCAAGTCACAGAAATCTGATTGTTTATGCCTCTAGAGTTCTGAGTTCCCAGTGTTGGGATTAAAGGTCTGTGCCACCACGGCCTGACATTTATGGGTCTTGACATCAAATCTTGAATTGCGTGTTTAATTTAGATTACCTGTAGAATCCAGGAAACTAGAAAGGGATCATTGCTGGGGAAAGAAACACAGAAAACTTTAAGGGAGGATGTGGTGGTTTGAATATGCTTGGCCCAGGAGCGGCACTCTTTGGAGATGTGGCCTTGTTGGAGTAGGTTTGGGCTTGTTGGAGGTAGTATGTCACTGTGGACATAGGCTTTAAGACCCTCTTCCTAGCTGCCTGGAACACAGTCTTCTCCTGTTAGTCTCTGAACATGATGTTGAACTCAGCTCCTCCTGCACCATGCCTGCCTGAGTGCTGCCAAACTCTCACCTTTATAACAATGGACTGAACCTCTGAACCTGTAAGTCGGCCACAAAACACTGCTGTCCTTATAAGGGATGCCTTGATCATGGAATCTGTTCACATCAGTGATACCCTATGACAGAGGGCTAATGATATGAAGGAGGGGAAGCTGAGTGATGGGAGGGGGTTTAAGTGGGAAATATTAGGTAGGGTAGGAGAGAGAAGGGATGGATTTGATGACTGAATTTATAGGGGTTATGTATGTTTAATAGTAGGTTTCCATATGGCTTTCTCAAACGTTCTATCAACAGTCTATCTCTCTTTCTTTCCATCCTGTTCTCATCTATGTATCTGTGTATCAATGTCTACCTATATCTATATATCTATCCATCACCTACTGATTTATTTTCTATCTATCTTTGTATCTAGATTCATGTAAGATTTTATCTGTAGTTACCCTTCACAGGATATTATGTGCCTCCAAGAAGCTTTGGATTCCCAAATACAAATCAATGTCCTCTGTGAGATACTTGAAAACTGAATCTAAGAACACATATAAATAAGAGATTGTCCAACAGAACAAATAGGTTTCTTCCCAGAGGTGCAGGGATGTGAAAACATATATAATTTAATACATTTAATAAACCTCATAAGCAGACTAAAAGGCAAAAACCTCATGATAATCTCCTTAGATACAGTAAAAACCTTTAACAAAATTCAATACTCTCTTATGATAAAAATTGTTGGAGAGACTAGGGACACACGGATTCATCCCAACTTACAAAGGAAATTTATAGCATCACTACAGGTATCATCAGCATTAACAGGAAGCAACTCAAAGCAATTCCATTTAATCTGGAGTAAGATAAGATGCCACTTTCTCCATATGTGCTCAACAAAGTACTTGAACCCTTAGCTAGTACAATAAGACAACTGAAGGAGATCAAGGGGATACAAACAGGAAAGAAAGGAGTCAAATTATCTTTACTTGTACATGATAAGATTCTACATATTGAAGAACTCAAAACTCTACAAGGAAACTTCTGCAGCCAATAAACACTTTTAGCATCACAGCAGGATTCAAAATCAACACACAAAAATCACTAGTAGCCTTTGTATGTACAAATGACAAGCAGATCGAGAAAAAATCAGCAAAACAACACTTTTCACAATAGCATAAATACAAACTAACAGATAGCACGGGGACAGAGCTAGCCTCCCAGGAGTGTGGACAAGCCTGTGAGTGGAGGTAAGACCAGCACTTCTGCTCAGAGGGACCCCTCCGGGTACCCACAAAACAAAGGGACCAAGGAGCAGCCTGAGACAGGAGCCTTCCATTTTCTTCCTGTACCCTGTACCACAGGGCTCCATACCCAAACAGCACAAGGAGAGAGCTAGTCCCCCAGGAGTGTGGACAAACCTGTCAGCAGAGGTAAGAGTTACACCTCTGCTCAGAGGGATTCACCTGGAACCCTCAGGACACAGGAACTGAGGAATAGCCTTCCGATTTCCTTCTTCAGCCAGGGAGCTGATCATGTGCCATAGGACTCCATACTCAAATAATGCCAGGAGAGAGCTAGTCTCCCAGGTGTGCCAACATACCTTCCAGCACAGGAAAGATCACCACTTCTGTTCAAATTCCTGGCTCAACAGGGACCCTCGCAGAGAAATCAGGACACAGGACCCAAGGAACAGCTGGGGACAGGATCCTTCTGGTTTCAGTCTGCACCCAAGAACTGACTCTGTACCACAGCTCTTCAAGCCCAAATTTCTCTCAGAAAGAGCTGGTCTCCAAGGAGTACTGATACAGAGGTTTGAAGAAGCGACAAGCCGCAGTCAGGGAGAGCAAGACCAGCTAACACCAGAGATAATCAGATGGGGAAAGGCATGGGCAAGAACATAAGAAACAGTAACCAAGGCTACATGGCATAATCAAAACCCAGTTCTCCCACCACAGTGAGCCCTGGATATCCCAACACATAAGAAAAGATAGATTCAGATTTAGAATCACATCTCATGATGATGATAGAAGACTTTAAGAAGGAAATAAATAACTCCCTTAAAGAAATACAAGAGAACACAGATAAAAAGCTAGAATCCCTTAAAGAGGAAGCACAAAAATCCCTTAAAGCATTAAAGGAAAACACAATCAAACAGTTGAAGGAAATGAATGATAATATCCAGAATCTAAAAATGGAAACAGAAACAATAAAGAAATCACAAAGGGAGATTACCCTGGAAATAGAAAACCTAGGAAAGAGATCAGGAGTCAAAGATACAAGCATTCCCAACAGAATACAAGAGATAGAAAAGAGAATCTCAGGTGCAGAAGATACCATAGAAAACATTGACAAAACAGTCAAAGAAAATGCAAGTGCAAAAAGCTCCTAACCTAAAGCATCCAGGAAATCCAGGACACAATGAGAAGACTGAATCTAAGGATAATAGTTATAGAAGAGAGAGAAGATTCCCAACTTAAAGGGCCAGTAAATATCTTCGACAAAATTATAGAAGAAAACTTCCCTAACCTGAAGAAAGAGATGAACATAAACATCCAAAGAGCCTACAGAACTCCAAATAGATTGGACCAGAAAAGAAATTCCTCCTGTCACATAATACTAAAAACACCAAATGCACAAAACAAGGAAAGAAAATTAAAAGCAATAAGGGAAAAATGTCAAGTAACGTATAAAGGCAGACATATGAGAATTATAGGAGACTTCTCACCAGAGACTGTGAAAGTTAGAAGATCCTGGGCAGATGTCATACAGACCCTAAGACAACACAAGTGCCAGCCCAGGCTGCTATACCCAGCAAAACTCTCAATAACTATAGATGGTGAAACCAAGATATTCCATGACAAAACCAAATTTATACAATATCTTTCCACAAACCCAGCCCTACAAAGGATAATAGATGGAAAACGCTAACACAAGGAGGGAAACTACACCCTAGAAAAAGCAAGAAAGTAATCTTACTTCAACAAACCAAAAAGAAGATAACCAAACAAACATAAAAATAACATTGATAATATCAGGAAACAACAATCACTGTTCCTTAATATCTTTTAACATCAATGGACTCAATTCCCCAACAAAAAGACATAGACTAACAGACTAGATACATAAACAGGACCCAGCATTTTGCTGCATAAAGGAAATGTACCTCAGTGTTAAAGGCAACCATGACCTCAGAGTTAAGGGCTCGAAAACAATTTTCCAAGCAAATTGTCCCAAGAAACAAGCTGGAATAGCCATTCTAATATCAAATAAAATTGACTTCCAACTAAAAGTCATCAAAAAAGATAAGGAAGGGGACTTCATACTCATCAAAGGAAAAACCTACCAAGAAGAATTCTCAATTTTGAACATCTATGCTTCAAATGCAAGAGAACCCACATTCATAAAAGAAAATTTATTAAAGCTCAAAGCACACATTGCACCTTACACAATAATAATGGAAGACTTCAACACCCTACTCTCATTAATGGACATATCTGGGAAACACGAACTAAATAGAGACACAGTGAAACTAAAAGAAGTTGTGGACCAAATGGCTTTAACAGATATCTATAGAACATTTGATCCTAATTCAAAAGAATATAACTTCTTCTTAGCACCTCATGGTACCTTCTCAAAAATTGATGATATATTTGGTCACAAAACAAACCTCAACAGATATAAGAAGATTGAAATAATCCCATGCCTCCTATCTGATCACTATGGATTAAAGGTGGTCTTCAATGGCAGCAAAACCAACAGAAAGCACACATATACATGGAAGCTGAACAATGCTCTACTTAGTGATAAATTGGTCAAGGAAGAAAAAAAGAACGAAATTAAAGCCTTCCTAGAATTTAATGAAAATGAAAGTACAACACACCCAAACTTATGGGACACAATGAAAGCAGTTTTAAGAGGAAACCTCATAGCTCTGATTGCCTCCAAAAATAACCTAGAGAGAGCATACCCTAGCAGCTTAACAGCACACCTGAAAACTCTAGAACAAAAAGAAGCTAATACACACAAGAGGAGTAGAAGGCAGGAAAAAATCAAACTCAGGTCTGAAATCAACCAAGTAGAAACAAAAAGAACTGTACAAAAAAATCAATAAAACCAGGAACTGGTTCTTTGAGAAAATCAACAAGATAGATAAACCCTTAGCCAGACTAACCAGAGGGCACAGAGACAATATCCAAATTAACAAAATCAGAAATGAAAAGGGAGATATGACAACAGATTCTGAGGG
>CM052709.1:85119875-85142010 GCA_028551405.1 Uromys caudimaculatus | reverse complement strand
CAAAAGGAGGTCAAAGGGATACAAATTGGTAAGGAAGAAATCAAATTATCACTATTTGCAGATGATATGATCGTATACCTAAGTGACCCGAAAAACTCCACCAGAGAACTCCTGCAGCTGATAAACAACTTCAGCAAAGTGGCCGGATACAAAATTAACTCAAACAAATCAGTAGCCTTCCTATACTCAAAGGATAAACTGGCTTAGAGAGAAATTAGGGAAATGACACCTTTCACAATTGTCACAAACAATATAAAGTATCTTGGTGTGACTCTAACCAAGCAAGTGAAAGATCTGTATGGTATATCCTTTTGATTTAAGAGGAAATATTCTATAGATATCTGTTAAATCCATTTGGTTCATAATGTCTGTTAGTTTCACTGTGTCTCTGTTTAGTTTGTGTTTTCAAGATCTGTCCATTTATGATAATGGGGTGTTGAAGTCACCTACTATTATTGTGTGAGGTGCGATGTGTGTTTTGAGCTTTACTAATGTTTCTTTTATGAATGTGGGTGTCCTTGCATTTGGACCATAGATGTTCAGGATTGAGAGTGCTTCTTGGTTGATTTTTCCTTTGATGAATATGAAGTGTCCTTCCTTATTTTTTTTGATGACATTTGGGTGAAAGTCAATTTTATCCTATATTAGAATGGCTACTCCAGCCAGTTTCTTGGAACCATTTGCCTGGAAAATTGTTTTCCAGCCCTTTACTCTGAGGTGGTGTTTGTCTTTATCGCGGAGATGTGTTTCTTGAATGCAGCAAAATGCTGGGTCCTATTTATGGATCCAGTCTGTCAGTCTATGACTTTTTATTGGGGAACTGAGTCCATTGATCTTAAGAGATATTAAGGAATAGTGATTGTTGGTTCCTGTTATTTTTGATGTTACTTTGAGGTTTGTGTGGCTATCTTCCTTTCAGTTTGTTGAAAGATTACTTTCTTGCTTTTTCTAGGGT
This sequence comes from Uromys caudimaculatus, assembly GCA_028551405.1. Lineage (NCBI taxonomy): Eukaryota > Metazoa > Chordata > Mammalia > Rodentia > Muridae > Uromys > Uromys caudimaculatus. The sequence continues at coordinate 85,141,055 of CM052709.1, read as the reverse complement.
GTAGTTTCCCTCTTTGAGATGATGTTTACCATCTATTATCCTTTGTAGGGCAGGGTTTGTGGAAACATATTGCGTAAATTTGGTTTTGTCATGGAATATTTTGGTTTCACCATCTATGGTAATTGAGAGTTTTGCTGGGTATAGCATCCTAGGTTGGCAGTTGTGTTCTCTTAGGGTCTGTATGATTTCTACCTAGGATCTTCTAGCTTTCATAGTCTCTGGTGAGAATTCAGGTCTCATTCTGATAGGTCTGCCTTTATATGTTACTTGACCTTTTCCCCTTACTGCTCTTAATATTCTTTCCTTGTTTTGTGTATTTGGTGTTTTCACTATAATGTGACAGGACGAATTTCTTTTGTGGTCCAATCTGTTTGGAGTTCTGTAAGCTTCTTGTATATTTATATTCATTTCTTTCTTTAGGTTGGGGAAGTTTTCTTCTATAACTTTGCTGAAGATATTTATTGGTCCTCTAAATTGGGTATCTTCACACTCTCCTATACCTATTATCCTTAGGTCCTGTCTTCTCATTGCATCCTGGATTTCATGGATGTTTTGGGTTAGAACCTTTTTGCATTTGCATTTTCTTTTACTGTTGTATCGATGTTATCTATGGTATCTTCTGCTCCTGAGATTCTCTCTTCTACCTCTTGTATTCTGTTGATGATGCTTACATCAATGACTCCTGCTCTCTTTCCTAGGTTGTCTAACTCCAGGGTAGTCTCCATTTGTGATTTCTTTAATGTTTCTATTTCTATTTTTAGCTTCTGGATAGTCTTGTGCATTTCTTTTGTCTGTTTGATTGTGTTTTCCTGTAATTCCGCCTGTTTGATCTTATATTTCTTTACAAAACGCATACTATTTTTTTTTACATATTTATGTATTAAGACACTTTCTTTATGATCTTGTATATTTAGCTGGTTCTTATATTTTTATGTTTTGATGTGGCATTATTTTCTTTCTGCCTGAAGAATTTCTCCATCATTTCTGAAATGTATTCACTAAGCTGCATGTTCTTTACCCCTCCTGAGCACTTGAAATTCACAGTTTTAGATTTCTGTACTGTGACAAATACTTGAGAGAAACTATTTGAAAGTGGAAAGATTTGGTTTTACTCTGCTTTCAACTGTTAATCCATTGTAGTTTGTTTTTATTAGTTACTTCTGTGGAGGGTCACTGATGTGGATTAGAGCTCCTCACCTTATTGCATTCAATAAGGAGAAGGGAAATGTGTGTGAGTGCCTAGGCTAGCTGACATCTGGCACTTTTATTTCCTTCTGGCCACTTTGTATTAGGCACAGTGCTGACATTCAATTCCACAGATTAATGTGTGGAAATGACCCCATATATACATAGGACAAACTGCAAATCAAAATTCACCACCACAGAGTTGTATTATCTTGTCTACCCCCAGACGTTTAGAATTTTCTCACTCACTTTTTTTTTTTTTTTTTTTTTTTTTTTTTTTTTTTTTTACTTTCTGTAGTATTATGGGTATAATTTTCATTTTATTCATTCCTTGTTTTGGTTCAACATACATCTTGAGTCTGGATCAATACCTATCATTTGTTACTCTGTCTCTACCTAACAACTACCAATATACAATTAGAATTTGAGTAACATTATTATGATCCCCCAATTCTAGGTTCAGAACCCCAGACATTGCTTGACTCAGTTGCATAGACAAAAGTCAGAATATAAGCCCATGCTCTGCTCTTTCGAGAAACTCTGAGAAGGAATGACTTGTAAATGCTTCTGGTTTCTCAGAGCTTGAAAGTAATAAAGTCTGTATTACTTTGCTAGCTTTCCTCAGAGGAAGTTTTAACTTAAATGGAATACTCAAATTTTTAAAAGAAGAACTCCTTTTCCTCAATGCCAGCAAAATTGAATCTTAGGCATTGAATGGATAATGCCTGGTACAGTTTGAGGCTCACCTAATCAGTTGAGGTTCAATCAAAGTAGCCTATTTTCCTCATTATACACATAATATACTTTATAAGAGAACTAAGAGCCACAGATTCTTTACCCTAGATATTGAGAAGTTATGTATAACTGATGGAAGTAATTTCACAGCCAACATAAATTACTTCCTAACACAGAAGAGAGGGGACATCTATACTGTGCTATACCTTTTAATATTTCCTATAGGTTTGCAATTATTTTACTTAAAAAAAATAATAGATTCTTTTCTCACAAAATAAACCCCACCCAGTTTCCTTCCCCTCACCCCTCCCAGTTCCCCCCATCTCCCCTCTCCCGAGGTCCAATCCCATTCTGTTTCCTATTTAGGATAGAGCAGACCTCTAAGAGACAACAGTCAAATAGGACAAAACAAGGTACTATAAGATAAGGCAGAAGCCCTCATATTGAGGCTGCACAAGGGAACCAAAGAGGAGAAGAGTCCTTAGAGCAATGAAAAATTGTCAGAGATACACTCCTCCCACTGTTTTGAGTCCCATGAAAACCCCAAAACTTGTTAGGCCATATCATAAATACGGAGGACCTGGTGCAGACCCATGCAGACCCTGTGCTTGCCACCTCAGTCTCTGAACTCATGCGAGCCCTACATAGGTAATTCAGTGGTCCAAGTTCTCTTGGTATCTTCCATCCCTCCAGATTCCTTCAATTTAATCTTTCCCTCCACTGCAGTGTTTCCCTGTATCCCAGTGGAGGGACCTAATGAGTCCTGCAATGTAGAAGGTTCTCTGCACCACTTCTATCTACTTGTGGAGGAGGCCTCACTGATCACATGTGGACAAGGCACCAAACTATGAGTATAGCAGACTATCACGAGGAACCTTTTGTTTTTTTCTGCCAGTCATGTTTGGTTCGTGTCTAGGTCTCTGGACTATTTAGTGTCCAGGTCTTGGGCATTCAGGTTGTGTAGGTCATGGGCTTCCTCTACTGGCAGGGCCCTCAAGTTTAACAAAATATTGGTTAGCTCCTACCACAACTTCTGCACCATCATTGCTCCCAGTACATCTTGATGACAGGATTGAAGGTTGAGTTTTGTGGCTGGGTTGTGTCCCAGTTTTTTTCAGTAGCCCACAGAGTATTGTCTTGTGCAAAAATGACAAGAGCAGTGGTTCTTAGTCTCCCTAATGCTGTGAACCCATTATATAGTTCCTCAGATTGTGCTGATCCTCAACTACAGATTTATTTTCAATGCTACTTCCTGACTGTAATTTTGCTACTTAAATTGTAATGTACATATCTGGGTGTGAGATAACTGATATAAACAGATCATTCAACCCCAAAGGGATAGTGACCCACATGCTGAGAACTTCTTGACAAGTAGGGGTGACGGATCTGGGCAGGTCCTTTACATTCAAAGAGTTCGGTGGATGTTTTCCTTAGCAAAAGGACCACAATGTTGGTTCTCAGTCACTGACCTTTTATTTCAGCATCAGCCTGGGTTGTTTTAGGATTACTGTGGAACTCCCTCAGCCAACAACTCAAATAAATGCAATGCGGTTTCACCACTGGAAGCCTTGCCTGGCTACAGTCAAGCTCAGATATCACATCCTGCCTTACTATGAGGGCTCACGAGGGTCATGCTCATAGATCCCAAGAATCCTCCACTGAATTAGGTTTTCATAACACCCCCAATGCTCCTCAATTCTAGATTGTCTCCCTAAACTCTCTTCTTCCACTCCTTTCCCATATGATTCCTTTTTCTCTGGTCTTTCTCTACAGGCAGTCTACCAACAATTTTTTCTGTTCGTTTCTCCTCAAGGAGGTCAATGAGTCTGCCTTGATGTTTTAATTTTTATTTAAACTTTCAGGGTCTGAGAAATGTAGCTCGATTATCCTTTATTTAATGCTAATGTCCACTTATAAGTTAGTACATATCATGTTTCTCCATCTGGTATGTGTTACCTTACTCAGGATGTTTTTTTTGTTTGTTTGTTTTTTTAGTACCATTCCTTTGCCAACAAATTCATGATGTCACTTTTTTTAACAGTTGAGAAAAACTCCATTGTGTAAATGTGCCACATATTCTTTAGTCTGTTGAGTAACATCTCATCTAGTTAGTTGCAGTTTCTTGCTATTATGTATAAAGCCACAGTGAATGCAGTTAAGCAATTTTTCCTGTGATAGGTTGGAGTATCCTTTGTGTATTATTCATTTTAATTATTCTCACAGATGAAATTGAGAGTTGTTTTTATATGCATTTCCATGATGGCTAAGGATGTTGAACATTTCTTTATGTGTATCTCGGCCATTTGAGATTCTTTTAGTGTAAATTCTATGTTTAGATCTGTCCTCCATTTTTAATTGGATTATTTTGGTTTTTATACCAAACTGTTTGAGTTGCTTATGTATTTTGAATAGTAGAACTTTATTGGATGTGGAGTTCATAAAAACCTCTTCCAATTTTGTAAGCTTCCTTTTGGTTTCCTTTTCCTTACAGATATGTTTTAGTTACATGAGGTGCCATTTATTAACTGATGATATTAGTGACTACACTATCATTGTTCTGTTCATAATGCTGACTCCTATGTCAATGCATTCCAGGATGTTCCATTTTTCTCTTGTATGAGATGTAGTGTGTCTTGTTTCATGTAGAGATCTTTGATCCACTTAGACCATTTGTTGATGATACTTTAATTTTTCCAGTGTTAATTTCTGGCTTCTCCATCAAAAATAAGGCGTCTGTATTTTTTTTTTTTTTTTGGATTATTGTCTGTGTCTTCTATTTGATTTCATTGATCAATGTGTCTTTCTTATCCAATATCATGCAGTTTTTATTTCTATATATCAGTAGTACAATTAAAATCAGGGGTAGTGATACCTCCAGTAGTTCTTTTATTTCACTGAACTATTAATTATGGCTATTCTCTGTTGTTGTATTTCCATATAAAGTTGAGAACTGTATTTCCCAGTTCTATAAATAATTGTCTTGGACATTTGATTGGGATTGCATTAAATATGTAGATTTCTTTTAGTAAAATTGCCATTTTACCATGTTAATTCTACTGATTCATGATAATGGGATATTTTTCCTTCCTCTGATATTTTAATCATTTTTTACCCTAAAACTTGAAATTCTTAACAAACAAGCCTTTCTCTGGTTTATTTAGAGTTATCTCAAGATATGTTATAGTATTTGTGGCTATTGTAAGGTGATTCCCTGGTTCCCTTCTTAGTCAATTTATCATTTTGGACACAAGAGAGCTCTTCTATATTTAAAATTAATTTTGTAACCAGCTATTATGCTGAAAGTGTTTATCAAGCTATAGAAATTTGCTAGTGGAATTTTTCAGAGTGCTGACATATACTATCATATCATCTGTAAATACATATACTTTGATTTCTTCCATACTAATTTGTAATACCTTGATCTCCTTCCATGTATTATTGCTCTAGGTAAGACAAAAACATTCTATTAATAGCTAAGAAGAGAGTGGACAATATTGTTTTGTTCCTGACTTTAGTGTAATTGCTTTGAATTTCTATCCATTTAATTTGATGTTGGCTACAGGCTTACTTTAAATTGCCTTTGTTTTATTTAGGTATGTCCCTTTTATCCTTAAACTCTCTGGATCTTTTGTTATAAAGGGTGTTGGATTTTGTCAAATAATTTAAGCATCTAATGAGATGATCTTGTGTAACTTTCTTCAGTTTTGTTTATATATTGATTACATTTCTCATTTTCATATGCCCAACTTTACTCTCATCTCCGAGATGAAGACTAGTTGATCATGATAGTTATCATTTTAATGTGTTCTTGAATTTAGTTTGCCAGTATTTTATTGAGTACTTTTATGTCTATATTCATAAGGAAAATTGATGTCTAACTTTCTTTCTTTCTTGAGTCTTTATTTCGTTTTGGTATCAGAGTAACTCTAGACTCAAAAACTGAATTGGTCTATGTTGCTTCCATTTCCATTTTATGCAATAATTTGAGGAGTATGGGTATTGACTCTTCTTTGACTGTTTCGTAGAATGCTTCACTATATATATATATGCTTTTCTTTTCGGTTGGGAGAATCTCAATGATTGTTCTTTTTCACTAGGGATTAGAGGATTTATAGGTCTTGTGTGTGTGAGTGTGTGTGGGCGGGTGCATGAGTGTTTACATGTGCATGTGTGTATTTGTGTTCATGCATGCTTATATGTGTGTGTTCTTTCCAAATGCTTGGATTATGGTTGCTTCTCAATATTCTTACAAAATTTTATCTCTGATACAATGTTTCTACTTTGCTTAGTAAAAATCAATTCTGTTCATGATTATACACAAAACAAAGTTTTTACATAAATATACAATCTTTCATAGATTAAAGTCCATATTTAAAATCTCAGATAAAATTTAATTAATTAATAAAGTGAATAATTTTATTACCTTTAATTTCCTTCAATGTATATTGACATTGAATAATAACAAAACTTACATAAGTGTTTAATATTTCTATAATTTGTAGAACTCTGCTTTATTTACAATCATATACCCACAAACACCTACATGTGATTCACTGGCAAGTAAAACATTTCAGGTTTTTCAACTAATTTTCAATTTATAAGTAATGTAGAGCAGGTTTAGCATGAGAATATTCATTAAAAGCATGAATTCTAAGCTCATTGTGATGGCATATGCCTTAATTCCAGTACTCTGTATGCAGAGACAGACAGACCTCTGTGAGTTCCAGGCTATGTAGTAAAATCTTCTTGAATGGAATATTGTAAACAAGTGAAATAGATTTCTCCATGAAGAGCACAAGAAAATGGTTATCCAATACAAAACAGTCAGCCCCAAAACTGTACAAACAAGTAATACTATAAAGGCTGAGAAAGTTTCATTTGCATATACATATATATGAGTATGAACATATATGTATGTATATATGTATATACATAGGTGTGTTTAACAGTATATAAAACAGAGAAAGAGGCTACTAATTTGAAATAGGGACATAAGAAAGATTTTAGGAAGAGGAAAGGAAGTTGAATTTAGATGACTGTTATTTCAATATTACCAAATAAAAAAGTATAAATCCCACAGGAAACAAAATCCTGGGAAATGTCTTTTGAATATTAATTTAATATCTACTCTCATAATAATAAGGCTATTATATGCTAGCTGTTTCTGAAATAGTATTTTTTTCAATATTAATAGACATACTACAATTGTTCTTGCATTAAACAAGGATTGACAACAGCTGATTCCGAAGGTCAATATATTGATGCTGTTTCCGGAACATGTAATACCAGATGTCTTACATTACCTTTGTTTTTTGCCTTTTACTTTTCTGCAACCATTTTTTCTAATCTCTGTAGTATACCTGCCCTATTGATTATCATGCAGTAAGTATATAATTTTTATAATTATTGAGAAGTTCACATAAAAATGATACATTTAGAAACAGTTCAAATTATTACAGCAAATGATTTCCTGTGTTTTATTGTAGTAAATATAAAATTTATGTATAATTTTTCCTGTTAATTATTTTACTTGGTCTTTTTGTATAACATGTATAGATGCTACATTTATTCTCACTTTTATTTAAAAATTCAACCAGTTTTTAAATTGAATATATTGCTCTCTAACTATACAGCAAATGCAGGTATCTATGCACCAGAAATAGTATAACTTTAAAAGAAACTTTATATTTACCTTGTAGAATATACATGATGAATCTATAATCAAGAAAATTTTAAATTGTCACATAGTTGTGAGTGTAAATTTGGCTTATTAGTATGTGTATCTAAGTATAACTCTACAATAATAGCTGAGTCATGAGAAAGCATAAGTGACAACAAAGGACCACAGAAACTTTTACAATTTTAATTTATTAAATGACCCAACATTTGTCATTCATGTGTTTGTCCAGAATATGTTGAACCCAACTAACCCTCATTTTTACTCTACATACATAATAAATGAGCATTATTCTAAACTAAATCTGTTGAGTGGTTAACAAGGATGTCAGTTGCCTAACTATCCAGTAAAGACTAACCAACAAGAAGAAAAACAATAGCTTACTTCTGGCACGTTCTCAGTTGTGGAATGAACGTAGAGACAGGAATTGTGTAATATCCTAGCAAATACATTGTTTGATGAAAAAAAATGAGGGAAAATAAGAAGAAACTGGAGGGGAGAGAAAATATGGGAGGGTTTGATCCTAACACATAATGTGCATAATTAATTTCTCTACAAACGATGAGGAAAATTGATGAGATTTTTCTTCTGTCTTGCTGTAGTTGAAGTCTTTGGTTTTGTATTGTTTTGGGTGAATAGGGTCTTGCAGGACAACCCAAGCTTGACTCAAACTTGTGACCCCTCTGCCCCAGCCTGTCCAGGTCTTGGGCTGCAGTCAGATGCGCATCTTTATAGAGTAGCTTGAACATAGTAGGGAGAATAAAGTTAAAAGCAGAAAGCAGAGAAAAGAGAAAGTGAGGGTGAAATAGTGACATTTAGAGATAATCTAGTAAGTATTTGGTGGTTTGAAAAATATTTGTTTGTGTTAAAAGGGTAAGAGTTATAACTTTGTTGAGATATGGAGACATCTAGAATCATATTCAGGCTTCCCATTTGGACAACTAAAGGAACAGTTCTATTAATAAAAATGTAAAATTCAAGAAAGAGAAATGAAAAAGAACCCATACTTGAGTTGATGAAATGTCTGAGTGAGTAAAGACACTTGCTCTCAAGTCTGAGAATCTGAGTTCAATCTCTTATAGCTCACATGGGAGATGGAAAAATAACATATCTTGAAAGGTTTCCTCTGACCTCAGCAGTACACTGTCTCTCTACTTCCCCTCTCTCTCTCACTTACAAACACACACATGTATAAATAATTAGTAAATAATATGACTTCATTAAAGTAGATGTCAAATATCCAATAAATGTTCTCAGCAGAAAGAAAATTGTCTTCCTGATATGTGTTATTGAATCTTCTCTTATATATATTTTTATTGAACATTTTCTTTATTTGCATTTCAAATGTTATCCCATCCGACTCTCCCGGAAACCCCCTAACCCATCCCTCCCACCCCCTGCTTCTATAAGGGTATTCCTCCACCCATACAACCTCTCCTGCCTCCCTGCCCTTGAATTCCCCTACACTGGGGCATCTATTGAACCTTCATAGGACCAAGGATCTCTGCTCCCCTTGATGCCTGACAAAGCCATCCTCTGTCACATAGTTGCTGGAGCCATGGGTCCCTCTATGTGTACTCATTGGTTGGTGGCTTAGTCCTGGGAACTCTGGGGGTGGGTGATATTGTTGCTCTTCCTGTGGGGGTACAAACCCCTTCAGCTCCTTTAGTCCTTTCTCTAACTCCTCCACTGGGGAACCTACACTCAGTCCAATGGTTGGCTGTGATCATCTGCCTCTGTATTTGTAAGACTCTGGCACAGCCTCTCAGGAGACAGCTATATCAGGTTCCTTTCAGCAAGCACTTCCTGGCATCCACAATAGTGTCTGGGTTTGTTGACTGTATATGGGATGGATCCCCATTTGGGGCAGTCTCTGGATAGTCTGTCCCTCAGTCTCTGCTCTACACTTTTTCTCCATATTTGCTCCTGTGAATATTTTGTTGCCCCTTCTAAGAAGGACTGAAGCACCCACACTTTGATACTCCTCCTTCTTGAGCTTCATGTGATCTGTGAATTGTATCTTGAATATTTACAGATTTTGCACTAATATCCACTCATCAGGGAGTACATACTATGTGTGTTCTTCTGTGATTGGGTTACCTCACTCAGGATGATATTTTCTAATTCCATCCATTTGCCTAAGAATTTCATGAATTCATCATTTTTAATAGCTGAGTAGTACTCCATTATGTAAGTGTACCACATTTTCTGTATCCATTCTTCTTTTGAATCTGGGTTCTTTCCAGCTTCTGGCTATTACAAATTAAGACTGCTATGAACATAGTAGAGCATGTGTTCATGTTATATGTTGGAGAATCTTTTGGGTAAATGCCCAGGAGTGGTATAGCTGGTTTCTAGGTAATATACTATGTCCAATTTTCTGAGGAACCACCAGACTGCTTTCCAGAGTAGTTGTCCCAGCTTGCAATTCCACCAACAGTGGAGGAATGTTCCTCTTTCTCCATATCCTTGCTAGCATTTGCTGTAACCTGAGTTTTTGATCTTAGCCATTTTGACTGGTATGAGGTGGAATCTCAGTGTTGTTTTGATTTGCATTTTCCTGATGACTAAGGATGTTGAACATTTCTTTAGGTGCTTCTCAGCCAGTCAATATTCCTCAGTTGTTATGTCTCCCTTTTCATTCCTGATGTTGTAAATTTGGATGCTGCCTCTGGGCCCTTTAGTTAGTTTGGTTAGGGGTGTATCTATCATGTGGATTGTCTCAAGAAAACCAGCTTTTGGTTTTCTTGATTCTTTGTATTGTTTTCTTTGTTTCTATTTGGTTGATTTCCACCCTGAGGTTGACTATTTTGGCCCTGAGGTTGACAATTTCCTGTTGTCTACTCCACTTGGGTGAGTTTGCTTCTTTTTGTTCTAGAGCTCTTAGGTGTGCTGTTAAGTTGTTAGTGTAAAATCTCTCCAGTTGGCCAGTTCTTGCTGGAGCTTGGGAAAGGAAGTCTTTCTGTGGAGGTCTGCCAAAAGAGCTCACGTCAGGTAGACACAACACCGTAATCATGGGCAAGGGTGACCCCAACAAGCTGCCAGGCAAAATGTCCTTGTATGCCTTCTTCATGCAGACCTGCCAGAGGTGCACAAGAAGACACACCCTGACTCATTGGTCAACTTCGACATGTTCTCCAAAAAATGCTCTGAGAGATGGAAGACCATGTCTGCAAAGGAAAAGTTGAAGTTTAAAGATTTGGCCAAGAGCAACAAAGCTCGTTATGACAAGGAGATGAAGAACTATGCTTCTCCCAAAGGTGATAAGAAAGGAAAGAAAAAGACCCAAATGGTGTGAAAAGACCACCGTTTGCCTTCTTCCTGTTTTGCTCTGAAAATCGCTCAAAGATCAAAAGTGAACATCTTGGTCTGTCTTTTGGAGATACTGCAAAGAAACTGGATGAGATGTGGTCTGAGCAATCTGCCAAAGGTAAACAACCTTATGAGCAGAAAGCAGCTAAACTAAAAGAGGAGTATGAAAAGAATATTGCTGCATACCGTGCTAAGGGCAAAAGTAAAGTAGGAAAGAAGGGCCCTGGTAGACCAACAGACTCAAAGAAGAAGAATGAACCAGAAGATAAGGAAGAAGAAGAGGAGGAGGAGGAGGAGGAGGAGGAGGAGGAGGAGGAGGAGGAGGAGGAGGAGGAGGAGGAGGAGGAGGAGGAGAAATGAGTGGCTGTCCTAAAGTGTGGAGTGTATGTGCTCAGGCCATTATTTTGCTAAGAATGTGAAATTCAAGTGCAGCTCAACATTAGCTTCAGTATAAAAACTAGAGATTTTTGTGTAGCTGATGAGATCCTTTGTAAAGAAAATACTTTTAAAAGTGTTTGTAGCTTTTTCAAGGGCTACAATGGACAGTTAGATCTAAAGATTTTAATGTTGGATGTTTATAAATATTTAATGGTTTCTTTAATTACTTATAGTAGCAAAAAAAAAACTTCATAGGAATTTGTATTACCAGTAAAAGAATTTTTTTAAGATGTTGCATTTTTTTCTAAAATTTGTAATAAAATAATGTATATTTTTTAAAAAGATCTCTCCAGTTTCTTTAGCAGGGCACTTACTGCTATGAATTTTCCTCCTAGCACTGCTTTTATTGTGTCCATAAGTTTGGGTATGATGTGTTAACATTTTCATTAAATTCCAGGAAGTCTTTAATTCCTATCTTTATTTCTTCCCTGACCAAGTTATCACTGAGTTGAGAATTGTTCAGTTTCCACATGTATGTTGGCTTTCTGTTGATTTTGCTGTTATTGAAGACCTGCCTTAGGCTATGGTGGTGTGATAGGATGCATGGGATTATTTCATTTTCTTTTATCGATTGAGGGTTGTTTTGTGACCAATTATATGGTCAGTTTCGGTGAAGGTACCATGAGGTGCTAGAAGAAGGTATATTCTTTTGTTTTAGGGTGAAATGTTCTGTAGATATCAGTTAAATCCACTTGGTTCATAATCTCTACTAGTTTCACTATGTCTCTGTTTAGTTTCTGTTCAATGATGTGTCTATTGGTGAAAGTGGGGTGTTGAAGACTCCCACTATAATTGTGTGGGGTTTAAAGTGTGTTTTGAGCTTTAGTAAAGTTACTTTTATGAATGTGGGTGTTCTTGCATTTGGGGCATAAATGTTGAGAATTGAAACTTCCTCTTGGTGGATTTTGAACATGAAGTGTCCTTCTTCATCATGCTTGATAACTTTTGGATGGAAGTCTATTTTATTGGATATTAGGATGGCAACTCCAGCTTGTTTCCTGGGATCATTTGCTTGAAAGACCTTTTCCAATCCATTTACTCTGAGATAGTGTCTGTCACTGTTATTGAAGTGTGTTTCCTCTATGCAGCAAAATGCTGAATCTTGTTTGCATATCCAGTCTGTTAGCTTAGGTCTTTTTATAGGTGAGTTGAGTCCATTAATATCGAGAGATATTAAAGAGAGATGACTGTTGGTTCCTGATATATTTATTTTTGTAGGTAGCTTTATATGTTTGTGGTTCTTTCCTTTTGGTTTTGTTGTGAGATGCTTAATATCTTGTTCTTACTTTGGTGCAGTTACATTCCTTGTGTTGGAGTTGTCCATCTAGGATCTTCTGTAGGGCTGGATTGGTAGATAGATACTGTTTGAATTTGGTTTTGTCTTGGAATACTTTGGTTTCTCCATCTTCGTTTATTGAGAGTTTTGCTGGTTATAGTAGCTTAAGCTGGCATTTGTGTTCTCTAAGACTGAATGACCTCTGAACAGGCCCTTCTGCTTTCATAGTCTCTGTTGAAAAGTCTGGTGTAATTTTGATATGTCTACAATTGTATTTTACTTAGCCCCTTTCCCTTGCATCTTTTAATATTCCCTCTTTGTTCTGTGCATTTAGTGTTTTGATTATTATTTGAGGAGAAGATTTTCTTTTCTGGTTCCATTTATTTGGTGTTCTATAGGCTTCTTGTACCTTTATGGTGATCTCTTTCTTTAGGTTGGGGAAATTTTCTTCTATGATTTTGTTGAAGACATTTTCAGGACATTTGAGCTGGGAATCTTCATTCTCCTCTATTCTGATTATTCTTGGATTTGGCTTTTCATTGTGTCCAGATTTTACTGGATGCTTTGGGGTAGGAGTTTTGTACATTTTGGAATTTTCTTTGACAGTTGTGTCAATCTGTTTTACGGTATCTTGTGCAACTGAGATTCTGTCTTCTATCTCTTGTATTCTGTTGGTGATAATTACATCTGTAATTCCTGACCTCTTTCTTAGGTTTTCTGTTTCCAGGTGAGCCTCCATTTGTGCTTTCTTTATTGTTTCTACTTCCACTTTTAGGTCTTGGATCACTTTATTCAATTCCTTTACCGGTTTACCTGTGGCTTCCTGTATTTCTTTCAGTGAGTTGTTGATATCCTTTTTAAAGGACTGTATTATCTTCATGAGATAGGATTTAAGGACAGATTTCTGATTTTCTGGTGTGTTGGTATATTCAGGGCTGGCTATGGTGGGAGAACTGGGTTCTGATGATGCCCACGTATTTTGACTTCTGTTGCTTAGGGTCTTGCTTACCCCTCACCTTCTGGATATCCCTGGTGTTTGTTGGTCTGGGTGAGTGTCTGGAGTCTGCCTCTTTTTTCCTGGGGTTGCTTCAGGACTCCTGGTTGGCATGGGACCCTGGCTGTAGCAGGCCATCAGTGGGACCTTCCAATTGGGGGCTAATCAGAGGGGCAGTGATGTTGCTGATCTGTTGCCCTGGCTGCAGTCGACCACCTGGGAGGCCTTCAGGCTGTTGGGTCTTCAGTGGAGCAGTCAAGCTGTTTGTCCTGTGTGATGTTCTTGGAGGAAGGGGGCTGCAGATTGTGGTTTGTTTCTCTGTGTCCAGCAGAACTCCAACTTGGCTTTCAGTCTGTCAGATCAGTTGCCCTGCATGCCTTCAAGCTCTGGTATCAACTGCTCTGAATGCAGAAGATCCTCTAGGATGGGTCAGGATATAGTGTATTCACAGGAACAGACCAGCTAGGAGTTGCCCCAGCAGAAAGGACTGGTTAGATAGATGAAAAAACAATTCTCAACAATAAAAGAACATCTGGGGAAGTCACTATACCTGACCTCAAACTGTACTAGAATGCAATAGTGATCAAAACTGCATGGGATTGGTACACAGATAGACAAGTTGATCAGTGGGTTAGAAATGAAGAAATAAGCCCACACTCTTATGGACACTTGATCTTTGACAAAGAAGCCAAAAAATATACAATGGACAAAAGAAAGCATCTTCAATAAATGGTGGTGGTTTAATTGGTAGTCTATATATAGAAAAATCAAAATTGATCCATATTTGTCATCTTGTACAATTAACAAAATGCATATTTAAAATAGAGATGTACATTATTTTTCTTTAAAAAAATACTTGATTTAATCAATAAGACATAGAGTGGAAGAGTGGAAGTTAGAGAGCTGGAAAAGCTAAGAACACCAAAGAAGAACCACAGAGTCAACCAACCTGGGCTCATGGGAGCATCAGAGATTGAAGCACTAACCAAAGATCATGTAGGGGCTGCTACGTTTATAGCAGATGTGAACCTTGGACTTTATGTGCATCCCCTAACAATTAGAGCAAAGTCTCTGACTAGAGTCTGTGCCATTGGATCACCTTCCCTTCTCTGGACAGCCTAGTTGGGCCTCATTGAGAGACAATGTGCTTAAGCCTACTGTGACTGGATATCCCAGAGTGTAGTGGTACTCAAGACATCTCCTCTGTCTCTGCGAAGAAGAGGAGGTATAAAGGGTAGGGGAGGGGATTTGTAAGGGTGGGTCTGTGAAGAGAGGAGGGCTGAGGAGTCTGTAATCAGGAGGCACTGAATAAATATTTAAAAGTCTGTATAGCATTCTATTGTAAAAGAATTGAAAAGAAATAAAAATCTCTTCACTTTTACTCATAAATGTATATAATAAATTTTAGATTTTCCTTTATGCCATTTCTTCTGTTCCTGCTGAACTTTTATTCTTCCCAACAAGCCTTTTCTACCTTTAATGATGTTTTTCTGTGTATGGCTTGCTAAATTTGTTTCCAGCAGTGTGGGTGAGCATCTTCTTTTAAGTGTTGTAAAGTTATTTCTTAAATTATTTTACTTTGGAGTTGTGAATATAATAATGGTACCACATGAAAGAGAAGAAACTCAAAAATTAAGATTATTCAAGAAAAGTTGAATAAAATTCCAACCAAATGTAGGATGGATGTAAGGAATGCCATTCTGTAGTGCTGTATGCAGGCACCATGCTCTGCAGAGAATGAGAGGGAGAGAGGAACCCTTGTAAGGAGACAGGCTTTTGTGGAACTCAGTGACCTCAAGTAACCATGGGAAGAAGCCTGAGGCAAAGAGAGGACTTGAGCTGTCTCCTTCATTCAAAGTGCCATTAGTCAGAAGCCAATCAAAGGCCAGAAAGTGAAGTGTAGATTTACTGATATAATTTATTGAGTGTAGAATCCACCAGAAACAGCAAACTAGGAAAATGCAGAGTAGACAAGATATACAACACTGAAATTGACTCTAAACAATACCATAACTGGCAGAGGGAGGAAAGTAAATGTGAAAGCTAGACAGAGCTGAGTTGTTTGAGAAAAAGGTGGCGCAGGCAGATTTGATCCATAAAGTTCTTTCCCATGGAAAGAATTACAGGGTTTGAGTTTTTAGTAGTCTTGTTAAATAATGGGTTAATGGATAGATGTACACTGTGTTCATAAGCAAAATTGAACTTTTGTGAACCAGCTAAATATTTGTGGTATAAATTAATTATAACATGTACATTTTAAAACATAAACCTAGCATGTGTGACTCATAGGTGTTATCATTGCTATTTCCTTTCAGAAGTGTACCTCCCAGTTGGAATTCAATGGGCCTGGGTGTGATGTTTACAGTTTGGAGATTCGTTGGTATGTGATATCAGCTATATTCAATGTACAAAATTATTCATCTTTGATTTGTAAATTGTCATGTATATTTAAACTTCAATAAATAATAATTCAAAGTAACAAAAAAATGAATATGAAATTGCACTGAAATATTAAGGAGCTAAGTAAATACAGAGAGAAATTAGGTAAAATAAAAGTCACCCAAATAAATAAAATAGGATTTAATTATATTGTGTTAGCTGAAGCCTTGCATTTGGAGGTGAAATATCTTTATGATCACACACAAAATACAGTGACTGAGTATATAAAACATCCATATATTCAAAGTAACATTGTACTTGTTGTTGTATGCTTGTAGATTCCCATAAGAAATATGTTCTGTGAAATAGTTTCCCTAATCATAGTTTTTGACTATATTTTTAGTAGTACTCATAAATTTCCTCCTGCAGAGTAGTTTTCCGGTTAATAAGAAAGGGGTTGTTTGTTCATATAAACAATCTTGCCACTATTGCACCATGAGCATTACCTGCCTGAAAGCTTTGTACTCTAGTTGTGTCTGGCCATGGATAATATCTTTCTTTTCTACATCAGACTACATATTTCACCCAGCTCTATGAACACTAGTCAGCGGAGAGATTTCAGTTTTCTCTGTATCCTATAACCAAAATGTGTGGTGTGTTCAGTCATCAGGTCTTATCATCTAGATGTGGTCGAATAATTATCAATGGCTTTAGACCATAAAGTTTCAAATGCCTCTACAGCTTCCCTGATCAATAACCAACAGAAAGAAAGATTATATTTGACACTGAGATTGTGACTTAATATTATGTGTGTTCATGGAGAGTATTATTTACAAGTGTAGAATATATCTGTTCAAACTCTGAAATAATTCTTATCACATGACCTTGTTACAGTATTCCTGGGCATATAACTAAAGGATTGATGTCTAATTACATAGATACTTGCATATGCATGCTCATTGATTTTATACTGCATTACAGCTAGGAATGGAGGCAACCTAGATGGTCATCAGCTGATGAATAGACCATGGGTATGCATACATACACACAGTATAAATATACTTACCAGTAATGAAAAAGTGACATTGAGAAACTTGCAAGACAATTGATATAACTAAAAGTAATTATATCACGTTAGGTCACCCATGTTTAAAGATACAATTCTGAATGTTCCTTTTCACAGGTGAACTCTAGCTTCTGATCATTTGTAGGTTAATCCAAAGTACGTGTTGTAACTGCAAATGGCCCATTGCTTGATAGGTTACATTTGAAAAGGAAGGATGGCAGAATATAGGTGAGAGTAAAGTAGAGAGGGAGAATGTAGGGAACAGAAGGGCTCTGGCAGGGACTGAAATAATAGATCAGCAGCTGAAGGACCAGGGAATCCTTAGAGAAAATGAAGTCTTCATGAAGAAGTTACATGGGCGACAGTGATCTTGCGGTGTGAGTAAAAGTATATAAACAAGAATGATAAAACTCCTGTGATATGAAACCACAGAGGGAAATACTGGGTGCTGGGGATTTTACAAAAATGGGAAAATGATGAAAGGAAGAAGGAATAGCAGATGAGTCCATCAACACTAAGAATGATAGAAAATTTATGTAATCTCACTGGCTTTTTCACTAAATTAAAATAAAAGATATGAATAGAAAATGTGTTTTAATGTAATTGATAGCAGCACATTGAACACACACATATGTGTGTGAATGTATGTGTGTGTGTGTGTGTGTGTGTGTGTGTGTGTGTGTGTGTGTGTGTGTGTGTGTCTTTGTGCATATACAGGTTGGTGCCACATACAGTTTTAAACATCCACTGAGAATCTTGAAATATATATCCCTGGGAAAAGAGAAGGATTCTCTAGAGACATAGACAAGAGAATGCAATCAGAAAATAGTATAAGATCCTTTTGATCATTAAAAATCTCATAGTTACCTATCTTTAAAGAGAGTGTGAGTCAAAAACATCGTATAATATAGTTCCTTTGTTGTAAATATGTCTTCTAAATATTTCCTGAAAATACAAAAAAACTACTTTACGATATCATGTAAATAAAAGCATGGGCAGAACTCTAAAATCATGCAAACTACTAATATTGGTAACATGCAATGATCAGGATATTGATTATCAGATTTTTTAGTCAATAGAAAAAAGGCTATTACAGAATTTTAAATAATTTTCTAGAAGATTCTGTGTGTGTGTATGTTTCTGTATGTGTATGTTTGGAGAAGAAATTAATCATATCCTGTTTTTTTATGAAGTAATTTTTGTTCATTGACTATTTTATAGGATCTATCCCTGCACCAATACTTTTTGCATCAACATTGGATTTTACTTGTAATTTCTGGGACATTAATGAATGTGGAGAAAAAAAAAGTTGCTGGATCTATAATAGGGAAAATTTGGTCTATTCATTTAAGACTTTATGTAAGTGATTTGAGTTGTATAAGCTTAAATAAATAAAAATGATTTTAGAATTTTCTATTGCTTATAACAAGGTAATAACTATGAATAAGTACTTTGATAATTAAAGGCTTATATAATTATGTAGGAAGTGTTTTATAAAATTGTATTCCATAATTTATGTAAATGCTTATATTTTTCTATTAAATGCATTCTAGATTTCTGCCCTAGACCTTAAAAAAGGGTCATAAGTATAATTTCAATGTGTTAACTATTTTCCATATTTATGAAGTCAAATTAAATTTTCATTATGAGTTTTTTGAGGGTAACAAATTTAAATATTAGATAAGTTTGAATAAAAGGTAAAATATCTGTATATTTGTTTAAATAGGTGTCAGTCACCCCCACATACACACGTTCATCTGTTTGAATGCTTGGTCCATAGGGAGTTACACTGCTAAGGGGTCTGGCATTTTGAAGTAGGGGTGGACCTTTTAGAGAAAGCATGTTACTGTGGAGACAAGCTTAAGGTCTCCTATGCTCAATCTATGTATGCCCAGTGTGGCCTTGGGTCATCCGATGTCTGCCTATCAAGATGTAGAACTCTCAATTTCTTTTCCATCACCATATCTGCCTGCACTCCAGCATGCTTTCCACCACCACAGCAATGGACTAAGCCTCTGAGAGTGCGAGGCAGTCCCAGTTAAATGTTTTGTTTTATAAGAGTTACTGTAGTTTCTGTTCCCACGAGTAACATCCTAAGATAGAAGCTGGTACCAGGGAATGGAGTATTGCTATGATAGGCCTGACTATGGTTTGATTTGGAGGAATGTGAATTTGGGCCTATACGTTAGGAAAGCAATAGAATGTGTTTTAAGTGGGAATAATGATCCATATTAGTAAGAGCATAGAAGACAGTGATGCTGAGGGTGATTTGAACTGTGGGTGCTGGGCTCAAGAAGTAGCAAAGGAGGAGGATTTTAGTATGTTGCCTAGAGATCATTCCTGTAATATTAGGGTAAAGAATGTGGCTGCTCTTACCCTTGTCTGAGCAGTCTCCCTGAGGCTAAAGTGAAGAGGTTTAGATTAATTCATTGGTAAACAAAATCTGAAAACAGCTTAGGGTAGATTATCCTGTGGTTCACTTACATGAAGAACAGTTTGATGAAAAGGGGCAAGGAAAAATAATAAATGTATATTTCATGGAGAAAATGAAATCAGAAAAGAGAATATGAAAAAGAACTTAAATTCAGCAGAAATAAATCAGAAACTAAGAACAAATTAGAAATTTAAAGCTAACAACAGAGGAGCTGAAGTGATAAATTATACTTTTAATGGATGGCTAACACATGCAGAAAAAGAGCTGGTAAGTTGGAAGGCAAGTCATTTCAAATTATCCAGTCAAGGAAACACAAAGGAAAGAGAATATGAGATAGTGAAGAAAAGCTATAGGTGTTATTGATCACCATCTAGAAATTTCACAAAGAATGTGCAGTAATCTCACTAACTGATGAGTGAATAATGATCATATGACATTACATGCCAGATACTATTCTTCTGATCCCAAAAGACAGAAAACATGTCTCTTTTGAAAATATGGATGAATCAGATAGATATTATATATATTACTATTACATTTTCAATTGCTCTAAAAATAGTTGAATCTTGGTATTTTATAATGAAGTTTATATAACTCATAGTCTGGGACTTTCAAATCCCAAATAGGAATAGAATTCTGAGAGGACATTTTGCTATATCAGATCATAGTCCTCAAAATAATGTATGGGACCTGTCTGTCATAGAACTACCACTTTGTGAGACAGGAACCAAGAAAATTCAGAGTTTAGGCTTATTTCTACCATGAGAAGTAATTAAGGTTAATGACTTGTAAAATCCATATCTGTAGTGTTCTCTATGAGTCTCCCACTGTGTCCTACCTCTTTTTTTTTTTTTTTTTTTTTTTGGTTTTTCGAGACAGGGTTTCTCTGTGTAGCCCTGGCTGTCCTGGAACTCACTCTGTAGACCAGGCTGACCTCGAACTCAGAAATCCACCTACCTCTGCCTCCCAAGTGCTGGGATTGTGTCCTACCACTTATAAGACTCATCACCAGTGTATTAATTCAATACAATTAAGCTTCCAATGCATAAATATCCAATCTATAGGAATTTATCCCTGGCCTCTAAGATTTATGACCTCCTACTATAAAATATAATAATCCCATCCTCATAGTGCCAAAGACCCTGCAGTACCCCTGCAAAGATTAAATCCACGCATTTAACTGAGACTGATGGAAAACACTTTCAGATATGAGTTTTTGCTTTAAAAAGGTCATAACTACAAGATAGGAATGTGACAAGCACAGGATAAATATCAGTAGTCCAAAAGGAAGATGTCAGGATGTGGAGAGGAGTGCTGAAGACAGAATAAAGACTAAAATCTAGCATGGAAGACAGAATCTTAAAGCTCTAAACCTGATATGACATAAACATTGTAATGATGGGTGGCCCCTCAGGCAACATTTACCTGTGATGTTGATAATCCCTTAGGACCATGAGTTTTCATTTTGCTCTGGTTTGCAAATTATCTATAACTTCATCTAATGTAGTAGAATATTATTTTACTATTCTACTTGTCTATTGTCCAGTTTGCAGGTCCACTTCCAAAGCTCAACTTGGCATGGCCATGTTAATCTATTCTGTATAGACTTGAACCTTGTAGCACATTTAGGTTTGGTCTTCAGGACTTCCTGTGAGAAATTTGATGAAGCTGTTAGGACTCCTAC
>CM052709.1:85108746-85119375 GCA_028551405.1 Uromys caudimaculatus | reverse complement strand
TGCTTCCCTGGTTGTCACGGTCCTTTGTGAAACTAGATGCCAACCAACTTTCACCTCTACTTATATACGTCTCAGGACAATTATAGAAAAGAAGTAAACAGTGCAGATTAAAACTCAGCAACTATTTTCCTTAAAACCAATTTGACTGTCTTTTAAATAGTCCACTTCTGACTATCTATAATGAATAAAGCACCAGTTAGCATGGTTAAGGAAGGGTCTTTGTGTTATCATGGAGCATCCTTTGAGTATGAGCCCAGGAGTGGTATAACTAGTTCCTGAGGTAGATGAGCTAGGTTAAAAGAAGAGCAAATGTGAGAGTGGGCAGCCAGTGATTCCTTCAACTTGAGATATCCCTCATGAGAAGGAGTCATCCCCTGTTTGTGTGTGGAGGGCCAGAACCCACAGGCTAGATAGCCTAGAGACCTAGTATAGAAAATTATTCTTAAATATATTCCTCTATACTTATAGATTGGTGCCTAGCCTGTCTTTAGAGTGGCTTCACCCAGTAACTGATAGAAATAGATGCAGGAAACCACAGCCAGACATTAGGCAGAGTTCTTGCAATTCTGTGGAAGATGGGGAAGAAGTACTTTAGGAGTCAAGACATCACAAGAAAACTCAGAGAATCAAAAAACCTGCGTCCATGGGGATCACAGAGATTGAATCAATAACAAGGTAGTCTGCGTTTTACTGACTCAGTCCTTCTGCATATATTTTACAGGTTGTGTAGCTCCTAACAGTAGGATCAGGGGATGCCTCTGACTCTGCTTTGGGACCCTTTCCTCCTACTAGATTGCCTATTCCAGCCTCAATAAAAGGGGAGGTACCTAGGTTTACTGCACCTTGATATGGTATGGTTGGTTGATATCCATGTGATTCCTGCCCTTTCCTGAAGAAAAAGAACTTGGATGGGGGAAGCTGAGAGGAGATGTGAGAAAGGACTGAGAGAAAAAGGAGGGGAAATTGTGGTCAGGATGTACAAAATATAAAATAAATATATCATATATATATATAATACAATGTTAAATATTTGTATTAATATTAACAAATATATTAGCAAGTAAATGATATTCTTTAAAAAATAGGGAAAGGAGAAGTGTGTATTTTGTCAACAAAGCATGTGGGCCTATCTTGGGATTACTACAATCTATGTAAAGCCATGCATGATACCATGACTCTCTAGTTTTACTTCTGCTATTGAGAGATGTAAGGGGCAAAGAAAAGAGTGCCTGAAGTCCTGGCACATGCCATATTCACAAATGAGAGACCCTGTCTCAACAGAAGAGGAAGGCAAGGATCAACAATTGAAGTTGCCTTTGACATCCTATGCACGTGAATGGTTGTTTCAAACTCCTATACATGGACATGAACACATGAACACTCGTTATAACACACACACACACACACACACACACACATACATACAAACATACACACACACAGACAGAGACAGAGAGAGCAAGAGTGAAAGAGAGAGAGGCTTAAAAAGGAAATAATTATACATTTGAAGGTCCATATACGTATGTAAATTGTTAAAGATTTCTAGTTTTAATGAATTTTGGATTTTGGATGTTTTATAGTTTGAATGAAATAAATCCTTATTTTTTTGTTATTGTAATTTACCATTTTTTCCATTTTGTTTCCTTTTCTTTTATTGGATATTTTCCTTATTTACATTTAAATGTTATCTTCTTTATCAGTTTCCCCTCCAGAAACCTCCTATCCCATCCCACCCCCTATCTCTTCTATGAGAGTTTTCCTCCACCCACCCACTCCTGCCTCACTACCCTGACATTCCCCTACACTGGGGCATTGAGCCTTCACAGGACCAAGGGCCTCTCCTCCCATTGATGCCTAACAAGGCCATCCTCTACTATATATGTGGCTGGAGCCATGGATCCCTCCGTGTGTACTTTGTTTGGTGGTTTAGTCCCTGGGATCTCTGGGAGACCTGTTTGGTTGACATTGTTGTTCTTCCTATGTGGTTGCAAACCCGTTCTGTTGGAGTGAACCTGCTCAGCACTCACAGCATGTGCTGAGTCAATCCGGAGCTAGACCGGCGAGAAGCAGGCTAGCCTACAGAGTGCGGAGACTTCTGGTGGTTCCGAGGAGACCCACAGCCACTGTCAATGCGCGCCCCACCACTTGGTCCGGATAGCACATCTCCTCGTGGGCCCAAGTGTTACAGCCCCTTAGACGAAGTTCTCCGATGCCAAAGTAGTTTTGCAACTTAATTCCTTCTGGATGGCAGGCAGCGGGCACGGATGGAGGTGGGGATGGAGCAGGCTGGGGGGCAGGGGCAGTCAGAGAGCAGCGTAGGGAGCTGCGCAGAGAGCAGGCAGGCAGAGAAACGCAGAGAGATGCAGAGAGCTGCGCAGAGAGCCGACAGGCAGAGATTCAGTGCAGGCAGAGAGAGAGAGAGAGAGATCTACGCAGGTGGGACAATCTGACATATTGTTTGGGAAGGGAGCAGGGGCTTGGCAATCGATACTTTCTATTGGCCAGGTCCTGGGGTTCTCTAGCGCCACATTTGCCTATGGGAGGGGTCAGAACTGCTTTCTATGGGACAAATCTCACATGGCAGGCCTCTCTTTATACAGGAGTTGTGAGAACTGTGTCTGATTTGCAGGAGTCTTCTGGGAGCATTGGCCAGAAGCATGAATTCTGGTCCCTCCTGGAATTTCACGAGGTCTCCAAGAGTTTTCAGCCTGTGCTCAACTGGGTGTCAGATTGCCTGCCACAGATCACTGCCCCTTCAACTCCTTTAGCCCTTTCTCTAACTCCTCCATTGGGGACCTCATTTTCAGTCCAATTGTTGGCTGTGAGCATCTGCCTCTGTATTTGTCAAGCTCTGACAGAGCCTCTCAGGAGATAGCTATATCAGGCTCTTGTCAGGAAGTACTTCTTGGCATCCACAATTGGCCATTTTTAGTTGCAGATTAGTTAATACATTTCAAAAATCATCCAATGTAGTCAAGTGCATTATTTATCTCATCTCCATCTTTAATGTAAAAATAAAATATGAATGGAGTCTTATCTCAGCTGACTTACTGAGTGAGATACTGGAAACTCATGCTAAAGTTCTGGTTACAGAGTTACTTAGGTCTTTTGTTGATGCTTTAGCTGTTTACCTCTGAAGCATTTTCTCAGTAAGTCTATTTTTTCTGTTTCTGTTTTATCAATATTTTAATTAATATTGTTTTATTTTTACACTTTTTCACTCTTCTTCCATGAGGTTCCCTGAGCCCCAGTTTGAAGTATGCATCCAATTGGAGTATGATTACTACAAGGTCTTCCATTCTGTGCACATTGTCCGAGTATGAGCACTGTGTTTGCCCACATCAACTTCAGGGAGAAGCTTCTTTTATGTTGACTGAGCAAGTTGCTGACCTATGAGTATGGCAGAATGTCATTAGGAGTCATTTTATTGTTACTTGTCTGTGTGTGTGTGTGTGTGTGTGTGTGTGTGTGTGTGTGTCTTTGCTCATAGCAGTAGTGTTGTATTTTACCCTAGGTTCATAAGTTCTCTAGTTTCAAGTTCTATGATGGCACAAGCTTGACTTCTCCAATGTTCTATGGCTTGTGTTAGTGTTGTCTTCAATGATTTTGACTTGCTTTCAGTTTGCAGAAAGCAGCCAATAGCTTTGGCAACAGTCTTGCTTTTTTCTGGTTCCTACAGAACACTTTTGCTCATTTCTCAGTTAGCTATAACTCAATCTCAGTACTAGAAGCTTTATTTGGTGACAGGAGATCACTCTTCTTCATTATTTGGTGATTTAATTTAGCTCATGTTTAAAAATATTTATATATTAGGAAGCAGATGATGCATTAGGTTTTCATACTACCTCTCAGATAGACCTTACTTGTTGCTGTCTCTCACCATATTCTCTCCCTCAAGCCCCTGATTGCATTCTGTCTCCTCAATTGAACCTTCACTTGCCAACCCAACACATTTGTCTCATGTGGTGACAATTTTGGAATTTTTATTTCTTAAAAAGACACAAAAATATTATAATATGCTTTTATTTTAATTCCAGCCATGAAGATATGGGGGTGCTTTGCAGCAGCTGACTATGATTTGCCTCATGATCTAGCAGAGGAATGATTATGCCAGCTGCATATAGACACTAAAATTGTGTGACATTTGGAAATCTTGGAACTTTTCAGAGGCTATATAAATCCTAGTTCCCCAAGAGGAGTGTTAGTAGTTGTTGTTGGGGTTGTTTGCAGTTTCTTATTAGGCATATTCAAAGAAGAAACAAGAAGGATATAAATTAGATTTCAGGAGTCTGTCTCTTTCTCTCCCCTTTATCCTCCTTTCTCTATCTACTGATGTGGGTGAAACTATGAGCAAAATGGTTGGAAAAAGATGACCCCACAAAGTGGTAACAGTTGTATTAGTTGGGGTTCTCTAGTGTCACAGAACTTATGGATGATTATATAATATATATGAATATATTATATAATATATACACTACATATTAAACATATACATTGCACACTATAGTTATTACATATGATATATATTAATATAATATATGATATATGAATATATAGTATAATATTATGTGAATATAATATATATGTTTAAGATTAAAGGTGTGTCTCTAGATATGGATTAAAGGTGTCTGTCAAGGTCTGGGTCACATATATGCCCTCAATTTCTGCATTGGAGTTTATACCAGATATGGACAAGTTGAAACACATCATATCTCACGTCCAAATGAAAAAAATAACCGGGTCATACGTATGCCTAAGGTGATATAACTATCCTTCTTACAATTGCAATATGTCAATGTCACTTGGGAAACATTCTTTAAGTATCTCAAACTTAATTAAGAAAACATGAAAAATCTCTATAAATGCATTCTTAGTAAAATAAAACAGAAGCATTCATGTCATTTATAGCACTCATTTCTGCAACTGGTCACATAACCTTAAATAGTATTTATAACTACCTTCCTCTACTACAGTCTTAGTCAGGGTTTCTATTCCTGCATAAAACTTCATAACAAAGAAGCAAGTTGGGGAGGAAAGGGTTTATTCAGCTTACATTTCCACATTGCTTTTCATCACTAAAGAAAGTCAGGACTGGAGCTCAAGCAGGTCAGGAAGAGGCCATGGAGGGATGTTTCTTACTGGCCTGCTTCCCCTGGCTTGCTCAGCCCACTTTCTTATAGAACCCAAGGTTACCAGCCTAGGGATGGTACTACCCTCAAGGGGATGGTACCTCTCCCCTTGATCGCTAATTGAGAAAATGCCTTACAACTGGATCTCATGGAGGCATTTTCTCAACTGAAGCCTCTTTCTCTGTGATAACTCCAGCTTGTGTCAAGTTGAAACACAAAAACAGCCAGTACAACTACCCATTTTTTATTTCCTCCACCCTGTGGAAGCCTCTTAGCAAGTGTTGGCTCTTTTCCTGAAGGACTGACGTGTAACTTTATTTCTGACGACTCCATTTCCTTTGTCATCCTGCTTGAACTGTATGTTCTAGGTTCAAATTGACTTTAATCAGAGGACATGTTAGTACTAAGTGATGCCCTGATGAATCTCATGCACTTGATACATAATCCTCCTTACCTCCATTGTGGAGAGGCAATCCAATTTTCTCATGGTAATCTGGACCTATCACCTCTCTCAACACCATTATTCCCATCTTAGCCTGTTGGTTTAAGGGTATTAGAAGGCCAAAATGACTAGAGGAATGTCTGAGCTTCCAGGTCAGTGGAATGGTGCTTTAGCTCCTGACAGGAGCACTCCTACTGTGGAACCAAAACTTCTAGGCCAACAGAACTTAGAGTTGTAAGAACAGGAAGGAAAAAATTTCCTGGTTGGTCACTAGGAATGATAGTATGTGAAACTACTCCCCTTTCCACCCCTTGATTCCTAGACTCGTGGATCTTGACTATTTGAGAAACTGTGGCATATATCAGACCCAGATTCACAGAATATACTGCTTTCTGTAGAACTCTGACCCAACTCTCCATGCCACAGACACATAATTTGGTGCTGTAACTGTGTCTTTAAAAGGCCATTTCATTTTTTCTATTCGGCTAGCTACTCCAGGATGGTGTGAAGCATGGTAATACTCATGGATTTCATGATCATGAGCCCTCTGTCACACTTTTCAGGTGGTGAAATGAGTTCCTTGGTCAGCTGCACTATGTGTGAAATACCACCATATTTAAAAGAATAAGGCATTCTTTTTAGTTCCCACACAGTAGAAGAGCCTGCACACCAGCCTGGCCCTGTTGGATGTTCTTCTGTTCCTACACAAAGCTAGCAGTTTTCCAAGTCACATGGTATATGGGCCTGAGTACACACTCAAGAGAGTAATATGCTGCTTCCAAAATTCAATAGACACACTGAAGTTGTGCTTCTTTCTTGGTGATGGAAGAGGTCAGGTGCAGTAACTTATCCTTCACCTTAGAAGGAATATCTCCACATGCCTCACACTATGGGACTCCTAAGAAGACAGATGGTCCTTGAATTTTGGTTGGTTTCACTTCTTCTGATACACAGATGTGCAGCATAGTTGTGCACCCATGTGACATTTTGTGGAAGAGACAGAAGATCAAGACTCCTCTACTAAGTAATGATACATGTGGAAAAATTAATATATCCATGTGGCAAAACTGGAAAGATATACTCCTGTCCTCACCAACTGAAAGCAAATGGCACCCACTGAGAAACGCTGTCCTGGGTGGAGCTCCACAGAAAATGGAAGGAGGTGCATTAGGGGACAGGCTAGGCTGAAGAGATGTTGACCTGATCCTGACTTCACCTAGGGGTGACAGAAAAATGGCACAGGGGAATTCAAAACAGGCATTTGTCCGCAGCCAAAAAGAGCTGCTTCAGGTGAGAGGAGCAGGGTTTAAAAAAGAGATGTTAGAAAAATTCTTAGATCAAGTAGATTTATCCTGTCCATGGTTCCCAGAAGTAGGAATAATAAATAGACAAATGACTTGTGTGTGTGTGTGTGTGTGTGTGTGAGAGAGAGAGAGAGAGAGAGAGAGAGAGAGAGAGAGAGAGAGAGAGAGAGAGAGAATAGGTTTCAGAAAAGCAGCTGTCCCTTGTGTGGGACACATTAGCAAAAGATTAAGAAAATGAATATAAGCTATTTCAGAGCTTTCCTAGGGAAAGGAGGAAATCGGGAGACATCCTGCTTCCTCTCTGGCTCCTATGGGAGATATCCTTAACTCTCATTCTGGTCTCTTAGGTAGGCTATCTGAGATGCTTTGGGACATCAAGTTCTCTTCCCTCTCTGTCTATTGTCTGTCCTTGGTGCATTGATCTGTCCAAGTCTGTCAATTTATGCCTGTTTCTGTTTTGTTGTTTGAATGATTGTTGTTCTGTGTTTCATGTTGAAAAGAAAAAATGGTTAAAACTTTATCTGCTGGCTGTCCACCCCTTGATTTAGTTTAAATTCCTTAAAAGGCAGTCTCAATTTGCACAGCAGAAACTGGTAAGTTACCCAAGGAAAATACTTGTGACTGTATTTATTGGGTTCAGAAGGTAACAAGGTGCTCTTCTCTTGAAATCACAGCTAGAAAAAGTAAGAAAATTTTGTTTAGTCTAAATATATAAGATGTGTGTAGCCATTTCATTTTTTTTCTCACTGGTTTTAAAAGTATAAATATGTTCTGCATGACTTGGTTATAGAATATTGGCTTATAAGTTATTGGATGTGATTAAAAATTTGTAATATTGATAAGAGAAAGTCAGCTTAAAACTGCTAACTCAAGGTTGGAGTCATTCTAAACAACAACATGTGGCATGAGGCAACCAAGGAAAACAGGTCTCTAAAGATACTTCTAAATTGGAATAATAATTTTATGTAATTCTTACTCTAGAAACTAGACTTATAAAGGATAGGATTTAAGATAATGTCTCATTAATGAGGTATTAAAAGCTGTACTGTCATGCATTCATATATAAGAACTGGCAACCAAACTTTGTACCACGATATTAATGCTTTTTGTACTGATTTTAAAGAGAATGGATTTTTTAATACTGGGTTTTGTTTTCCAGAATTAAGAGTATGCTCTAATCCTGCAATACTGCAAAAAAAAAAAACAAAAAACAAAAACAAAAAAACAAAAAAAAACTTTAAAATATTGTTAAACTGCTAATGTTCCATCACCTGCAGTTTACAATTCAGCCACAAGCTCAAGATTTTTAACTCAGCCATCTCTGTAATTAAGAAAAATATCAAGCAAGTGGAGATGATTGCAAGGGTAATAAAAGAGTTAGAAACTGTTGTAGCACAGTACTGGCCTGCTGCCCCTTTTACACAAGCTTTATTGGATACAGTGGTAGAAGCAAATTTAACCCCTCTCTCCAGATTGGTAAGGGATCTTAGTGGGAGTTTATCTAACATCAAACAGAGTCCCTATGAACTGCTAAAAGCAGCTGGTAGAATTTTTGGAGATCATGCCCAGGACTTCCTTTTAAAACACAATTGGCTTATGACAATGCTAATGCAGCCTGATGTGCCACTACCCAGCCATACAAAGCAAAGACAGACTTATCTGAATACATTCATCTTTGTGCAGAAATTGGACCCTCCTACAAGAGACTAATGTGCAAACAATGTTTTTACAGGGAACAAAAGATGTTTTAAATTTGGAGGTTTGGATCATTTTAGGAATGATTGTCCCAGGAACAGAGGTATGAGCAGACAATCAGGTCCCACCCCAGGAATTTGTCCTCAGTGCAGGAAGGGTAATCCTTGGACCAGGCCTCAGGAAATAGGCCCAGAATAAGAGCGTTTACATTTGTGTTTATTGCAAAGCTCTTAGCAGGCTCAGTGGAGGCCTGTGTGGTTTCCTTTTGTCTTGGTCATCCTGACTCTGCAGGGACATAGGTTTTAGGCCAAAGCAGCACTATTATAAAAGGACTACAGATCTATCCAGGTGTCATAGATAATGATTATGCAGGAGAAATCAGAATTATGGCTGCTTACCCCCATGGCATTACAGCTGTGCCCGAAAAATAAAATAATTGTTCAACTTATTTTAATTCCCTTGCATCTGTTATCTTCCAAATTTGTTAATCATAAGAGAGGACAAGATGACTTTAGTTCTTCTGATGTGTACTGGCTTCAATCTATTACTAGTAAGGGACCTAACCTTAAATTAATATTTCAAGGAAAAGTTTTGAAGGATTAATAAACACTGGAGCTGTTGTACTCACTCACCTCCAAGGGATTGGTTATTCCATTAATCCAAAACAAAGTTCAAACTTAAGATTTATTAAAGGTTAATGAAACTAGGAATTTGTGGAGAGATTATAGCCTGGCTTTCCTACTCTAACTGCCATTCCAGGAAATGCATACAGAATTTTTATGGATTTGGAGTATTGTTTTTATACTGCTCCTTTGCATCCAGATTGTCTTAAGAACCTGATGAAATGCTTATCCCTTATTTCATTTTGCTTGAACTTGTTCCTTTTTTAGATACTGTTAATTATCAAATTTTAAAGTTATTTATACAAATATAACTTAATTTAAGAAACATGTACTGTTCTTTACTTTATAGGACATTTAAGAGCTCATACTGGATTGCCTGGATCCCCAGGCAATGCCATAGCAGATTTGTATACCAGGTAGATTATAGGGCTTACATGAACAATTAGACAAAACAATCTCATTCCTTACATTCAAAACAGTGATACTTTCAAAAAGCAATTTGGTATTTCTGGAAAATATGCACATTAAATTGTAAAGACTTGTTGTCAGTGTCTTCAATTCCTTCATGCACCACATAATGGTGTTAATCCTCAAGGACTCTTTCCTAATCAATTATGGCAAATAGATGTCACTCAAATTTTCTTATTATGCTAAAGCATAAAATATGTGGAACAAGCCCATGGAACTTTAAAACAATATCTTCATAATAAACAAAAAAGGAAGAATTATATCCCCATACATCACAAAATTATTTAAATCATGCCTTTTATTTTAAAAATTTAAAATTTTCATGCCAAGCAATTCTCTGAGTGTGGGAAGAGAAGTTGCTGGTGCTTCTGCCCTGGTTTTGCAAGGAAAAAAATATGAGGTCCTTAGAATGGCAATAGATACAGATGTAGAAAGGATAGAAACCTCTATTTCCCATTTGTAAGAGTCTCTAACCTCCTTGTTTGAGGTAGTCCTTCAAAACAGGGGAGGACTTGATCTTTTATTCCTTCAACAGGGAGGACTATGTGCAGCCCTCCATGAAGAATGTTGCTTTTACATCGATTATTCAGGAGTAGCAAAGGATTCTATGGCTGATGTTTGAGGACTAATCAAAAGGAAAAAAGAAAACAAACAGAATCAGGGATGGTTTGAACCCTGGTTTCCACTTCCCCATGGCTTACAACTTTAATTTCTATACTATTGGACCATTAGTTATAATTTTGTTGCTTTTAACTTTTGGACTTCATATCTTAAACAGATTGGTTGCCTTCATACAGTATCACTTTCAGCAAGCTCAGCTATTCACCATGGCAGTTATCCATCTCTATGAAGAAATGCATTGAGTGCATATTCATATGTCCTTGATGGCTTTGGACAGAATGGGAAAGTGTGTGCTATAGAAGGCAGGTAGAGATGGGTAAGAGTGGTCTTGAATGCCTATCGACCTA
>CM052709.1:85097237-85108646 GCA_028551405.1 Uromys caudimaculatus | reverse complement strand
TTTTTTCCAGCCCTGAGCAGGCTTAATAGGTCTTGAGTGCTTGCCACAATGGACCTTAAAGACCTAGGTGGAGTCATCTGCCCTGGTTACAGGTGCAGCTTCTTACAGAAACTTAGAAAAATACATTGCTCACTGACCTTTCTTTGCAACATAATAACCCTGAAACAAAGGATGGGGTCTACAGACTTTACCTATGAAACGCAGTGCTGAATATTTAACTTGGAACCTTGATCAGAAGAACCTTGTCTTGTCTTCATCCCACCCTCTCTTTATCTCTTCTTCATTTTCAGCCCCCCTTTCAGGTAAATCCAGTTCTCCATGTCTGCTGGACAGCTACACAGAGCCATTCAGACTGGTGTAATATGATATCTCAAAGTAGTTCTGATTTGATTTTTCCTGATGACTAAGGATATTGGGTTAATATTTTGAATATTATCCATTTATCAGATGTGTAGTCTGTTAAAATGTCTTCTATTCTGCAGGCTGACCCTTTGTTCAGAAAGGTGGTGTATTTTGCATTACACTTTCATGAGATCTCTCCCATTCCTAAATTCATGATTTTAAAGTCTATTCTAAAGATTTCTGTTCAGAAAGTCATTTCCTGTGGTAAAATGTTCAAGGCTATTCCTCATTTCCTCTTCTATCAGGTTCAGTGTACCTGGTTTTTATTGAGATCTATACATTTGGAGTTGAGTTTTATGCATGGTGGTGAATATAGACACATGGCTTCTTTTACATGCAGAAATCCAGTTTGACCATCATTTGTTGAAGATCCATTTTTTCCTGTATATTTTTACCCAGTGTATATTTCTGCCTTCTTTATTTCTTTAAATCAAGTCAGGTGTCGATAGGTGTATACCTGTATGTCTGTGTTTTCAATGATATTGATCAATGTGAGGTTTTGTTTATATAGTTTGGTGTGTGTGTGCACGCCTGTGTGCAGATGTGCGTGAGTGCCAATGGCATGTTTTTGTTTTTGTTTTTAACGATATTTCTGTAGTACTTCTTGATATTGGCAAGGATGATAACTCCAGTAGTTCTTTTACTGTTCATGTTTGTTCTAGTTATCCTGGGATTTTGGGTTTCAATATGAAATTTAAGATCTGTAAATTATTGTTTTGGAATTTGAAGGGGATTGAATTGAATCTGTAGATTGCTTTTGCTACGATGAAATTTTTACTCTATTAATTCTACTGATGCATAAGAGACATTTCTATTTTCTGATATATTCAATTTCTTTCTCAATTGTTGAGCCTGTCCTGTGCCTCCTCCCCCGGCAGCAATAAGACCTGGGTGCATTACTGCCTGGACCCCTTGGAACAGTGGTCAGGGGCAGTGCCACCACTACAGATCATAGTCTCACCATGGCTGTGGGCGGTACTGCTGTTCCAGATTGAGATCATGAGTAGCATCTTTGTTGCTGCTCCCCTTGGGCTGCATGTCTGTGGGCCTGGGTTGTGAGCACAGTGCTGGAGCTGGCACAGGGAGGAAATAGCTCAGGCTTCCTCTTTAGAGCAGCCATTGCTCTGCAGGGGAGGCTGCTGGTTGCCTACCTAACACATGGACGAGGAGTGCTGTGCTCAGAGCCTGGGAAAGCCCCAGCAATAAAGGTGGTGTGCAGAGGCCAACTGTTCTCAGTGGCAACCATGGCAGCCCGAGATTTTTGGCAACCTCAGCCCTGATTCCTCATTGACTTGCCTGGGTGCCCTGTTGCTGAGCCAAGCTGGAGCTGCACCAGCTTTGGGCCAGGGCTCAAAACTAGACCCCCACAACATGGCACTGGGGGTGTTCTCCCCCTTCCACTGTCCCGAGGGCAAGAGGGTGGGGTCACACACAGTGGTAGTGTTGGGCCCCATATTGACCCTGGTTTGGGCCTTGAGGACAAACCTGAGCCTGGCTGGAGTTCTGAGACCTGTCTCAGTGACTTTCATTAGGGGTGATTCAGCAAGACCTATTTGGCCCTCCCTCTGCCCTGCAGTTTCTGATATGGAGCTTTGCTATTGGTCCTGTCAGGTAACCCTTCCCCTTCCCTGCCTCCTACTTCATCTCTCCTCATACCTAAGTGCCTACCCCCTTTGCCTTCTCTATATAAGCGAGGGGCTGATACAATAAAGTTCCTGCTTCAACAAGACTTCCAGTCTGGTGTGTTACTTTTTGGACACCAACACTTGACATCCCACTCAACCTGGGACAGACTTGGCTGGGCCAGGTTCTCCCCTCTTGCCTGGACCTACTGGCAAGGAGCCAACATTCAATGTCCTAAACTTTT
The DNA here is from genome assembly GCA_028551405.1 of Uromys caudimaculatus. Taxonomy (NCBI): domain Eukaryota; kingdom Metazoa; phylum Chordata; class Mammalia; order Rodentia; family Muridae; genus Uromys; species Uromys caudimaculatus. Next base: position 85,106,377 of record CM052709.1, on the reverse strand, counting down.
TATTATTCAAGTCCTTTGATTGCTTACACCAAGATATTTTATAGTTTTGATGCTATCATGAATATCGTTATGTCCCTTATTTCTTTCTGAGTTCATTTATCAGTTGTATATTGGAGGGGTACTGGTTTTGTGAGTTAAATTTGTATCCAGCTACTTTGCTGAAAATGTTTATTATCTACAGGAGTTCTCTGGTGTAATTGTTTAGATCACTTATATACACTATTAAATCTGTTAAAAATAAAGGTACTTCTTCCTTTCAAATCTCTATTCCCTTGATTCTTTCAGTTGTCCTCTTGCTGTAACTAACACCTTAAGGTCTATATTGAGGAACCACTGAGAGAGTAGACAACCTTATCATGTCTCTGATTTTAGTGGAATGGCTTTGAGTTTGCTCCATTTTTTTTTTTTTTGATGTTGGTTATGGGAGCATTTCATGAGGTGGAACTCATACCCAAACTTGCTTGGGTGGCCATGAACCTGAGGCTACAAAGGCCAGGAAAATAGATTAAAACCTGATACTACTGTTCTGATGAAGGAACCTAGACATTAAATAACTCCTAATACCATTCTGCTATACTCATAGATCAGTGCCTTGATCATCCATATTGATAGAAGCATTCTCCTGCATTATATAGGCAAAACGAAGGGTTCCACAGCCATAAATTGTGTAAGAGAGAGAGAGAGAGAGAGAGAGAGAGAGAGAGAGAGAGAGAGAGAGAGAGAACAGGGGAGAAATGTTACAGTCTACCCTAAATACAATGTTTCCACAACATCCCTCCTCAGGGTACAGTGAACTATGCCAAACAGGAAGCTAAAAGAGTTTAAGAGACATATGGGATGGGAAATACCTAGAAATAAAGGCCTTCTAGATACAAGAGGCCTGGCACACATATGAACTTACACTGTGACATGTATATGTACAAGGTCTGCATGGAACTTATCAGATGAGTCCTAGATCTGAGGAAAGTTGACACATACCCCCATCTTTAATCCAGAAGGTATATCCTATTGATAGCCATTTTAGAATGAAAAATTAGTTTTCTTTTTCCCATGGGAGTTTCACTGGATAACCACTCTTAAGGGTAGTATGCATATTTAGCAGTAGATTGTAAACAAAAAACCAAAATAAAACAAAAATACAACTCAACTCAGTACCATGCTTGGATTTTCTTTGTGCCATAATGATAATTCAGGGAATATTTTTAGCATCATGTGTCCTTTTCATATATATTATGGCTTTCAGTTTTTATTTATGAAATTCCTCTTTAAGATTTTGTGTACCCCTTTTCTATAAGTGTTTCAGTGCTCTTTCCATTGGCTTGTTTTCTTTTTTTGGATTTCTTTTCCATTATATTGTTTTTTGTTTATCTTTCTTCATTTTATTCTTACTGTTTAGATACTTGTTTGTTATGTATAGTGAGATAGATGGGATGTGGATCTGGATGGGGTTGGGGGGAGATGAGGAGGACCTGGAACTAGGAGGAAGTGTAAACTGCACTTAGAATTTATTGTGTGAAAAAAATCTATATTTAATAAAAACAAAAACAAAAAGATTAGTGACAGATGCATGAAATAATTTTAATGATAAAATTATTATTTCTAGGCTGTTTATAAGTTAAATGATATCTTAGGTACTAATCAAATATTTTCTAACAATTACAAATTGTACTTTCAAAAGATAACTTGTTGAAGAAGTAACATTTTTACCAAAAAATATCTGTATCATAATTTCCAGCAAAACTTGACAAGCTAAATAGTGAATGCATCTAAAATCAAATGTCCAATTAATTTTCCTTCAAACATGCAGAAGTACATGAAAATAAAGACCCCACATCCGATAAAGGGCTAATATCCAAAATATATATAGAACTCAAAAATCTAACCACAAAAAAGAGAGAGAGAAAAGAAAAGAAAAGAGAAAAAAGAAACAACCCAATCAAAAAATGGGATATAGAACTAAACAGGGGATTCACAACAGAAGAATCTTGAATGGTTGAGAAACACCTAAATAAATATTCAAAGTCCTTAGTGATCAGAGAAATGCAAAACAAAAAGGATCCAGAGATTCCACCTTACTCTAGTCAGAATGGCTAAGATCAAAACCTCAGGTTACACACATGTTGTAGAGGATGTGGAGAAAGAGGAACACTCCTTTATTGCTGGTAGAATTGCAAACTGGAACAACCACTCTGGAAATCAATTTGGAGGTTCCTCAGAAAATCATAAATAGATCTAACTGAATACCCAGCAATACCACTCTTGAGCACATATCCAAAGGATACCTCACTGTTCCACAGGGGCATGCACTCTAATATGTTCATGGCAGTCTTGGATGTGATAGCCAGAAGCTGGAAATAACCCAGATGTCCCATAACTGAAGAAAGGATAAAGAAAATATAGTTCATTTACACAATGGAATACTATTCAGCTGTTAAGAACGAGGACATCATGAGTTTTGCAGGCAAATGAATTGAACTAGAAAATATCAGCCTGAGTGTGGTAGCTCAGACCCAAAATGACTTGCATTGTATGTACTCAATAACAAACAGATATTAGCTAAAAAGTACACAGTTCCTAGGATACAATCCACAGAACTCAAGAAGGTTAACAAACAAAAGGGCCCAATTTAGGGTGCTTCAATCTCACCTAGGAAGGAGAAGAAGACAATCAGGAAAGGCAGGGGGAGGGCAGGACCTGGGTAGGAGAGGTGATGGAGAGGGGAAAAGGGGAACATGATCAGGTATGATTTGGAGTGGGGGAAGATAGGAAGAGGCCCTGAGGGCCAGCGGAATGAATAGAAATACACAACCTCAAAGGAGGGGAAGTTGGAGGTGGGGGTAACCTCTAGAATGTACCAGAGACCTGGGAGTTGAGAGATTCTCAGGACTCAAAGGGAGGAACCTTACATGAAGTGTCAACTGTGGGGAACTAGTAGAGTCCATCTCCAGGAGAAATTCAGGGCATCAATTGGAGGGATGGGGTTGCCATCCCACAGTCAAAAATTCTGACCCAGATTTGTTCCTGTCTCAAAGAACTGCATGTACAAGAGTGGAGAAGAGAATGAAGGAAAGGTGGTCCAGTGACTGGCCCAGCATCTCAAGGGGAGTATTTCAAGGCCTGACACTATTATTGATGCTCTCATGTGCTTACAAACAGGAGCTTAGTACAGCTGTCCTCTCAGAGGCCCAACAAATAGCTGACTGAGACAGATGCATATACATGCAACCATTGGACTGAAGTCTGGGACCCCTGTGGTTGAATGAGGGAAAGGCTGGAAGAAGCTAAGGATGAGGGTGACCAATTGGAAGACCAGCAGTATCAACAAACTGGGATGCCTGTGATCTCTCAGACACTGAGCTAACAACGGAGCAGCATGGTCTATGGCCCTTGACACTTATATAGCTGAGGACAACCTGGTCTGGCCTAAGTGGGAGAAGTGCCTCACCCTGAAGAAAAACTTGATGTCCCAGGATGAGTAATCAAAAAGTAATGAAACTAAGGAAAAAATTCAGCATCATGTAATGACATTTCACTATTTATTTCCTTGTACTAAAACATTAAACATTATTCAAAATGCCTTATTTATAATATTCAACGTTACTATTCATGATTAATAGTTTCATAATTCATGTCTCTATCTTTTTAGAATTTTAAATAGAAAATAAATGCATACTTAGGGGAGCAAAACAAGATGAAACATAGCACACAAACCTTCATGCCTGTATATACAGCTGGCCTCCTTTACTGACATTTACCTTCTGCTCATTTCTCTCTTCTACTCTTCTCAAAATCTATTAAAGGTTAACATCCTAATTACCTTTTAAGGCTTCCAATATTTATGTAATTAATTAAAACTATTTGTGAATTATCTTGCTCATCATGGATTACAAACTGTGTTCTTTGTAGTTGACAATATATTCCTAGGTAAAATTACTTCCGTTTTGTTTTTCTTTCTTTATTAAAACCTGTTATTTGTATAGGGACTGTGTCTCAGTATGTAGTGCTGGCTCACAAGAAAAACATTATGTAGCACAGGTTGGCTTTGAACTCGCAAATATCCACCTCTTTCTGTCTCTCATGTGATCTGTTTATAGATGTACACTGCCATGCCCCGTAGCTGCTTTCCTTTTTATTATATATGCCAATTTTACAAACCAATGGCTTCAGAGTATATGATGCACTCACTTTTTTTAATCTATCTATCTATCTATCTATCTATCTATCTATCTATCTATTATTTATTTATTTATTTATTTATTTATTTATTTATTTATTTATTTATTTATGTTTATAGGCAGTCTCAGGTTTCCTCGGATGGCAACAAAGTCCCTTTGTTCCCAAGGCTGACCTTGAACTCCTGATCCTCCAGCAACAACACTGTAAATGCTGGGATTAGAGGCATGTACCACCATTTTCTAGTTCATGTAATGTTCTAGATGGAGCCCGGGGCTTTGTGAATCTTCAGTACATCCTTCCAAACAACATACCGTCCTGACCTCAATTTCTGTCCACTTGATTTGTGCTACTCTTGTTTTCATAGGACCTGAAGATACATCATTAATATATTCATTGAGATCTCTGTAAAATGTAATAAATGCCCTTTTATTTACAAACATCCTACCTGCAAATGCCTTTTGTTTTGGACCTAAAATTTGTGTCTAAAATCTTTTGATAAGTCATTTGAGTCATTTTCAAGCCTCAAAATCAACAGATATCTTTTCTATTGATGTGGAAAACAACCATTATTTCCTGTGTGCAATAATAAGCCTTCTTCTGTTGTTCTCCTACTTTAAATTAATTCTAATGCCATCCATAAGATTCTGTGATTTCATGAAATGTCATGCTTTCAAAGATTATATGTACATTTACTGAACATTTATTTTCTATAGTATTCTGAATGTTGTTTTATCATGGACATCCTGTGCATTTTCCTTGTCTTCTGTGACATCAGTTCCAGAGAGACTCAGTCTTGTCTGCTTATATTCAGCACTGATTCCAAAATATTCATATCAAAGTAGGAAACATATACTCTGAGCAGAATTATATGCAGAAAATCCATGACATCTGTAAATTCTGAGGTGTTCTTCACATTTCTTCTTCTTTCCTTTTGAACAAAAATTACTGAATAACCCTGACTGACTTCAAACTTGCAATGTTCCAGCTTTGGTACCCAGTGTTGAGATCAACAGTTATGCCACATTTGTTTGTTGTTCCTTAGAAGCACTATTGTGAACATAGTAGCTGAAATTCTAGTATAGCTCCAATTTGTACAGATTTAATTTTAAATTGTCTGTTTTAACATTTCATAATTTACAAAATGTATATGTATGAAGGTGTTCTATATTTTATTCATTTATTCATTTTAGTAATTAATAAAAATTAGAAGACTCAAAATCACATTTAAGGAATATAATTCTCTCTCTGCTGAGAACATTTATTGGATATTTCCATCTACCTTAATGAAGGAACATTATTTACTGATAATTTATATGTGTGTGAATTTTGTGAGTGAGAGAGGGATGGGAGAATGAGAAGGAGAGGGAGAGGGAGAATGAAGGAGAGAGAGAGAGAGAGAGATGGTGTACTGCTGAAGTCAGAGGAAACCTTTCAAGATATGATATTTTTCCTTGTGTCATGTGAGTTCTAAGGGATTGAACTCAGGCTCTCAAACTTCATAGCAAGTGTCTTTCTTCACTGAGACATTTCATGGACTCAAGTATGCTTTTGTTTCCATTTCTCCTCATTGAATTTTATGTTTTCACTAATAGAACTGTTCTTTTAGTAGTCCAAATGGGAAGCATCACTATGACTGTAGATGTCTCCATATTTCAACAAAGTTATAACTCTTACCCTTTTTTAACACAAACAAACATTTTTCAAACCACCAAATACTTACCAAATTACCTCTAAATGTCACTATTTCACCCTTACTTTCTCTTTTCTCTGCTTTCTGCTTTTAACTTTAGTCTCCCTACTATCTTCAAACTACTCTATAAAGATGCGCATCTGACTGCAGCCCAAGCCCTGGACAGGCTGGGGCAGGGGGGTCACAAGTTTGAGGACAGCTTGGGTTGTCCTGCAAGACTGTATCCACCCAAAACAATACAAAACCAAAGACATCAGCCACAGCAACATAAAAGAAAAAACAAGCATGTATCTCATCAACTTTCCTCATTGTGTGTAGAGAAATTAATTATGTACATTATGTGTTAGGATCAAACCCTCCCATATTTTCTCTCTCCTTCAGTTCCTTCTTATTTTCCCTCATGTTTTTATTCCATCAAATGATATATTCCACAATTTCTGTCTCTACATTCACTCCACAACCGAGAACATGTCAGAAGTATGCTATTATTTTTCTTCTTATTGGTTAGTATTTACTGGTTATTTAGGCCACTGACTTCCTTGTTAACCACTCGACAGATTTAGTTTAGAATAATGCTCTTTTATTGTATATCTAGAGTAGAAATTAGGTGTCTTAGTCAAGGTTTCTATTCCTGTACAAACATCATGACCAAGAAGCAAGTTGTGGAGGAAAGGGTTTATTTGGCTTAGACTTCCAATTGCTGTTCATCACCAAAGAAAGTCAGGCCTGGAACTCAAAAAGGTTCGGATGCAGGACCTGATGCAAAATCCATGGAGGGGATGTTTCCTACTGGCTTGCTTCCCCTAGCTTGCCCAAGACTACCAGTCCAGGGATTGTACCACTCACAAGGGCCTTCCCTCTTGATCACTAATTGAGAAAATATCTTACAGCTGGATCTCATGGAGGCATTTTTCTCAACTGAAACTCCTTTCTCTATTATAACTCCAGCTTGTATCAAGTTGACACCAAACCAGCCAGTACAAGAGTGTTAGTTGGGCTCAACATATTCTGGACAATCACATAAATGAATGACAAATGTTGGGGCATTTAATACATTGAAACTGCAAACATTACTATGCTCTTGTGTTGTTGACACTTGTACTTTCTCATGACTCAGCTGTTAATGTAGAATTATAGTTAAATACACATACTAATATGTCAAATTTACACTCACATCTATGTGACAATTTAAAATTTTCTTGATTATGGATTGATCATGTATATTCTACAAGGTAAATATGAGGTTTCCTTTATATTATGTTGTTTCTGGTGCATAGATACCTGAATTTGCTGTATAGTTAGAGAGCAATATATTCAATTCCAAAACTGGTTGCATTTTTCAATTAAAGTGAGAATAAATGTAGCATCTATACATGTTACAGAAAAAAAGACCAAGGAAAATAAGTAAAAGAAAAAATTACACATAAATGTTAACAATACAAAATTTTCTATTTATATTTACTACAATAAAACACAGGAAGTCATTTGCTGTAATAATTTGGACTATTTCTAAATGTATCATTCTTATGTACTAACTTCTCAATAATTATAAAAATTATATACTTATTCCAGGATAACCACGAGAGAAGATATACTACAGAAATTAGAAAGTGCAGTTGCAGAAAAGTAAAAGGCAAAAATCATAGGTAATGAAAGACATCTGGTATTCCATGTTCCAGAAATGGCGTCAATATATTGACCTTAGGTATCAGGAGATGTCAATCCTTCTTTAATGCAAGAACAATTGTAGTATGTCTTCCATATTAAAATAAAAATACTATTTCAGAAACAGTCAGCATATAATAGCCTTATTATTACAAGAGTAAAAATTAAATTAATATTCAGGAGGCATTTTCCAGGGTTTTGTTTAATATTGCTTTTATACTTTTTTATTTAGTGATATTAAATTACACTCATCTAATTTCCCATTCCTTTCCTCTTCTCAAAGCTTTTCTTATGTACCTATTTCAAATTAGTAGCCTCTTGCTGTGTTTTATATATTGTTACACACACAAATGTATATATATGTATACATACATATATGTACATACATACATATCTATGTATATGTAAATGCAACATGCTCATCTGTATAATATTACTTGTATGTACAGTTTAGGATTGACCATTTGGTATTGGATAACCATTTTGGTGTGCTCTTTATGGAGAAGTCTATTTCTCTTGTTCTCAGTATTCTTTTAAGAAGATTTTACTACATAGCCTGGAACTCACAGTGCTCTGTCTGCCTCTGTATACAGAGTACTGGAATTAAGGCATATGGAATCACAATGAGTTTATAATGCCTAACTTTAATGATTGGAACTAAAGCAGGTCAAGGAGCAGGAGCTGATGCTGAGGCCATGGAGGAATGCTGCTTACTGGCTTGCTTCTCCTGGCTTGCTCAGCCTGCCTTCTATTTTTTTTTTATTATTATTATTTTTTTTTTGGTACTTTATTTACATTTCCAATGTTTCCCCTTTTCTGGGTCTCCTCTTTGGTAACCCCCTATCCCCTCCCCCTTCCCGCCTTTGTGAGGGAATTCCTCCTCCCACCTACCCGCCCACCCATCCCCATATTCCCACGTTGACATTCCCCTTTACTGGGGCCTCTAGAACCCTCAGGCCCAAGGGCCTCTCCTTTCTCCCTGATGGCCATTGAGTTCATCCTCTGCCACGTATGTAGTCCGAAAAATGGGTCAATATATGTGTATTCTTTGGTTGGTGGTCCGAACTCCAGGAAGACCGGGGGGAGGGTTCAGGCCCATTGACGCTCTTGCTCCCTCCACGGGCTACAAATACCCTCAGCTCCTTCAGACCTTTCTCCAATCCCTCCATCTGGGACCTCACTCTCATTCCAGCGGTTACTGTTAAGTGAAACTTGGACATTCTGAACTTTTGGGCTAATATCCGCTTATCAGTGAGTACATACCATGTTCGTTTTTCTGTGACTGAGTTACCTCGCTCAGGATGATATTTTCAAGTTCCATCCATTTGCCTGCAAATTTCATTAAGTCATTGTTTTTAATAGCTGAGTAGTACTCCATTGTATAAATGTACCACATTTTCTGTATCCATTCCTCTCATGAGGGACATCTGGGTTGTTTCCAGCTTCTGGCTATTATAAATGTGGCTGCTATGAACATAGGGGAGCATGTGTCTTTGTTACATGTTGGAGCATCTTCTGGGTATATGCCCAGGAGAGGTATAGCTGGGTCCTCAGGTAGTATTATGTCCATTTTTTTTGAGGGTCTGCCAAACTGATTTCCAGAGTGGTT
>CM052709.1:85015641-85086870 GCA_028551405.1 Uromys caudimaculatus | reverse complement strand
CTGGTAGAACAGCTATTGCTACAGCACATCTGCCCCTCCTGCAGTCCATGGAACACCCCTGTATTTTCTATAAAAGAGAGCTCGGGGGGATGGAGATTATTACAAGATTTGAGGGCAATTGACAAAACCATGTGAGTCTGGGGCTCCCCACAAAGAGGGCTACCCCACATCTCAGCCATCCCTGCCAATGTATCCTTATTAGCAATAGACATAAAAGATTGGTTTTTCTTCCATCCCTCTCCACCCCAGAGACTGTGAATGCTTTGCATTCTCAGTACCTCCCATTAACAATTCTAGCCCAGTCTCATGATATGAATGGACTGTCTTTCCACAGGGATGACTAACAGTCCAACCATTTATCAGAAGGCTATAGTCACTACATTAAAACCCCATTTAAAAAGGGGAAACCATGTTTATCATTACATGGATGACATACTGGCTTGGGGGGGCCTTCTACCTTTCCATCCCAACTTAAAGACCAGCTAATACCTTCTGTATATGCCCTAAGATTCAAAATAGCCCCTCATAAAATCCAACTAATTCCGCCCATTACATTTTTAGGAACAGAGATCTCCCTTACCTCAATACGCCCCCTCAAACCCACCCTTTCCTTCCCTAAAAAATTAACTCTTGCCTCTCTCCAGAGATTTTTGGGCAATGTCAATTGGCTTCGGCCCTGGCTCCCCCTTCCCACAAGTACCCTTCATTCCCTCTTCAACCTCCTAAAAGGAGACAAAAGTCCCTCCAGCCAAAGGATACTGTCCCCAGAAGCAGTTCAAGCTCTAAATTCTGTCAATAAAGCCCTAAAAGATATGGCTCTTGCTAGGTATGACCCAACTATACCTATACAGCTCCTTATCTTTAACTCCTCTCCTACACTTGTGGGAGCCCTTTACCAATCTCAAGGGGTACTAGAATGGCTCCACACCCCAATGGGTGGTGCACCCGAATCTTAACTGAGGTGGATGCACTCGCTTATATGATTAAAAATGGCAGAGATAGAGCTCTACAAACCCTAGGAAAAGAACCTGACATTCTTGTCACCCCCTTCTCCCTCTCTGACATCCAATGGCTAATTAAAAATCACTCCCGCTTTGCTATTAGCTTAATAGGGTTTACAGGACAGATTGACAACCACTATCCTAATGAAAAATGGACCTTAGCCCTCCCTCTGTTGTGGTGGCTGCCCCCCAAACTATTCTCAAAAGAGCCCATAACAGGAGCCCCCTCAATATTTACTGATGGAGGAAAGAGGGGAGCTGCAGCAATAACATACTATTTGCCTGAGGATGAACCCCCTATCCTCCGATTCGAAGAGCTGCCCCCTCACTCCCCCCAATATAAGGAATTATATGCCATCTATTTAGCCCTAAAAGAAGTTAAGGGCCCCCTTAACCTATTCTCAGACAGTATATATGCCATCAATTTGATTCCCTGGTTGTCAAGGTCCTTCGTGAAACTAGATGCCAACCCACTTTCACCTCTACTTATACAGGTCTCTACCCTTCAACAGGAAAGGGCCTACCCCATCTATATCCAACATGTCTGATCTCACAGTCCCTTACCAGGCCATATATCTGAAGGAAATATACTCGCTCACCAAATTGCTTCAACAGGGATATTCATGGCCTCCACTGAACAAGCAGGCCAATTTCACTCACGCACACACGCAAACATAAGGGGGCTTCATGCCCGCCTCCCCCACATCCCTCTCACTCAACTCCAAAGGATAGTAAAGACATGCTCCTCTTGTGCATCCCTCATTACCACCCCAGCTTTGCAAATAATGGGCACCAATCCTCGAGGCCTTAAGTCCAATGCCTTATGGCAAATCGATGTCACCCATATCCCCCAATTTGGTAGATAGAAATATGTTTTTGTCACCGTAGATACATATTCCCATTTTATATGGGCTACAGCCCAAACAGGTGAAAGCTCAAAAAGATTAATTTACCATATGCTTTCCACCTTTGCCATCATGGGCATTCCTCAACAGATAAAAACTGATAATGGCCCTGCCTTCACCAGCTCTCAATTTAAAACTTTCTGTACACGCTGGGAAATTGCCCATCATACAGGAATTCCCCGCAAAACTCAGGGCCAAGGAATAGTGGAGAGAACACATCAAACCCTAAAGGCCCAACTTCAAAAACAAAAGACAACCACCTATCCCCCTAATGTACAATTAGTGATGGCTCTGGCTATCCTAAACATATTTAACATCTACAGAGGCTCCAAACACCCTCCTATCTCCCTCCATTGGCACACGCCAAAATTAACCCCCTCAATCGTAGTATGATGGCAAGATCCTCTAGATGGAATTTGGAAGGGACTGGACCCTCTCCTTACAACTGGAAGGGGCTTTGCTTGTGTCTTTCCACAGGACCAGCCTAAGCCTATCTGGGTCCCTGCCAGAAATGTCCGACATCACCCCACCAACCAAGAAGATGGCCCGCCTCTCGCTGACAGATCAGAAACGGAAGAGGAAGAGGAAGCTGAGGAATTGCCACAACCAGAAGATCTCCTGGAAGGACATCCATGACCTGATAACAGCTGCCCAGTCCATGTGCCCTCCACAAGACCCCCTTTCCTCTATTCTCTTGGCTGTTTTTGTCATTCTTCATGCTAACTCTTCTACTGCCCAACCTCTCCCTAACCTCCCCAATACCTACCACTGGAGATTCTATGCTAGGGAAACCTACAACGGACACAACAAGGTTATAGGGACCCAAGACTGTCCACTTGAAGGATGCCAAACCAAGATTGAGATCCCTCTACATCTGGACTCTATCTCCACTACCCCCAGCCCTTTTCTTTGCTTCCCCTACTGAAATACAGGCAAATGTCTCCAAGAAGTCTCCACATACAGAGGTTGCAGATACTGGAGCTGCAGGATGGAATCCAGCAGTCGTGGTGGCACCATCCTTGCTAACCTTAAAACTCATTTTCAGCTCTCTATCAGCAATCCCTGGAATGATCGCTGGCTGACCGGAGTCATGGGTAAACTTTACCCCAATGGATATGCCAAATACCTGATAGCTGATCTACACATGTCCCGTGAACTTTTTCCTGCCTCCAAATCAGTCTTTACTCATGCTAATATTATCCGACAAGAAATTCAGTCTCAGAAGGATCTCCGAGTTACCCTCTCCTGGCCACAGTACATCCAATATACAGCTGACCTCCTTCCTCTAACCATCCACCCCAACTCCTCCCAGTGCTTTTTCTGCACCTCTCTCTCTCGGCCATTATTAACAGCTGTTCCTGTTAACATTTCCCTTCATTATCTTCAGGGATTCCTACCCACCAGAAAAGCACAGGACAGTCCCCTCTTTGACCTGTGCCCCCCTCTTTGCCTTATAGAACCCTCCACAAAACCCCACCTTACGTGTGTCTGTGATATTACCATCACTAAATCAGTGTGCATTAACTCTGGTGTGAAGGCACTACCAGTGCCTTTATTAACCCCTCTTCAAGGCTCCTGCACCCCTGTGATAATTGTCCCCCAGGTCTATCTCTACAAACCCCAAGAACTCACTTTATAGATGGGAGGAAGCTGAAAGAAGAGAGAAATCTTCATCCCTCTGCTCATTGGACTAGGCCTTGCTGTCTCACTGGGTGCAACAGGAACTGCTGGAGCAGCCTGTGTGTCCAAACACAACATCTGGCCAGCGACTTCCAGAACAAGCTCTATCCGGCGGTGGCTTCCACTGCAGACAGCCTTGAATTTCTTCAGTGCCAGATAACCTCCTTAGCAGGAGTTGCTCTCCAAAACCAGAAAGCCCTGGACTTGTTGACTGAAGAACAGGGAGGGACTTGTGTGTTGTTGGGGGAGGAATGTTGCTTCTATGTCAATGAATCTGGGCTTGTAGAACAAGATGTACACATACTTAAAGAGCTTCAGGGGAACCTCCGGGCGCACTATACCCCAAACACCCCTTCTCCTTGGTACTCCAACCCATTGGTAGCTTGGCTTCTTCCCCTCCTTTGTCCCATACTAGCCATTGGGACCTTGCTTCTCTTAGCACCTTGCCTCATCCAGTTTCAAATGCAACAGATGAGTAGCATTGCAAAGTTCACCGCCAATCAGGTCTTGGTTCAATATCAAACAGTTCCCAATATGGAAGACAGTTATTCTGACGACACCTCCCCTTTATAAAAGAAAAAGGGGGGAGCTGTGGGGCAGTGATCTATGTCAGGCAGTCTAACACCCGGTCGAGCATAGGCTAGAAGCCCTGGGAGACTCGGTGAAAAAGTACATCACAGACCAGAATTCATGCTTCTGGCCAATGCTCCCAGGAAATTCTTCATAGCTATCATGACCCCTGTATGGAGAGAGGCCTGGCGTGTGAAACTTGTGTAGAGGCAAATGAGGCAACAATTAGGGCTCCCAAGCTGGTAAATGGAAAGTATCAACTACCAAGCCCTGTCCCCTTCTCTCAGAACTATAAATAGAACACATTGACCTGAGTAGCTCTCTCTCTCTCCCCTCTTTCACCACCTGCCTGCCCTGGGAGCACTGCCTGCCATCCAGAATGAATAAAGATAAAAACTATTTTGGTATCGGGGAACTTTTGTCTAAGGGAGCTGTGATTCTTGGGTTCTGGAGAAGAGCGGAGCGCCCTTAATGGCAGGGGAGCATTGTGGCTAATGCTCTGAGCACAACGGAGCTGGCAGATGGCCGCGGCTGATCTCTGTCCACTCCCTCCCTACACTGCAGCCAAGTGGCTGTCCGAGACCATAGCAGCACTAGGCGGCATGCAGCGGCTTGGACACTGAGTCGGTGGACACCCCTCCATCAGCACCAGGAGTGCTCGACTCCGGCGTCTCACCCCCACAGCAAGAGCTGCTGCGGTGATCCTTGAATTCTAGGGCTCACGGACCCAACCCCTGGCGGTCCCCGGACCCGGAGACTCCACCCGCTGCCCTGTGCTTACCCCAGTGGGAGAGAGTAGGACACCAGGACTTAAGGGGTCATGCAAAGATTTGAGGCTTGGCACCAATAAGAGAGCCTATGAGAGGCTATTGGTGAAGCCTAGTTATAGTACAATACGACAGTGATTTGGAGGTGCCAGTACCATGAGATGACCACCAAGAACAGCAGCAGCAGTGGAGTACAGGTAGCTGGAGCGTAGAAGACGAGGTGTGTGCTACAAAGGGCAGAACTGGAGAAGTGACCCAAGTCCTTGGAGGATCCTAGAAGATCGTGAGTGGATCCAAGACATTGGATGGTTAGAGTTTGATTTTGCTTTTGATTGTAACTGTGCTCTGATATTTTTCCCTCTTGAAGAAAAAAGTATTTTAGTGGAGCCCACAGTTAATAGATTTTGAACTTTGAAAAGACTTTGAATTTTAAAATATATTGTATATTTTAAGGGGATTGAACTTTTAATATGAAAAGACTGTGGGACTTTTAATATTATTTAGATCTTGGGGATGAATAAGAAAGTAAGGTTTGAGGCTTAATAGTGATGTGTTTGTCAAGTTGTCAATTGTACTGGCTGGTATTCTGTGCCAAGTTGACAGAGCTGGAGTTATCACAGAGAAAGGAGCTTCAGGTGAGGAAATGCTTCCATGAGATTCAGCTGAAAGGCATTTTCTCAATTAGTGATCAAGGGGTGAGGGCCCATTGTGGGTGGTGCCATCCCTGGGCTGGTAGTCTTGGGTTCTATAAGAAAGCAAGCTGAGCAAGTCAGGAGAAGCAAGCCAGTAAGTGACATCTCTCCATGGCCTCTGCATCAGCTCCTGCTTCTGGACCTGTTTGAGTTCCAGTCCTGACTTCCTTTAGTGATGAACAGCAACATGGAAATGTAAACTGAATAAACCTTTTCCTCCAGAGCTTGCTTCTTGGTCATGATGTTTTATACAGGAATTGAAACCCTGACTAAGACAATAGCCATAAGAAGAAGATGGAAGGAGGGAACTAGGTGGAAGAGGGATGGGGAGGGTAATAGGGGGTTCAGGATCAGGTGTGGGGAAGAACATGAGAGATGGCTTGATGACCATGAGTATGAATGGAAATCTGCAACTGACAGGGTTGAGGAGGTCTGGGATGAGGCACAGACCTCAGATAAGGAAGATGCCCATGAATCAATGGGGGTGACCTTAACTGTGACTCACAACATTAGGGATTTGGAAACTGAAGAGGCCACCTGATGTAGCCAGACAGGAACCCCAGAGAAGCAATAGAGACACCAACCCACCCACAAAACTTTCAACCAAACTTTATTATATCTACCAGAAATGCAAGCATGGGGCATGGAGCAGAGACTGAGGGAATGGCCCATCTTCAGACCCATTCCATAGGCTAGCACCAATCCCTACCACTAATGATACTCTGTTATGCTTGCAGACAAGAGAATGTTGTGCTGAAAGAGGCTCTACCCAGCAGCTGACTCAGACAGATACAGACACACACAGCTAAAGAATGGTTGGAGCTTAGGGACTCTTATGGAAAAATAGGAAGGACTGAGGGCCCTGAAGGGGATAGGGACTCTGTAGGAAGACCAACATAATCAACTAACCTGGGACCTTGGGGTTCTCCAATTATGAATCATCGAACAAAGAACATACACAGGCTGAACCTAGACCTCCCAGTACATATGTAGCAGATGTGCAGCTTGGTCTTCATGTAGGTTCTGAATAATTGGAACAGGGGCTATCCCAAATGCTGTTGCCTGTACATGGGATAAGTTCTTCTAGCTCGACTGCCATGTCTTGCCTCCATGGAAGAATTGCCTAGCCTCACAGAGACTTGAAATGCCAAGGTGGGGGATGGAGGAGTACCAAGGGAGGGTCCGACCTGGTCAGAAGAGAAGGGAAAGGGGGAAGTGGGAAAGATTGTGGGATGGAGTGACTTAGGGGACAGTGAGCAGGATATAAAATGAATATGTAAAACAAAACAAAATTAAATTTAAAAACAAAGAAGTGATGTTAATATTAGGTTTTATAGCCTCATTGTCAGCTCCAGTAGCATTTATTGAACAGTGGTTTGTCATATGCTATCACATTGTAGTTGAAAGTGCCATTATTCTCTTTTATGATTTCACTTGCTCAGTCCTTTGTTTTTCAGTTACATTTATGTTGTTCAATACTTAATATTAATTCATCCCAAGCCCTTTGAACTTTGGATATTTAATCTAAGATGTCTTTGTGCATGCTCAAATATACTTCAAATCTAATATGTGATGTCTACAAGACAGACAAGTCAGTTAAAAAACACAAGGCAAAACCGTGTTACAGATATTTTAGTAAGATCTGTTACTTGCTACATACCCTAACACAAAATTCTAGTTTTGATTATAAATCACTAATAAATGTATGATAAACAAATGTATCTCTATGAAATATGTACTCTTAATATAAGAAGAAAAACATATTTGATATTTCATTTGCATGATTAACAATTTCAAAAGTTATTTAAATATATAGTTACTGAATTATTAGTATAGAAAATACCCCTTCAGTTATGACTAAAGTATATAAACTACAAATAGATATTTATCTATCATAATCAACATTGATTCCAGCAAATTTTTCTGTTTCACACTTCACAGAAAACATTAATAGGAAAAGCACAATTGATACAAAAGATACCACCATTATAAATTTCAATTTGTTCTTTATTCATTTTCAATTTGTGAACAATATAGCCTCAAATAAATGACCAACACAACATCCTGGAAGTATAAAAAATCCTCAGAAAGGAAAATAAAATACTGTTAAACATAATATGTTGAGAGTTACAAAACAATTACACATAGATATTATTCTCTCTAATCTAGCACAGATTTTAAAGCAAACTGAGAGACAGAAAACAAAGAAAGATGTGGTATTTGAATAAATCTGGGCATTATAATATATATAACCCTGTGAATGGTTATGGAGATCTTTTAGGTCCACAGGTTCTGATAGAGATGGTGATGTTTTACTCCTAAACACTGAGTACCGAAAACAATCCAGGAACATAGTCCATGTCACATAGAAATTAGGAGTTGCCTTATTGAGAGACATTATTACTGTTCCACTTGAATGTATGGCCTATATCTAGAGACTTAATTGAAATATAGGATGATAGGATGATTATCTGTGATCTGAGATCTCTCATATATGGTCAACATGAATATTTTTGTATCTGAGACTCTTGAGTGTCTGTAATAATGTATGTATATTTCTACTTAAGCATAAGTATCAGAAAGAAGAAATCACAAGAATAATATGAGCTGGAAAAAAGCAAAAGAAAAGAAATAGAAAAGTAAGTATCACTTAGTAAACTTACACACTAATACAATCCAATCAGCTCCAAATGTAGTTCACTGTGTACAAATTTAAGATAGAGAACAAAATACCAACAACAACACAGATATAAGATTAAGCCATGCCATAATAAATACATACAAATAAAATGTTTCATAAAAATGGAAAAGGCGAAGAAAAAAGTAGAAATAAAGGTGATGTTTGAGAAAAAAACAAATGAAATGTGGTTAATATAAGGAAATGCACAATTGATAAAATAAAATTCAAGTTGAGTTTCAAGGTGGTGTTATAGGGACATTCAGGAATAGCTTTCTCTTCCATGGACTAGAAAGAAAATAGTAGACTTGATAGTTGTCATAGAAAGATGGGTGGGTGAGAACTGGAAGTTGTCTGCACAGGGGAAAAAAACCTAACACATTCTGCAAACTAGGGAGAATGACACAGCAAGGTGAGCAAATGTCCTTGGTCCTCAAATACAGAAGTTTAAAAGGGAGGTGGACTTCCTGTTCCTAGGCAGGAAAGTAGCAGTGAAAGGCAAGACATAGCACTAAAGGCTGCATCCTGCAGACAAGAAGCCTAAATACTTACCAGATGTGGAGGATGAAAGCAAGCTAGCTTCAGAAAAGAAATTAACAGGAAGATTCCTGAAAACTCAGTTATAGAGCCAACTGTTGTTAGGATCCCAGCCATTCTCAGACTGGAAATCCTGGGATGGTCTGAGACCTCTCCAAAGAATCACAGACTTCTTGTGGACACCTCAGTGCATAGCTGGGTAAGCAACAATCCCAGGCGATATGACAATTATAACTTGGGCAAGGGTCTAAGACTCAAAATAATGAAAGGTTTATGCTCTCACACACTGTAGGAGGTATTATAGGCATTCCTCATTTCTTAATTGTTTCCTGTACCTCAGTTTTCAAAAAGATGAAAAGCCTTCAGAACAGATGTGTACCAATTCAGCATGGTCCATAGACAGCCCAAGTTTAGTATTCACTGAGACGAGCTCACTGTAGCACAAACACTGTCTACACATTCATTGTCCAGAGTAACACTTCCTAAGTTTAGATAAACCTAAAGTAGCTTATATTACACCTATGCCCACATTGCTAGACAGGATCACTGCTCTGCTGTCACTATCCATAGGCAGGGCATTGCATACTTAATAAATCAGGAGAGTACAGTCAGTGTGTTTGTCAGATGTTAGGCACTGCCTAGTTTTGCTACCATTAGTTTGTTGACAACTGAGAAGAATTAGAATAATCTGAAAATGCCTTGTACTAGTCTCATTGTATTCGTTAAGAATTTTAACTCTATTACATGTTGGAGCATCTTTTGGGTATATGTCCAGGAGAGGTATAGCTAGGTCCTCAGGTAGTATTATGTCCATTTTTCTGAGGGTTTGCCAAACTGATTTCCAGAGTGGTTGTACCAGCTTGCAATCCCACCAACAATGGAGGAGTGTTCCTCTTTCTCCACATCCTCACCACCATCTGCTGTCACCTGAATTTTTGATCTTAGCCATTCTGACTGGTATGAGGTGGAATCTCAGACTTGTTTTGATTTGCATTTCCCTGATGACTAAGGATGTTGAACATTTCTTTAGGTGCTTCTCAGCCCTACGAATTTCCTCAGTTGAGAATTCCCTGTTTAGCTCTGTTCCCCATTTTTTGATAGGGTTATTTGGTTTTCTGGAGTCTAACTTCTTGAGTTCTTTGTATATATTGGATATTAGCCCTCTATCGGACTTAGGATTGGTAAAGATCCTTTCCCAATCTGTTGGTTGCCATTTTGTTCTATTGACAGTGTCCTTTGCCTTACAGAAGCTTTGCAATTTCATGAGGTCGCATTTGTAAATTCTTGATCTTAGAACATAAGCCATTGGTGTTCTGTTCAGGAACTTTTCCCCTGTACCCAGGTGTTCGAGACTTTCTCCCACTTTCTCTTCTATTAGGTTCAGTGTATCAGGTTTTATGTGAAGGTCCTTGATCCACTTGGACTTGAACTTTGTGCAGGGAGATAGGAATGGATCAATTCTCATTCTTCTACATATAGACTGCCAGTTGAACCAGCACCATTTGTTGAAAATGCTGTTTTTTTTCCCCTGGGTGGTTTTAGCTCCTTTGTCAAAGACCAAGTGATCATAAGTGTGTGGGTTCATATGTTCATAGCAGCCATATTTATTATAGCCAGAAGCTGGAAACAACCCAATTGTCCCTCAGCAGAGGAATGGATACAGAAAATGTGGTACATTTACACAATGGAGTACTACTCAGCTATTAAAAACAATGACTTAATGAAATTTGCAGGCAAATGGATGGAACTTGAAAATATCATCCTGAGCGAGGTAACTCAGTCACAAAAGAACGAACATGGTATGTACTCACTGATAAGTGGATATTAGCCAAAACTTTCGGAATACCCAAGTTTCACTTTACCGTAACTGCTGGACTGAGAGTGAGGTCCCAGATGGAGGAGTTGGAGAAGGGACTGAAGGAGCTGAGGCAGTTTGCAGCCCCATGAAGGGAGCAACAGTGTCAACTGGCCTGACCCTCCTGGTCCTCCTGGAGGCTGGACCACCAGCCAAAGGATACACATCGAGGGACCCATGACTTGGACCACATATGTGGCAAAGGAGGACCTTGTTGGCCATCAGGGGGAGGAGAGGCCCTTGGGCGTGAGGGTGTTAGAGGTCCCAGTAAAGAGGAATGTCAAGGTGGGAATACAGGAGTGGGTGGGCGGGTGGGTGGGAGGTGGAATACCCTCATAGAGGCAGGGGAGGGGGAGGGGAATAGAAGGTTTCCAAAGAGGAGACCTGGAAAGGGGGAAACATTGGAAATGTAAATAAAATATCAAAAAATAAATAAATAATTAAAAAAAAAGAATTTTAACTCTGGAAGATCCATAGAGATCTTAGCATGGAAAATGTTTTCACTTACTTTTCACTTCATCTAGTTACATTTTAATAATGCAATTTCATTTCTTTTTTATTTTCATACTTTTATCTTCATTTTAATTGTGTTTTTCTCTTCTTTTTTCTTTTCAAATTTCCCTTTTTATTCTTTTTATTTCTATTTTTATCTTTGTAACATTTCTTTTTTTGCTGAGAAATTTTCTTGTTTTATGTGGAGGTCCTCGATCCACTTAGAATTGAGCTTTGTACAAGGAGATAAAAATGGATCAATTTGCATTCTTCTACACTTGGACCTCCATTTCAACCAGCACCTTTTGTGGAAAATGCTGTCTTTCTCCACTGGTCTTATCTCCTTTATCAAAGATCAAGTGATCATAGGTGTGTGAGTTCATTTTTGAGTCTTCAATTTCAACTGAGGAATAAAGAATTGCTGAGAAGCACCTAAAGAAATGTTCAACATCCTTAGTCATCATGGAAATGCAAGTCAAAACAACTCTGAGATTCCACCTCAAACCTGGAAGCACTTCACTTTCCTTAGAACCCCTGGAGAACAGCTTCACACAGGACAACAGCTTGATTGCTTCTCTGAAGACCCAACAGTATGAAGGCCTCCCAGAAAGTCTACTGCAGCCAGTGCAGCAGATGAGCAGGTTCTCTGCCCTTGTGAAAAGTCCCCCATTGGAAAGCTACGCAAGTAGTGTGCTACAGCCAGGGCCACAGGCCTACCAGGAGACCTGAAGCAACCCAGGAACAAAAGAGGCAGACTCAAAACAGTCACCCAGACCAGCAAACATAGGGATAACCAAATGGCAAGAGGCAAGTGCAAGACCATACATAAGCAAGAGAAGCCAATATATGTGGGAATCATCAGAACCCAGTTCTCCTACCACAGTAAGCCCTGAATATACCAACACACCTGAAAATCAGGAAGCTGACTTAAAAATTCTATCTCATGAAGATAATAGCATCCTTTAAGGAGGATATAAATAACTCACTGAAAGAAATACAGGAAAACACAGGTACACAGGTAGAAGCACTTAAAGAGGAAACAAATAAATTTCTTAAAGAAATACAAGAAAACACAATCAAACAGGTGAAGGAATTGAATAAAGCAGTCCAAGACCTAAAAGTGGAAGTAGGAACAATAAAAACACAAATGGAGGCAAACTTGGAAATAGCAAACCTAGGAAAGAGGTCAGGAATTACAGATGTATCACCAAAAGCATACAAGAACTAGAAGAGAGGATCTTAGGTGTAGAAGATATTGTAGAAGAAATTGACAAAACTATCAAAGAAAATTTAAAAC
Organism: Uromys caudimaculatus; assembly: GCA_028551405.1. Lineage (NCBI taxonomy): Eukaryota > Metazoa > Chordata > Mammalia > Rodentia > Muridae > Uromys > Uromys caudimaculatus. Next base: position 85,074,397 of record CM052709.1, on the reverse strand, counting down.
ATAAAAAAAAATACTAACCCCAAACATCCAGGAAATTCAGGACATAATGAAAAGACCAAATCTAAGAATAATCGGAATAGAGAATGAAAGACCTAAAAATGTCTTCAACAAACTCATAGAAGAAAACTTAACCAACCTAAAGAAAGAGATGGACATAAAGATACAAGAAACCCATAGAAAACCAAATAAATGGGACCAGAAGAGAAACTCTTGTCACAAAATAATCAAGACGTAAACAGACAGATAAAAGAAAGAATATTAAAAGCTGCATGGGAAATGGGCCAAGTAATATACAGAGGTAGACTCATCACAATTACACCAGACATCTCAACAGAGACACCAGAAGAGCCTGATCACAGGTCATGCAGACTCTAAGAGAACACAAATACCCAGGTTACTATACCCAGCAAAATTCTCAATCAACATAGATGGAGAAATCAAAATATTCCAGGACAAAACCAAATTCAGACAGTATATATCTACCAATCCAGCCCTACAGAGGATCCTAGAAGGAAAATTCCAACACAAGGAAGGGGCCTGCACCAAAGAAAGACAAGATATTAAGCATCTCACAACAAAGCCAAAGGGAGAGAACCACAAGCACATAAAGCCACCTACAAAAGCAATCATATTAGGAACCAATAGTCTTCTCTCTTTAATATCTCCCAATATTAATGGACTCGACTCACCTATAAAAAGACAAAAGCTAACAGGCTGGATATGCAAACAAGATTCAGCATTTTGCTGCATACAGGAAACACAACTCAATAACAATGACAGACACTATCTCAGAGTAAAAGGATGGAAAAAAGTCTTCCAAGCAAATGGTCCCAGGAAACAAGCTGGAGTTGCCATCCTAATATCCAATAAAATAGACTTTCAACCAAAAGTTATCAAGCATGATGAGGAAGGATACTTCATATTCATCAAAGGGAAAATCCAGCAAGAGAAAGCGTCAATTCTGAAAGTCTATGCCCAAATGTAAGGGATTCTACATTCATGAAAGAAACTCTACTAAAGCTCAAAACACACACTGAACCCCACACAATAATAGTTGGAGATGTCAACATGCCACTCAAATCAATGAACAGGTCATTGAAACAGAAACTAAAGAGAGATACAGTGAAACTAATAGAGGTTATGAACCACATGGATTTAACAGATATGTACAGAATATTTCACCCTAATACAAAAGAGTACACCTTCTTCTCAACACCTCATGGTAACTTCTCCAAAATCGACCACAAACCAAAACAACTCTCAACTGATACAAGAAGATTGAAGTAATCCCATGCATCCTATCAGATCATCATGGCCTAAGGCTGGTCTTCAATAACAGGAAAAACAACAGAAAGCCCACATCCACATGGAAACTGAACAACTCTCTATTCAATGATAACTTGGTCAAGGGAAAAATAAAGAAGGAAATTAAATTAATTAAAGACTTCCGGGAATTTAATGAAAATGGTGAGATATTATACCCAAATTTATGGGACACAATGAAAGCAGTGCTAAAAAGAAAATTCATAGTGTTAAGTGCCCTGGTAAAGAAACTGGAGATATCTTACACTAGCAACTTAACAACACACCTGAAAGCACTTTAACAACAGGAAGTAAATACCCCCAAGAGGAGTAGACTGGAGGGAATAGTCAAACTCAGGGCTGAAATCAACCAAGTAGAAACAAAGAGAACAATACAAATCAAGAAAACCAAAAGTTGATTCTTTGAGAGAATCAACAAGGTAGATAAACCCCTAGTCAAACTAACTAAAGAGCCCAGAGGCAGTATTTAAATTAACAAAATCAGAAATTAAAAAGGAACACATAACAACAGAAAAGCAGGAAAGTCAAAAACTCATCAGATCCTACTACAAAGGCCTATATTCAACAAAATTGGAAAATCTAGATGAAATGGATGATTTTCTAGAGAGATACCACATACCAAAATTAAACCTAGAGCAGGAAAACTATCTATACAGGCCCATATCCCCTAAGTAAATAGAAGAAGTCATTAAAAAACCTCCCAACCAAAAAAGCCCAGGAACAGATGGATTTAGTGCAGGATTCTACAAGATCTTCAAAGAAGACATAATGTCAATATTCCTCCAATTATTCCATAAAATAGAAACAGAAGAAACACTACCTAATTCATTCAATGAAGCCACAATTACTCTGTACCTAAACCACACAAGAATCCAACCAAAAAAGAGAACTTTAGACCAATCTGGCTTATGAATATCGATGCACATACTCAGTAAAATACTTGCAAACCGAATCCAAGAACACATTGAAACCATCATTCACCGTGATCATATAGGCTTCATCCCAGGAATGCAAGGTTGGTTCAATATATGAAAATCCATAAATGTAATCCACTATATAAACAAAATAAAAGAAAAAAATCACATAATCATCTCCTTAGATGCAGAAAAAGCATTTGACAAAATACAACACCCCTTCATGTGAAAAGTATTAAAGAGATCAGGAATTCAAGGCCTATACCTAAGCATAATAAAAACAATTTATTGTAAACCAACAGTCAATATCAAATTAAATTGAGAGATACTTGAAGCAATCTCACTAAAATCGGGGACAAGACAAGGATGCCCACTTATCCCATATCTATTCTATTTAGTACTCGAAATGATAGCTAGAACAATAAGACAAGAAAAAGAAATTAAGGGGATACAAATTGGCAAAGAAGAAATAAAGGTATCACTATTTTCAGATGATATGATAGTATACATAAATGTCCCCAAAAATTCTACCAGAGAACTTTTCCAGTTGAAAAACAACTTTGGCAAAGTGGCTGGATATAAAATGTACTCAAATAAATCAGTAGCCTTCCTTTATACAAATGATAAACAGGCTGAGAAACAAATTAGAGGAATGATTCCCTTCAAAATAGCCACAAATAATATAAAATATCTTGGCATAACAAAACCAAACAAATGAAAAGTCTGTGTGACAATAAATTCAAGTCTCTCAAGAAAGAAATTGAAGAATTTCTCAGAAAATGGAGAGATCTCCCATGTTCATGGATTGGCAGAGTTAACATAGTACAACTGGCCATCATACCAAAGGCAATCTACAGATTCAATTCCATCCCCATCAAAATCCCAACACTATTCTTCAAAGACATTGAAAGAGCAATCTCAAGTTCATCTGGAAAGGCAAAAACCCAGAATAGTGAAAACAATTCTTAACAACGAAAGAACGGCTGGGGAATCACCATCCCTGACCTCAAGCTTTTCTACAGAGCAAAAATGATAACAACTGCATGGTATTGGTATGGAGACTGACACATTGATCAATGGAATAGAATTGAAGATATGGAAATAGAACTACACACTTATGGACCAGTGATCAAAGAATCAAAAAATATACAATGGGAAAAAGAAAGCATCCTCAATAAATGATGCTGCTCTAACTGGCTGTCTGTATGTAGAAAAATGAAAATAGAACCATTTTTATCACCCAGCACAAGCTCAAGTCCATGTGGATCAAAGTCCTCAACAAAAACCCCAACAAAAACAATGAATCTAATAGAAGAGAAAGTGGGAAAGAGCCTTGAACTCATTGGCACAGGGGGAAATTTCCTAAACCAAACTCCAGTGGCTCAGGCTCTAAGATCAAGAATTGACAAATGGGACCTCATGAAACTGGACAGCTTTTGTAAGGCAAAGAACATAGTTAATGAGACAAATCAACAACCTACATATTGGGAAAAAATCTTCACTAACCCCACATCCAATAGAGGAGTTATATCCAAATTATATAAAGAACTCAAGAAGCTAACCTCCAAAATACAAACAACTCAATCAAAAAATGGGGTAGAGAACTCAACCAAGCATTCACAACAGAGGAATCTCAAATAGCTGGGAAGCACCTAAAGAGATGCTTAAAGTCCATAGTGATCAGAGAAATGCAAGTCAAAATGATTCTGAGATCCCCCCTTACACCAATCAGAATGGCTAAGGACAATAGCTCTGGTGACAACATATGTGGGTGAGGATGTAGAGAAGGGGAACACTCCTTCATTGCTGATGGGATTGCAAACTGGTACAACCACTCTGGAAATCAATCTGGAGATTCCTCAGAAAATTGGAAATAGATCTACCTAAAAACCCAGCAATACCACTCTTGGGAATATATTCAAAAGATGCCCCACCATGCCACAGGGGCACCTGTTCCATTATGTTCATAGCAGCCTTGTTTGTGATAGCCTGAAACTGGAAACAACCCAGATATCCCACAATGGAAGAATGGATACAGAAAATGTGGTTCACTTACACAATGAAATATTACTCACCTATTAAGAACAAGGACATCCTGAGTTTTGCAGGCAAATGGATGGAACTAGAAAATATTATCCTGAGTGATGTAACTCAGGCCCAAAAGGACATGCATGGTCTGTTCTCACTAATAAGTGAATATTAGCCAGAATAAAGTACAGAATACTCAAGATAGAGTACACAGAACTCAAAAGGTCAACAAGGTGAAGGGCTGGAGTGAGGATGCCTCAGTATCACTTGAGAGGGAGAACAAAGCAATCAAAAGGGGGAAGGGACAGAGGGAGGGAAGGACATTGGAGGGAAACTTGATGGGGAAGGGGAAGATGGGAACATGATCTGGTATTGGGTGGGAGAAACGGACTGAAAGTCTGAGGGCCATCAGAAAGAATGGAAATAGGTGACCTCAGGAGGTTGGAGTTTGAGGCAATCCTCCAGAATGTACCAGAGATCTGGCAGGTAAGAGACTTTCAGCACTCAAAGGGAGAGACTTTAGATGAAATTCCCTACAGTGGGGAGAGGGAACTTTTAGAGCCCACCTCAGCAGAAAGATAGGGCATGAAGTGAGGGATGGGTTTGCTATCCCACAGTCAAAACTCTGACCCATAATTGATCCTGTCAGAAAGAATTATAGGGATGGAAATGGAGAGGAGCCAGAGGAAAAGAAGTTCCAGTGACAGGCTGGGATCCAACTCAAGGGGAGGTCCCCAGGCCTGACAGTACTACTGAGGCTATGTAGTACTCACAAAAAGGGATCTATTATGACTGCTCTCTAAAAATCCCAACAAGCAGATGAGAGAGTCTGATGCAGATATTTGCACCCAACCAATGGACAGCAGTTGCTGACTCTTGTGGTTGAATTAGAGAAAAGCTGGAAGAAGCTGAGGAGGAGAGTGACCCTGTAGGAGGACCAGCAGTCTCACTTACCTGGACTCCAGATATCTCTCAAACAATGGACCACCAATCAGCCAGCATATACCAGCTGATATGAAGCCCCCAACACAACACATATACAGAAGAGGACTGCTGGGTCCGTGTTCAGATAGAGAAGATGCACCTAGACCCCAAGAGACTGGAGGCCCCAAAGTGTTTAGAGGTGTGATGGAATGGGGGGTGGGAGATGGGGACATCCACATGGAGACAGGGGAGCAGGGAGGAGATATGGGATATGGAACAGTCTGAGGGTGAACTGGGAGGGGAATAAAATCTGTAGTGAAAATAAATTAATAGATAGATTAAATAAAAAAAGAATACACTTACAATCAAAATAGCTATCAAGAAAATGCTCAGAAATAAGTTTAACCTTGGAAATGGAGCACTTCCTTAGTGAAAATTGAAAAACATTATTAAACAAATTGAAGTAGACACCCACAGAAAAGAAAATTTCATATATAAAAATGATTAAAGAATTAGCCCTGGAAAACAAAAACTGATTTATATGTTCAATGCAACCTTAAATAAAACACCAGTGATATTATTTCAGAACTACTAAAAACAGTATTGAAATTCCCAACATAAATATAAGATGCCAATATGCTGGATTAAACTGTAACACAATACAGCTGGAAGTGCCAGTATACCTGTTATAAAAACACTGTAGAACCACAGTAGTCAAAGAAGCATGACCTAGACAAAATTCAAAGTAGAGTGAAGCAAAGATAGAACTCTGTAGATTCAGCCATCTATAGCCAGCTGATTTTTGATAAATGATCGAAAAGTACACTGAATAAGAGACAAGTTCTTCAAGGAATAAATGTCTACTTGCAGAAAACTATAAATTCACTCTTGTCTTCATTCTGTAGAAAACATCAACTCATAGGTGATTAAAATGTAAACATAATACCATAAACTCTGTCAACTAAGATGGAACATAGAGGCTACACTATATCAGCATGAGCAATGATAATATGCTTTGTCTATGACCTCTAATGTATAGAAAACAGAAGGAGTGTAGATAAATGAGATAGTTTAAAAACCAAGAGGCTTCTGTGTAGGAAAGAAAACATCCACTGTAATGAAGAGACAAAGTCTAGAAATGATCTATAAAATCACTAAGTAGGCAAAGCTCCAACAATAAGCGATGGAAAATTTGGGGCTAGGGAGAAAGGGAAAATGGATTTCAAATGCTATAGAGGACATGACAAGGGGTGAAGAGATGCATATTTCCTTTCAAGATTCCAGCAAATTTATTGTGGCTACTATGTCCTTGGCTTTGTAACCACAGAGGATTTTCTGGGTCTTTGTTTGTTTAGTTGATTGGTTTTGTTTTTGTTTGTTTGTTTGTTTGTTTGTCATCCTGCTTCTTCTTACCAATTTCTGTTTCAAAACTGGTTAGGAGAATGGCTGAGCAGTTGGACAAATTGTGCATGGAAATGGAGAGACCTAGGACACAAAATTTGGCTGATACTGGAATATACAAGGGTTCACTCTGCCCTCCCTTTTTTGAAAGTGTTGCAGATTTGGCTGTGCAACTAGAAAAGGTGGAAGTGGAAGTGGAAATGAGGAGTGCCAGGAAAGGGAGAATAAGAGTGCTGAGCCCTGGGGAATGAGCAAGAGAACAGGAGTTTCTTGAAGGAGAAAAGAAAGAAGCTGCACCACAGGGCAGTCAGGTCAAAGAAAAGCTGAACAAGTGGGAGGACAATTAGATGAAACAGCCTGTTGAGAGAAAGAACTAATTTCTTTCTTTCTTTTTTTAAATTTTATTTAATCAGTTTTTACAGTCCAGGTTTTATCCCCCTTCTGGTCCACCTTCTGACTGTTCCACATACCATATCTCATTCCCCTGTCTCCACAAGGATGAGCTCCGTTCAACACACCCCACCAGAACTCCCCACTCCCTGGGGACTCCAGTCTCTTGAGGGTTAGGTACATCTTTTCTCACTGAGACCAGACCTGGCAGTCCTCTGCTATATATGTGTTGGGAGCCTCTTGTCAGCTTGTGTATGCTGCCTGGTTGGTGGCCAGTGTCTGAGAGATCCTGGGGTCCAGGTTAATTGAGACTGCTGGCCTTCCTATAGGGTCACCCTCCTCCTCAGCTTCTTCCAGCTTTTCGCTAATTCAACCACTGGGGTCAGCAGCTGCTGACCATTGATCGGGTGTAAATATTTCCATCTGACTCAGGTGCTTGTTGGGTCTTTTGGAGGACAGTCATGATACACCCCTTTTTGTGAGCCAACCATAGCCTCAGTAATAGTGTCAGGCCTTGGGGCCTCCTCTTTATGAACCAAATGGATTTAACAGATATCTACAGAACATTTCACCCTAAAACAAAAGAATATACCTTCTTCTCAGTACCTCATGGTACCTTCTCCAAAATCGACCATATAATTTGTCACAAAACAACCCTCAAATGATACAAGAAGATTGAAATAATTCCAGGCATCCTATCAGATCACCATAGTCTAAGGCTGGTCTTCAATAACAGCAAAAACAACCAAAAGTCTACATATATGTGAAACTGAACAATTCTCCACTCAATGATAACTTGGTCAAGGAAGAAATAAAGAAAGAGATCACAGACTGCCTGATAATTCAAGGAAAATGATGACACAACATACCCAAACTTATGAGACACAATGAAAGCAGTGCTAAGAGGAACATTTATAGCACTAAATGCCCTGGTAAAGAAATTGGAGAAATCTTACACTAACAACTTAACAGCACACCTGAGAGCTCTAGAACAAAAGGAAGCAAACACACCCAAGAGGAGTAGAAGGCAGGAAATAAACTCAGGGCCAAAATCAACCAAATAGAAACAAAGAGAATAAAAAAAGAATCAAGAAAACCAATAGCTGGTTTTTTGAGAGATTCAACAAGATAGATCAACTCCTGGCCAAACTAACTAAAGGGCCCAGAGACAGTATCCAAATTAACAAATCAGAAATTAAAAGGAAGACATAACTACCAAAATGGAGGAAATTCAAGAAATCATCAGATCCTACTACAAAAGCCTATACTCAACAAAACTGTAAGATCTAGATGAAATGGATGATTTTCTAGACAGATACCACATATCAAAGAATTCATTTCAAACCCACCACACTACCAGAAATAGGGTCAGCTGGCCCTATGTTAGGAAATCACCATCAACAGCTTTCCCAGTAGTTGCACAGCATATACCTCCTAATGGGGTAAAATAAGTTTATGACAAGATAAGGTGGTATCTTATGTGATAGATCTAAGGTGTTTTAAGAGGTCAAAATTTCATATGGGACACCCTTGCTTTATGTGAATCAAATTCTAAATAACTGGACTACTCAGTATAGAATTATTATCCAAGACTGGAAGAGATTGGTGACAGCTGTACTAGAGCCAGTCTGCAATTACAATGGTCAAGAGTTAAACAGAGTGACAGGAATAATATAGTCAAAGATCAGTTGCTGGGTGAGGGGTAATACTCTGATATACAAGAACACATTTAATTTGAGGCTGCTGGTATACAACAATGTCATTTAGTGGATTTATGAGCTTGAGACAGAGTTGACGAGCCCAGGAAAAAGTTCACTACATTTACAAACATTATACAAGTATCTGGAGGAGCCTTCACTGATTTTTTTTTTTACACTGATTTGTTTGAGCTGTGAATAAAATCATAACAGACCCTATGCAAGACAGGTGTTGATAGAAATCTTGGCATATGAAAATGCAACTACCAAATGATAAAACAATAATAGGTCTGTGGGTAGCACCCAATGTCGAGTGGATAAGTTATACCACTGATATTGGTTCTCACATGTAACATGGTAAATATGATAGTTTAAGCTTTAGATAGAGATGTCTGATATCAAAATGCCTGATACTTTATGTGCAGGAAATACAGCCATTTTGAAAGAGACTGTGGGCAAGCCACTAAAGGTCTTACAATTCTGAAGCAATTCCACAAAAATCAGGACTAGACAAGGTTGCCTGCTCTCACCCTATCTATTAAATATATTACTCAAAATTCTAGCCAGAACAATTAGACAACAAAAGGAGGTCAAAGGAATAGAAATAGGAAAGGAAGAAGTCAAGCTATTACTATTTGTGGATGATATGATAATATAGTTAAGTAATCCCCAAAACTCCACCAGAGAACTCCTACAACTGATGAACAATTTCAGTAAAATGGCTGGATACAAAATTAACTCAAACAAATCACTACTCAAAGGATTAATGGGCTGAGAAAGAAATTAGGGAAATGACACCCTTCACAACAGCCACAAATAATATAAACTATCTTTGTGTGACTCTAACCAAGTAATGAAAATCTGTATGACAAGAACTTCAAGTAACTGAGGAACGAAATGCCTTTGGATCAGCAAAATTAACATAGTAAAAATGGCTATCTTACCAAAAGCAATCTACAGATTCAATGCAATCTCAAACAAAATTCCAAATCAATTCTTCATAGAGATAGAAAGAGCAATTCTCAAATTCATTTTGAATAACAAAATACCCAGAATAGTGGAGAAAAAGGAACAATCCTCCATTGCTGGTGGGATTGCCAGCTGGTAAAACCACTCTGGAAATCAGTTTGGTGGTTCCTCAGAAAATTGGATATAGTACTACCTGAGGACCCAGTTATACCACTCTTTGGCATGTACCCAGAAAATGTTCCAACATGTCTAAGGACACATGCACTACTATGTTCATAGCAGCCATATTTATAATAACCAGAAGCTGGAAACAGCCCAGATATCCTTCAACAAAAGAATGGATACAGAAAAAGTGGTACATTTACATAATGGAGTACTACACAGCTATAAAAAACAATGACTTCATGAAATTCACAGGCAAATGGATAAAACTAAAAAATATCCTGAGTGAAGTAACCCAATCACAAAAGAACACACATAGTATGCACTCACTGAAAATTGAATATTAGGCAAAGAGCATGGAATACCAACAATATACCTCACAGACCACATGAAACTCAAGAGGAAGACCAAAGAGTGGATGCTTCAGTCCTACTTAGAAGGGGGAACAAAATAATCAAGGGGAGTCCTTTATGGGAGGGATTTGGGAAGGAGGAAAGAGGGGAAGGGTGAAAAGAGGGGAAGAATCAGGTATGGGAGGAAATGGAGGAGATGTACAGAGGGTCAGGAAATTGAACAGAGGTGTGTAGATTGGGGGATGGGGAACTGGGGGTAGCAACCAGGAAGTCCCAGATGCTAGGAAGCCATGAGCTTCCCAGGAACCCACGGGAATTAGATTAGCTGAAATACCCCATAAAGAGAAGGGAGAACCTGTGGAGAGCATATCCAGAGTTTAGACATGGCCCCAAAGTTGAGGGATTGAACCACCCATCCATCTCCAAAATTTTAACCTAGAATTGCTCCTGTCTAAAGGAAATATAGAGACAAAGATTGGAGCAGAGACTGAAGGAAAGGTCATCCAGAGACTTCCCCAGCTGGGGATACATCCCATATACAGACACCAAACCCAGACACTATTGTCAAGGTGAAGAAGTGCTTGCTCACAGAAGCCTGATATAGCTGTCTCCTGAGAGGCTCTGCTAGATATTGAACAATACAGATGCAGATGCTCACAGCCAACCATCAGACTGAACAAAAGGGCCCCAATGGAGGAGTTAGGGGAAGGACTAGAGGAACTGAAGGGTCCTTATCTGCTATCAATGGGAGGGGAGTTCCTGGGTCCTGTGAATGTTTGATGCCCCAGTGTAGAGGAATGCTATTGCAGTGAGGCAGGAGTTGGTGGGGGAGTACCCTCATAGAAGCATAGTAAGTGGGGGGAGACAATAAGGAGGTTGCAGTGGAGAAACTGGAAAGTAGACAACCTGTGAAATGTAAATAAAAAAAATATCCAATTAAAAAAATCAAAAAATAAAATAAAATATTTTCTCAGAAGGAATGGGATTGTATGAGGAGAAAATTGAACAATGAAAGAAGAAATATCTCTAGGAAAGAGGAAATAACTAAAAATTGGGAAGATATGCATTGTGAGAATTCAAATTGTAATGTGAGTTAGGAAAATTCAACTGATGTTATTTTCAAGACTTGGAATTGTTATTCACAGTATAACCTTCACTAAGTATGAATGAGAAAAAGTGTGAATTACAACCATGCAATCTATTTGCCAGAAAGAATGTTATAAATAGAAGAAAAATATTTAGAATAGGATTTGAGCATTAGAAGGGGTACTTATGCAATCCTATGCCTGTTACTACTATGGCAGGACTTTTTATCACAAAAAGAAATAAAGGATTTTGTTTTAAATATTGTGATATTATTTATGTGAGGGGGGCCATGTGTTTACACATGGAGTTCTTCCAATTCATATAATTTTGTTAACTGTCATATTTATTTCTTCAGAGAGAATAAACACAAAATTGTATCAAATAAATTAAAAATAAATCACAATTATTAGTTGTATATCTTTATTCTCTAATACTATACCTGTCTTTAGTAATATCAAATAAGGGAGCTATTTCTTTCCATTATAAGGAAAATGTGTAATTTAGTAATTTATCTAAGAGACTCCAAACCATTCCTGCAAATTTAAATTAAACACCTTGTCATATTCTCAACTCTATAAGAAAATTACACAAGTCAAATTAACTTGCTCATTAACAAATACATGTTACTTTACCCAAATAGCATGAAGAATACTCTCCAAATTAGTCTTAATTTCCTTATTTTTAAGTCTCCTGTCAATGGTGGGAGATTCCCATTTTTTAGCAAGTCTTATCTTGTGTGCACCTATAGGTCACAAGGAAAATAGTTTTTTCAATATGAATGTATACATCATGCATTTGTACACATTATAATAATCACATTTGCCCTGGAATGGCAAGTGGTTAAACACACTAAAATCAATGTGGGATTTAGAAGGCAAATTCTTCAACAACAGAAGTGCTTTGAAAAACACAATTCTTTGATAACGAAAATTTATCACATTTGCAGTTGACTACTATGTATGTCTCTTAACTGCTGAAAGTGTGGTATCTATGGCTCAATTAGTTCCTAATTTTATGTAGAATCCAATATTCCTATTCAAAAATAACATATGATGACACAGCTTAAAAATGGCCCCTCCAAAAACGACTTTTATGCATCACAAAGTATTTTATGGTACCAAGTTAGAAGTTTGTGCATGAATACATAATAATAATGTAATAGTAATAATATTAATAAATGCAATTATATTTTCATTCTGTACACATATCATTATAGTTCCTCACTTGACATGATCTTCCTCACTTCCCTCTCCTACCCCCGTTATCTGTTCTTCTCACGCAGCCCCTTTTGTCCCTTCACTTCCTACATGTATCTGCCATCAGAGCCTTTTCCCTGCAAGTGTAAACTATCCTTTACACCTAAGTGAAGTGCCCTGGGCAGCACATTTTCCTACCCAGTAATTTGCTGTTGTATTTCTAGGCAGGCTTTGCACTGTGGTTTTTGTGAATAGTGCAGTAAGAGTAATGAAAGTTTCACTTTTCTTGGATGATGTTTTATTGACAGTTCCTTAATGACAGCTACTGTTGGTTCTGAGAGATCTCAGTTGTTAAACACTTACTTTAAACATTTTAGGTTAACATATAATGTAGTTGGCTTCATAGCTGTATTTTCATGTGCTTATGTCATCATACTCTGTTCTTATGTGTTCCCTCTCCCTATTGCTCTCCCACATGTCAGGACCACCCACCCCCGTTGATTCCTCTCCCTGTAAGTCTCACGTTCTGCTCATGTATAATCTGTCTTTCATTGCTGTCTAGCCAACTTCCCTTATGCTCTCTTCAGACCTTCACTTTATCACTTCTCTAGCTGTCACACCCACAGTACCCCTGCACACATGCACACACCAATACACATACACTACACAAATGCATGTGCAGATACATGCATTTTTTATATTTATATCCAATTCATGGAAGAAAAAGCATTTGGTATTAGACTTTCTAGGTTTCAGTGGTTTGGCTTAATGTAAGAATTTCTCATACTCTCATGATGTTATATTTTTTTACAGCTAAATAAAATTCCACTGTGCATATATACTATGTTTTCTTTATCCCATTAAACTGTTTATACATATCTAGATTAGTCCCATCTTCTATCTATTATAAACAGTGAGGAAAGATACACAGCTACTCAGGCATACATATGTGAGAGCCATATAATAAGGATATAACATAGTTTTATTTTCAGGTTTTTTTTTTTTTTTTTTTTGGTTTTTCGAGACAGGGTTTCTCTGTGTAGCCCTGGCTGTCCTGGAACTCACTCTGTAGACCAGGCTGGCCTCGAACTCAGAAATCCACCTGCCTCTGCCTCCCAAGTGCTGGGATTAAAGGAGTGCGCACCACCGCCCGGCCCTATTTTCAGTTTTTTGAAAAAGGTTTCTAAATATGTACAAATTTGTATGTGGGAAAATATGGCACATGAGCAATTTCCTGTGTAGCCCACAGGTACAGGTAGTTGTGATCAAATTCAGGTCCTCTGCAAGAGTGGTATGCCTTCTCAACAGCTAAAATATCTCCCCAGCCCCATATTTTCTGAATTTTTTGTTGGAGGAATCTCTAGAATAACTTTAGAAGCTTATGTTACCATGAGCAGTGAGTAAAGGTTTTCCTTTCCCCATGTTTTCATACGCATTAATTCTCTTGAGGACAGCTGTTCTGACCACATTGAGAAGAATTTCAATTCAGGTTAAATTTGCATTTTCATAATGGAAAAAGATAGCAAACGTTCTTCAAATATTCGTTGTTTTTTTTTTTTATAGTATAGAAATAGAGTTTATTTAGGGCATAGGAGGGGAGTTAAGAGGGTAGTAGAGGCAGAGAAAGCCAGAGAGAAGAAGAGAGTAGAGAAGTAGAGGAGTGGAGGCCGGCCATGACCACGTGGAGAGAGGGGGAAGGGAATGGGGAGAGATAAGAGATAAGAGATGTAAGAGAAAGGCAAGAGAAAGAGATGAGAGTGTTTTGTATTTTTTTTTTTTTTGAAAAAAAAAAACTGATTTTTTTAGCCAGATGTTGGTGGCACACACCTTAAATCACTGCAATTGGAAGGGAGAGACACATGAATCTTTGATTTCAAGAACAGCATGATCTATAGAGTGACTTCCAATACAGCCTGGACTACACAGTAAATCCTTATCCAAAAACAAAACAAAACAAAAAAAAAGCAAAACAAAAATGAGTTCCAACATAGGCTCTGTCAGTGATGAGCTTGCTTTCACAGAACTGTTTCAGCTCTTTCCCAAATGTTTGTGTATATTGTACTTTCATCCTTCATTTCTATTTATTTCTGTAAGGACTGAACCTGAACATTCAGACTCTCCCCTGACACCTTTTCCTCTTTCCTTGCTTGCTCTTGCCTTCATCACTAGCAGGTTCATTCCTTCACTGGCATTAGAGCTTACTTCTGTGTACTTTCAGTATGTATAGAAGAGCAGCTGAGGCATCTAGATTCATGGACTGAGCAAGTGCTGACCATCCATTCATAGACAGACATTGTTGGATTAGCTGTCCCAGAGCTTGTAAGTCATTCTAGTGAAACATATAATATATATTATCATATATATATATGAATCATATAATCATATAATATATGTATATATATTCATTCAATAAGTTTGTTAAAATAGAGAATGTGGCTAACAGTGGCTAAATAGATTTGAGCATACTTTCATATTTAAAATCATCTATGCACTTTAAATAAAATAGATAATAAAAAGAACTAATGAGTAACACAAATATATACAAATAAAAATATAGGTCATAAATATAATATTTGGATGTGATCCTTCTTGATTTAATAAAAGCAACAATAAAACAATGATAATATTCCTTTGTCACAGAGCAATACCAGGAGGAAAGTATATTCATTTTGAAGCTAGTTTATCTGTGCCTTGCGAATGGGATCACAGGGTAAAAAGTACTGTGACTAATTATATTTCTTTTTAAACTCACCAGATAAACTAGATGGAAAACAGAACAGTGGTAAAGTTGTACAAAATGAAAATACAGCAACAAAATTAAAGATTTCCACCAACCGCTCTGCAATGTTCGAAACCTCTTAACATGTCTACTTGTACAGAAAAAGATAGGAAATTTCAGTTAGGAGCTTTTAGAAAAAAAATCATAATTTGTTGGTAGAATTTTCTGTTAATTTGCACTCATTTGTAGTTAGTCACTAATAATTTGGGGGCTTTGCTGACAAGCCTGTTGTTAGCATTCACTGTTACTGTTTTGTTTTTCCTCCTGTCAGAGCCTCACTTCCCACTTCCATTTTCAGAGACATGACTCAGGTAGGAGACAGTCAGGCTTGTTCTTATTTAAAATGTTTCCCCCTTTAATCTGTGCTTCTGGAAAACCAAGACATGTTTCTTTGTCTGGCTCCTTTAATATTACACCTGCACCTCTGTAACAAGAGACCTTGCTCTTTAGATTGCACTATTTTTTCTTGTTTATGGCATCTGACCCGTGAGGTCACATAACATCAAGAATTGTTTGTTTGTTTGTTTTAATCATTTAGAAATAAGATCTACAGAAATAAGTGAATGTTCTATTACTAATATTTTCATATCTGCACACATGGAAAATCTTAACTGGGAGATACAGAGATGTCCCAGCAGGGATTATGACCACTGGAACAGGGTTTGGTTTCCAGTAACAACATGGTGGCTAACAGTCATCTGTAGGTTTCAAAGGATTCAACACTCCACCATTTCATACACATCATGCAGACATATACAAGCTGCAAAACCACTCCCACATATAAAATACCAATTAATACACCTTTATTATGAACTAAAGTCTTCATTAACAGTGTAGGAAAGATGCTCACTTCTATATCAGCTTGTTCTGGAGGGGCTTTGCTTCTTACTATACTTGAAGAGTTTATTAGACTTCCTTTCATAAAATGGGGAAGTGTTCACAGTGTTATTTACTGGCGAGACAATGCCTCTTCATTTGAGGTGTTATTCAGGAATATAAGTATCCACCGACAATCACATATGGTCCCAGTCTTCATTTCTAATATCTGATTGTCATATGTTAATATGTAGCATCCATAGCAGCTGCACATTTCTTTCTTGTTATTAGGTGTTTATTGTTGTTTATTTATTGTGGTGCTTTGGGTTGAACCCAGGGCTTTCTGCATTCTAAGCAGTAGTTCTGTAATTAAGAACTCCCTGCCTTTCCTTTTGAAAGACTTCAAAGAACTTCTAAACTATACTGCCTCACCTTATTCCCCAAACCCTTGAGAATACATAGATCACCACTGTCACTGGCTCCCTGTTGCTTGTAATATCCACAAGTTTTGCGTTTCTTAATACTGTGAACCCACTTATATGTTTTTTTGTTTCTCGAAATAGTGTTTCTCTGTGCTGCCCTGGCGGTCCTGGAACTCACTCTGTAGACCAGACTGGCCTTGACTCAGATATCTGCCTGCCATTGCCACCCAAGCGCTGGAATTAAAGGCATGCACCGCCACTGCCTGGCTTTTATATGTTTTTAATAACATATTACATATGACACATACTATGTGTAATTGTACACCTAAAGAACTGAGGCCTCAACTAAATCCAAATCCTTTAACTATTAACTCTGAGCAAAAATTTTGACACGGTGACCATATGTACCAGCTGTATTTTGAAATCAAAGTATTTTACCATGGTAGAAATAAGCAGTTTGAAAAATAAAAAAACTTTTTGATTCCACTATACAACACTCAGTAAACTGTTTGAAAGCACCATATACTAGTTTTCTGATACATATTGAATAAAACCTATAACAAATCTTCTTTGAACAACATTCAAAAGACTAGAGAAAACATCAGAGCATGCTGCTTTCTTTCATGGAAAGCTAATAATGCTTCCCAATTTCACACATAAGTTTAGTTGAAATCTAAGTGCTTTGGTCATTATCAGAATTTGGATTTATCAGAAGCTGGATTTAACAGGAAGAATATGAGTTTATTTTAAATAATTATTGTATTCTTAAGATCTTGTTTTATCTATTTATTTGATGTATATGAGTGTTTTGCCTGTATGTATGTAGTATACCATGTGCAGAGTTCAGGAGAGGCTGTCAGACCCACCCTGGACTTGTGGTTACAGATGGTTGTAAGCCACCATGTGAGTGCGGCAAACCCAACAAAGGTCCTCTGAAAAACAACAAGTGCTCATTATTGCTCAACTATTTCTTCATCTTCGAAGTGTTTATGTGTGTGTATGTGGTGAGGGTATGCTTACATACAAGTGTTAAACTGTCCCAAAAATTCAAATATTAAAAATTAGGCTTTAATACCAAAATAATGAAAATGTATCATGGGGTAAAAGAAGAAAAACTTTTAACTATGATGGTATTTAAATATAAAAGTCTTTGTTACTGATAATTTTTAGTAATTGCATAAATATACCAAAGACCAAAAACAAAATACATAATTATCTCAATGGTTGTAAAATGTTTTAAACCAACAAAGTCAACTAAGCGGGACCACTCAGGGCTCCCAGAGACTAAGCCACCAATCAAGGAGCATATATGCGCTCTTCCAGGCCCAGGCAAATATGGAGCAGAGCACTGCCTTTCTAGCCTCAGTGGAAGAGGATGCGCCTAATCCTGTAGAGACTTGATGCCCCAGGAAAGGGAGATGCTGTGGAGGGGGTGAAGTGGGGGTATGTGGGGGGCACCCTCTCAGAGTCAATGGGATGGGGGGTATGGAGGGAGGAACTCTGGGAGGAGGAACCAGGAAGGGGGCAATATTTGCAATGTAAATAAATAATTTAAGAAAACAGTATTATGGAAAAATTCAACCGCCCTTCTAGTTAAACCTCAAAGAAAGTGTCAGAAGAGTCATGTTCACTCAAGCATAATAGAGGTCATAAGCCAAGGCTGCAGGAAGGACTGATCTAAACAAATGCAATCTGAAAGTCTTTCTGCTGCAGTTAAGAATGGAAAGTGAGTATCAACTCTCCTCACACTCAAGAGAGGTCTCATGTCTTAATCCAAGTAGCTGGATGAGGAAAAGAAATAGAAAAATTATACATAAGAAGAAGGGAAACTAATTTATTTAAAGATGTTAAGATCCTATACTTAACATGCCATGAAGACTCACTGAGATGTCTTGAGAGATTATCATTATAAATACCTTTGGCATGGTAGTAGGATAGAAAATTGGCATATAAGGATTAATGCTCCTAGACCCAACAATGAACATACTAAGAAAAATATCAGAAATCACCCACATTAACAGGTGAACTAAAACAAAAAAGAACCTAGGTGAAAACTTTTAAAAGTAAAAGTGTACTTTTTCCACCATCCATAGTTGGTCAAGTACACAGAACACTAGGAAAACTGTCAAGAACTAGAGAAGAAACAAAGGAAAATAATAAAAGATGGAATGTCCTCCATGTTCATGAGTTAGGAGAATTAATTTTGTGAAACGAACATTTTTTTTTTTTATTCTTTAATCTTTTTTTACAGTCCGGACATTGTCCCCCTCCTGGTCCACCCTCTGACTGTTCCACATCCCACCCCACCCCTAAAATCTGTCTCTAAGAGGATGTCTCCACCCCACCCCACAAGACCTCTCCACTCCCTGGGGTTCCAATCTTTCAAATGTTAGGTGCATCTTCTCTGATTGAACCCAGACATGGCAGTCCTCTGCTGCATGTGTGTTGGGGGACTCATATCAGCTGATGTATGTTTCCTGGTTGGTGGCTCAGTGAGAGATTCTGGTGTTCCAGGTTAGTTGAGACTGCTAGTCCTCCTACAGGGTCTCCCTCCTCCTCAGCTTCTTCCAGCTTTTCTCTAATTCAATAACAGGGGTCAGCAGCTTCTGTCCATTGGTTGGGTGTAAATATCTGCATCTGACTCTTTCAGCTACTTGTGGGGGCTTTTGGAGGGCAGTCATGATAGGCCCCTGTTTGTAAGCACACCATAGCATCAGTAATAGTGTCAGGCCTTAAGGACTCCTTCTGAGCTGGATCTCAAATTGGGACAGTCCCTGGACCTCCTTTTCCTCAGGCTCTTCTCCATTTTTGTTCCTGCAGTTCTTTCAGACAGTAACAATTCTAGGTCAGAGTTTTGACAGTGGGGTTGAAACGCCATGGATCCACTTGATGCCCTGTCTTTCTACTGGAGATGGACTCTACAAGTTCCCTCTCCCCACTGTAGGGAATTTCATCTAAGGTCCCCTATCTTTGAGTCTTGAGGATCTTTCACCTCCCAGGTCTCTGCTACATTTTAGAGGGTCTCCCCCACCTCTTACCTCCCAAGATTGCCTGTTTCCATTCTTTCTGCTAGCCCTCAGGATTTCAGTCTTGTCCCTCCCCCTTCCAATACTTGACCATGTTCACTTCCTCCTCTCCCTGTCACCTTTCCCCCCTAGGTTATTCCCTCCTGTGATTGTGTTCTTCTCCCTCTGAAGTGGGACTGAGGTGTCCTCACTTGGGTCGTTTGTTGTGTTAGCATTCTTGAGTACTGTGAATTTTATTCTGAGAATTCTGTACGTTTTCTGGCTACTATCCACTTATTAGTGAGTATATACCATGCATATCCTTTTGGGTCTTAGTTATCTCGCTCAGGATGATATTTTCAAATTCTATCCATTTGCCTGCAAAACTCACGATGTCCTCATTCTTAATAGCTGAATAGTATTTCATTGTGTAAATGAACCACATTTCTGTATCCTTTCATCTGGGGTGTTTCCAGCTTCTGGGCATCACAAATGTTGTGAACATAGTGGAACACTTACCCCTGTGGCAAGGTGGGGTATCTCTTGGGTACCCAAGAGTGGTATTACTAGATCTTCAGGTAGATCTATCTCCAATTTTCTGAGGAACCTCCAGATTGATTTCCAGAGTGGTTGTACCAGTTTGCAATCCCATCAGCAATGGAGGAGCGTTCCTCTTTCCTCACATCCTTGCCAACATGTGCTGTCACGTGAGGTTTTGATCTTAGCCATTCTGATTGGTGTAAGGTGGAATCTCAGGGTTATTTTGATTTGCATTTCCCAGAAGACTGAGGACTTTGAACATTTCTTTAAGTGCTTCTTAGCCATTCCAGATTCTTCTGTTGTGAATTCTCTGTTTAGCTCTATATCTCAATTTCTTTTTTGATTGGGTTGTTTGGTTTCTTGTTGGTTAGCTTCTTGAATTCTTTATATATTTTGGATATTAGAATTCTACTGGATGTGGGGTTGGTGAAATGTTTTTCTATGGGATGTGAGATTAGTAAAGAATTTTTTCAAATCTGTAGGTTGTCGATTTGTCTTATTGGATATGTCTTTTGCCTTACAGAAAGAAGTTTTCCAGTTTCATGAGGTCCCATTTATCAATTTGTTTGTCTTAGAGCCTGAGCTGTTGGAGGTCTGCTTAGGAAATTTCCCCCTGTTGCAATGAGTTTGAGGCTCTTTCCCACTTTCTCTTCTATTAGATTCAGTGTACCTGGTTTTATATTGAGGTTCTTGATCTACTTTGACTTGAGTTTTCTGCAAGGTGACAAATATGGATTGATTTTCATTTATCTACATTTTTACTGCCAATTAAACAAGCACCATTTATTGAAAATGCTTTCTTTTTTCCATTGTATATTTTTGGCTTCTTTGTCAAAGATCCAGTGTCTGTAAGTGCGTAGTTTTATTTCTTAGTGTTCATTTCTATTCCATCGATCAGTGTGTCTGTCTCTGTACCAATATCCTGAAGTTTTTATCACTATTGCTCTTTTGTATAGCTTGAAATCAGTGGTGGTGATTCCCCCAAAGTGTTTTTATTGACAACAGAAATATTACTGAATCGTTTCTAAAGATACAATTCAATACTTAGCAAATGCTGATGGCATTTACAGAATTAGAAGAAGTATCTTAATATTCAAATGCAGGCACAAAGGCCCTAAACTGCCAAAGAGTCTGAGGAAACACAGTGCTGGATCCTAAAATGCACTCCATAGTGCATTCTCATAGTGCCTAATATTGCATGGTATTTGCACAGAAATAAGAACATAAACTATGGGATAGAAATGGTGAGAAACAAAAGCTACGCTGCAGATGTCTAATTATGAACAAAGGGAGACAATCACATGCTGGAGAAAAGACAGCTTCTTTAAAAACTGGTTCTGGGGAAAGTAGATGTCCATATGCAGAAGAAAGACAGTAGATGTTTCTCTCTCACTCTAAAAGTCAGTTAAAATGAATCAAAGGTTTTAATCTAAAACCTGCACATTTGAATCTAGCAGAGAACAACTGAATAAAGAGACTCCAGGTCAGAGACACAAGCAGGGACTTCCATCACACTCGGTATGTGAGTTCTCTCATTTCCAGAGGCTCTTCCTCCACCTTCTCAGGATGTCATTTGTCTTTCTTGCTAATTTTTCATTTTCAAAAATTGACAGTGCATCATCAAAGCTTGTTATGCAACATTTTAATTGATGTGATAGCTAACACATTTATATAATGACTAAATTTAAGATAGTTATTAATTTTATCGCTTTACATTATAGTATTTCTTCTAATTTGGTTAATGACTGATGGATAAGGCTTATATTATTATATTATATTGCTCCAGATTTATAAAATTACTTTTAGCTATGAGTTTTACATTTTAAATTTTTACTTACTAATCTCAGTTTTAGTAAATTACTTTATTATTTCTTTTAGGATAGATTTCCTTTTCTTCCAAACAATCTTTATCTATGAGTTTTACATTTTAAATTTTTACTTACTAATCTCAGTTTTAGTAAATTACTTTATTATTTCTTTTAGGATAGATTTCCTTTTCTTCCAAACAATCTAAAGTAATGTCCATTATTTTCTATCAGTTCTAAAAAACCATTTAGAAATTTACATGTAATAACAAGTAATGAGAAAAAAGAATTGTGAATTTGAAAGGGAGTGAGAAGGAGTATATATGGGAGAGTGTAGAGAGAGGAAAAGAACAGAGAAATGAGGAAAATATGCTCTAATCTCAAAAAATAAAAACATAAAATTTAAATACGTTGCCATAGAGTTTATGTTTTCTGCTGAGAAGTAGGCTGATACTTAAATCTGGACTCTTATACATTATTTATTTTCTTTTATTCCCTTTTCAATATTTAAGTTACATTTTTTTCTCTGAGATCTAGATTATAATATGATTTACATAGACGTAGTTTAATGTAATCTGTTGGATGACATTTGATCTTATTGTGTCTGAATAGTTACATAATTTTGATTTAGTTATTTTTATTTCTTTAGAAAATCTTTTTATGTCTTTGACACTTGAATTCCAAGAATTTCAGATTTATTCTTTTTATTCATTCCCAAATATCTTCTTATTCCATCTTGTTTGTTTTATTATTATTTTTCAACTGCATATTTGCATATTGCCTGCTACAAACTCATTAACTCTTCCATTATATATATTATGCTATTAATGTTTTAATTTCACATCATGTAACTTACATATCAGGATGAATTTTTGGTTTGCTTCTCTATGTTTCCTTTTATAGAAGCATAAAATCATATATCTATAATTTCACTTTAAGATGGTGTGTGTGTGTGTGTGTGTGTATGTGTGTATGTGTATGTATATAAACAATTGCCTGTGAAAGAGAGACACATACTGTTGTGACCAAACCCAGTTCTGTGCAAGAATGATGTGCAATTTTAACTGCTCTTCAGGACCTTATTTTTGGGATTTTTCTTGTGAGGAACCTCCACAATTATGGTCCAAGTTTGTATTGCCACCAGTGAATAAAGGCTTTTCTATTTTCACATCCTCATGATCATTCATTTTCTTGATTATAGCCGTTCTGATCAAGTTGAGATGGAATTTAAAAACAGGCTCTATTTTCATTTCCCTACTGTGAAAAGAAGTCAAACATTTTTCAAATATTTGTTGTCTATCCATATTTTTTAAAGAATTGACTATTTGAAATGTTAACCTATGTTCTAATAGTGAATAATTAGACTTCTTCATGGCAACTTTTGCCCTTTGACTGCTTGTTGTTGCCCTGAAAAGCAAATACATTTCTTCACTGGGCTTAGAGCATACTTCTTCAGCAACCACACAGATTCTGAAGATCATCTGAGACATCAAGCCTCATGGACTAAACAACTGGTTTTCCATTCATAGGCAACTATTAGTGGGTGAGCAGGAACATATAAATATATAAATATGTGTATATAATATCTAATGTATAATATATGTATCACATCATATATGATATATTTATATAAAATATATGTGTGTATATGTATGTATAACATAGATATAGTATGGATATAGATATACAAAGATAGAGATTCATTCTATAAATTCTGTATATCAAGAGAGCACTGACTACAGAATAGGTAAATAGATTTGAGTATACTTCAATATAAAAGTCAGCTATGCACATTAAACATGTGCTAGGACATGTATGGAAGTCAGAGGACAAATTATGTCAACAAATATTTTAGTGAGGATGCTTCAGAACAAATTATTCAATGGAAATAGATGGTGAGAGCGACTTGAAAGAAAGAGAGGAGGGGGAGGGAACAGAAAGGGTGGCAGGGTCAGGTATGGGCAGGAAACAGGAGAGAAGTACAGAGGGTTAGGACATTGAACAGGGTGTGCAGCGATGAGGGATGGACTGGGTGTGGCCACCAGAAAGTCCCAGAAAGCAGGAAAGCAAGAAGCTCCCCGAACCCCATGGGGATGACATTAGCTAAAATACCCAACAAAGGGGAGAGAAAACCTGTAGAGACCACATCTAGAGGTTAGGCACGATCGCCCGATTGAGGAATGAGGCCATCCACCCATATCCACAATTTTGACGCAGAATTGTTCCTGTATAAAGGGAACACAGGAGCAAAGAGTAGAGAAGAGACTGAAGGAAAGGCCATCCAGAGACTGTCCTACCTGGCGATCCATCCCATATGCAGCCACCGAACCCAGACTTCTTGTTGATGCCAAGAAGCACTTGCTGACAGGAGCCTGATATAGCCAACTCCTGAGAGGCTCTGCCAGAGTTTGACCAATACAGATGTGGATGCTTGCAGCCAACCATTGGACTGAGCATGGAGGCCCCAATGGAGGAGTTAGAGAAAGGACTATAGACGCTGAAGGGTTTTAAAATCCCATTGGAAGAACAACAATATCAACCAAGCAGACCCCCGAGAGCTTCCAGGGACTAAACCACCATCCAAAGAGTACACATGGAGGAACCCATGGTTCCAGCTACATATATAACAGAGGATGGCCTTATCTGGCATCAATGGGAGGAGAGGTCCTTGGTCCTGTGAAGGATTGATGTCCCAGTGTAGTGGAATGCTAAGGCAGTGAAGTGGGAGTATGTGGGTGGGTAGGGGAGCACCCTCATAGAAGCAGGCAGAGGAGGATGGGATAGGGGTTATGTGGAGGAGAAACCAGGAAAGGGGATAACATTTGAAATGTAAATAAATAAAATATCCATTAAAGTAATTTATTATTTAAAAAATTCAACATCCTTAGTCATCAGGGAAATGCAAATCAAAAGGACCCTGAGATTCCACCTCATACCAATCAGAATTGCTAAGGCAAAAATAAGCAGGTAATAGCAAATGCAAGGCGAGGATGTGAAGACCAGGGAAATACCCTCCACTGCTGGCAGAACTAAAAGTTTGTAAAACCACTTTGGAAATCAATCTGGTCAGTTCCTGAGAAAATGAAATAGTTATACCTGAAGATTCAGCTACACCACTACTGAACATATACAAAAATGATGCTCCAACACACAATGAGGACATATACTTCACTATGTTTATAGCAGCCTTATTTATAATATCCAGAAGCTGGAAACAACCCAAATATCCTTCAACAGAGGAATGAATACAGAAAATGAGGTACATTTACACAGTGGAGTACTACTCAGCTATTAAAAACAATGACTTCATGAAATTCACATGCAAATGGACAGAACTAGAAAATATCTTCCTGAATGAGATAATCAGACACAAAAGGACACATATGGGTTGTACTAACTGATAAGTGCATATTACCCCAAAAGCTCAGAATACCCAAAATACAACCCACAAACTATATGGAGCTTAAGAAGAAGGAAGACAAAAAATGTAGACTTTTCAATCCTACATAGAACAGGGAACAAAATAAACACAGGAGGGAGAGGGAAGGAGGGACCTGGAAGGGAAAGAGAAGGGGAGGGAAGAAGGGGGTAGGATCAGGTATTGGAAGGGACAGAGGAGAAAGCTAAATAGAAACATGTAGCATTGGAGGATGGGGAACTGGGGGTAGCCATTAGAAAGTTCCAGACTCCAGGGAATTGAGAGGGTCCCAGGACACAGTGGGATGACTTTAGCAGAAATATCCAAGAAATGGGAGATACAATCTGTAAAGACCATCTCCTGTAGATAGGCAGGGCTTCCAGTCTAGGTATGGAGATACCCACTTGGCTCAAAATTTTTAACACAGAAATGTTCCTATCCTAAGGAAAAGACAGAGACAAAAAATGGAACAGAGACTGCCCCACCTAGGGATCCACACATCTGCCAACACTAAATCTCTACACTATTGCTGATACCAAGAAGTGCTTGCTGATAGAAGCCTCACATGGCTGTTTTCTGAGAGGTTCTACCAGCACCTGACCAGTAGAGATGAAGATACTCATATACTAATAGGCAACAATTGGACTGAGCCCAGGGACCCCAATGGAAGAGCTAGGGGAAGGACTGAAGTAGCTGAAGGGGATTGCAACCCATAGAAAGAGGAATATCAACTAACTGGACCATCCATACCTCCCAGGGACTAAATCACCAACCAAAGAGAACATATGGAGAGAGCCAGGACTCCAGATACACATGAAGGAGAGGATGGCCTTATCTGACATCAAGAGGAAAGGAGGGAGGCTGGATGCACCAGCATAGGGGAATGCTAAAGGGATGAGTTGGGAGTCGGTGAGTGGGTGGAGGAGCAACCTCTTGAAGGCAGAGGGGAGGAGGGAGAGGGGGAATGGGATAGAGAGTTTGTGGAGGGGTAACTGGGAAGGGATAGTATTTGAAATGTAAACAAACCAAATAATTAATTAAATAAGAAAAAATGTTATCTAGCATGTCTGTGAAAATAATTCTTAATTCTTGCCTACCAGGATCAGAATCTATTACTGGTTACCAGATAGATTATTTGGGATTGAATCAATGTTTATTTAATACAGGACACAGTTTACATAAGAAAATGTAAATTGGCTGGGCAGTGGTGGCGCACACCTTTAATCACAGCACTTGGGAGGCAGAGGCAGGTGGATTTCTGAGTTCGAGGCCAGCCTGGTCTACAGAGTGAGTTCCAGGACAGCCAGGGCTACAGAGAAACCCTGTCTAGAAAAACCAAAAAAAAAAAAAAAAAAAAAAAAGGAAAGAAAATGTAAATTGAAGCGATGATACTGTGTGCAGCTATCTCCTTCTCCTCCCACTGTACCCTTCTCTACCCTCTCTTTGATCCTCCATATCCCTCCCCATTCTCTCAGGGACAGAGAAACAGAGACATGGAGAAAAATTTTGCCACTTAAAACATTTCTATACTTTCTATTCCTGTAAAAGTTTTCAGTGACGTTTAGATGCTTTAACTACTGTTCCAAATCTTATAATTAGATGTATCAATGTGATTTTAAAATTATGAAACAAAGTTATCACTTGTTTGGACGTGTCATCACCTGGCAAACAGTACTTACTTATCAGTTAAACCACACAGAAATATTATAGTGATTCAAAATGGGCCATACATATTTTAAAAACTTCCCTATATATAATCCAGATGAGTATGTGGGAACGTGGTCATGAAAGTTATGGCAAGCAGATAAAGTGGCATCCCTGCTATTCCATGGAGAAACTGCCCGAAGGTGAAGAGATAGATACATGTTGATCTGTATGATATTACGGTTTCCCTGCAAAGTTTAGTTTTTTTTCCTTCCACACACAAATCCTCTGAAAGATAAGAAATATATTTTACTGAATTGAGTTCAAAATTAAATGTACAATTAATTTTCTGTTGCTACCAGCACTATGCTTTTCTCATTAGATTGAGTATAAACATATGATCAATTCCTCATTATGTTCTAAATAGAAATAACACATTAAAAGAAAATGGGTGGGAATACTGGAAGAGAAATACAGATTATGAAATGGTGTGGATATTTGTATGCACAAGATTACATGCACATAGATATTCTTATATACATGCACATTTATACATGCATAATACATTATTGCACTCCTTTTCCAGTATTTTCATCCTGTTCTTCTGACATTTGTCTCCAGAATACGAGCACTTGCAGTGCCCTGGATAGTTCCCCATCTGAGTTTAATTCCATGGTCCTTTCTTTAGCAATCTTTAACTTATATATACATTACTCCTAGGCTTAAATAGTTTCCCATTTTAGACCCTTGAGCTTCTCTAATATACTATTATGGTTTGTATATGAAATACCTCTCTAAAGTCTTAGGTTTCAATATTTCATTCCCTTATGATATTATTTGGAGAGTTCCTACAAGTGTGTAGGAGAGAGACACCTCCTGGTCTCTGAAAGGTATATCTTATTTCAGCTCCTTTCTGCCCTTACTCTGTTCTGTTCTACCACGAGGTCAACTGACTTCCTTTACATACTCCCAGTGTTCTGCCTGGCCATGGTTCAGAGTCAATGGAGACTAGCAACCACAGAGGGAACACTCTGAAATCATGAATTAAAAACACATTTCCCACAGTTGTTTGTTTCTGGCCTTTAGGCACAGCAACAAGACAACTAAGTGTACGTGGAATCATAAAGACAATGTATTAAATGATAAATATTTACATAGATACTCTGGTCAACTACCCATTTTATTTTAAAATCATTTAGATCACAGGTTATTTCTTAATTTTCTTACTCACATGGTCATAGGGTTTGTGTATTTATACTTGATAGTAGATTGGCAGAACTAAGCATGTAATAGTAAACCATAACTATTATGACAATCTTGGGTGCATAATACATGCTCATAAAATGTTATTGTAGAAACTAATAAAGTAAAAGTACAACCTATTGCACCAATGAAATGGCATTTGGTGTAGTTTGTGTGGACCAATACATAACTCTGTGGAAAGTGGGAAGATGCACTAAAATTATGATTTAACCAGCATATAACTCCTTCTTGTTTTTTTAAATAATATATTCTGTGTTCAATGGGTATTTATAAAAAATTTTCATACATGTATGCAATATATCCCAATTGATATCATATCTTTACTCTCTCTCTCTCTCTCTGCCTCAGACTTCCTCTGATTGGCTTCCACTTTGCAACTGGATCCCTTTTCTACATTCACAGTCTTATTTTTTTTTAACACCTCAATAAGCTGAATTAGAAAATTTTACTAGGGCCTGGGCCACCAGGAGTCCATAGTCAAGGAGTGTCAGGAGAAAGTTACCCTCCCAGGAGTGTGGAAAAGCCATGAGTGGGGTTAAGGTGAGCACAACTGCTCACCAGGAACCACCCGGAACTGGTAGAATACAGAGCCTGAGGAAAACTCGGGGACAGGAAACCTCTGAACCTCCCGATTTTCATCTGTGGGTGGAGACCTCTGTCTGAGCCACCAGAGGTCCATAGCCAAGGAGCACCAGGAGAAGGCTACCCTCCTAGGAGTGTGGAAAACCCATGAGTGGGGTTAGGGCAAGCACCAGGACCCGCCCGGAACACTCGGGACACAGGGACTGAGGTAAAGTCTAGGACAGGAACTTTCTGGTTTCCATCTGTGCCTGGGGACCTCAGCCTGGGCCTCTGGGCTCTAGGGGAGAGTTGGTATCCCAGTAATGCTGACACACCTTTGAGCACGGACAGGGCCACAGCTTCTGTTCAAGCTCACTGGATCAAGAGGGACCCTTGCAGAGCCATCAGGATATAGGAGCCAAGGGACAGCTGGGGACAGGATCCTTCTGATTTCTGTCTGCACCCCAGAGCTGACCGTATGCCAATGTTCTCCAGGCCCAAGAACCTCTCAGAGAGAGCTGGTCTTCAAGGAGTACTGACACAGAGGCCTGCAGGAGGGGCAAGGAACAGCCAGACAGAGTAAGACCAGTTAACATCAGAGTTAACAAGATGGCAAAAGGCAAGGGTAAGAACATAAGGAACCAAGGCTACTTGGCATCATCAGACCCCAACTCTCCAACCACAGCAAGCCCTGTATACTCCAACACACCAGAAAAGCAAGACTCAGATTTAAAATCATTTATCATGTTAATGATAGAAGACTTTAAGAAAGAAATGAATAACACCCCTAAAGAAATACAAGAGAACAGAGATAAACAACTAGAAGACCTGAAAGAGGAAACACAAAAATCCATTAAAGAATTACAGGAAAACTTAATCAAATAGGCAGAATTACAGGAAAACACAATCAAACAGACAAAGGAAATGCACAAAACTATCCAGGAGCTAAAAATAGAAATAGAAACAATAAAGAAATCACAAAGGGACACAACCCTGGAGTTAAAAAAACTAGGAAAGAGATCAGGAACCATTGATGTAAGCATCACCAACAGAATACCAGAGATAGAAGAGAGAATCTTAGGAGCAGAAGATACTATAGATAATAACATCAACACAACAGTAAAAGAAAATGCAAAATGCAAAAAGCTTCTAACCCAAAATATCCATGAAATCCAGGACACAATGAGAAGACAGAACCTAGGGATAATAGGTATAGAAGAGAGTGAAGATTCCCAACTTAAAGGACCAGGAAATATCTTCAACAAAATTATAGAAGAAAACTTCCCTAACCTAAAGAAAGAGATGAACATAAATATACAAGAAGCTTACAGAACTCCAAACAGATTGGGACCAGAAAAGAAATTCATGCTGTCACATTATAGTGAAACACCAAATACACAAAACAAGGAAAGAATATTAAAAGCAGTAAGAAAAAAAGGTCAAGTAACATATAAAGGCAGACCTATCAGAATTACACCTGCCTACTCACCAGAGACTATGAAGCTAGAAGATCCTGGGCAGAATTCATACAGATCCTAAGAGAACACAACTGCCAACCCAGGCTGCTATACTCAGCAAAACTCTCAATTACCATAGATGGTGGAACCAAAATATTCCATGACAAAACCAAATTTACACAATATGTTTCCACAAACCCAGCCCTACAAAGGATAATGGATGGTAAACGTAAACTCAAAGAGGAAAACTACACACTAGAAAAAGAAAGAAAGTAATCTTTCAACAAACTCAAAAGAAGATAGCCACTTAAAAGTAAAAATAACATTGAAAATAACAGAAACCAACAATCACTATTCCTTAATATCTCTTAAAATTGATGGACTCAATTCCCCAATAAAAAGACATAGACTGACAGACTGGATCCATAAAGAGGACCCAGCATTTTGTTGCATTCAAGAAACACATCTCCATGATAAAGACAAACACTACCTCAGAGTAAAGGGCTGGAAAACAAGTTTCCAGGCAAATGGTCCCAAGAAACAGGCTGGAGTAGCCATTCTAATATCAGATAAAATCGACTTTCACCGAAAAGTCATCAAAAAAGAAAAGGAAGGATAGTTCATACTTATCAAAGGAAAAATCTACCAAGAAGAACTCTCAGTTCTGAACATCTATGCTCCAAATGCAAGGGCACCCACATTCATAAAAAAAAAACTTTACTAAAGCTCAAAGCACACATTGCGCCTCACGCAATAATAGTAGGCGACTTCAACACCCCATTATCATCCATGGACAGATCTTGGAAACACAAACTAAGCGTAGACACAGTGAAACTAACAGATGTTATGAACCAAATGGATTTAACAGATATCTATAGAACATTTCATCCTAAATCAAAAGGATATACCTTCTTCTCAGTACCTCATGGTACCTTCTCCAAAATTGACCATATAATCAGTCACAAAACAAACCTCCACAGATACAAGAAGATTGAAAGAATCCCATGCCTCCTATCAGATCACTAGGGATTAAAGCTGGTCTTCAATTGCAACAATAACAACAGAATGCCCACATACACATGGAAGTTGAACAATGCTCTACTCTATGATAACTTGGTCATGGAAGAAATGAAGAAAGAAATTAAAGACTTCCTAGAATTTAATGAAAATGAAAGTACAACATACCCAAACTTATGGGACACAATGAAAGCAGTGTTAAGAGGAAAACTCATAGCTTTGAGGGCCTCCAAAAAGAATCTGGAGAGAGCATACACTAGCAGCTTAACAGCACACCTGAATGCTCTAGAACAAAAAGAAGCGAATGCACCCAAGAGGAGTAGAAGGCAGGAAATAATCAAACTCAGGGCTGAAATCAACCAAGTAGAAACAAAAAGAAATATACAAAGAATCAACAAAACGAAGAGTTAGTTTTTTGAGAAAATCAACAAGAGATAAACCCTTAGCCAGACTAACCAGAGAGCACAGAGACAGGATCCAAATTAACAAAATTAGAAATGAAAAGGGAGACATAACAACAGATCTTGAGGAAATTCAAAAAATCATCAGATCTTACTACAAAAGCCTATACTCAACCAAACTGCAAAATCTGGATGAAATGGACAATTTTCTAGACAGATACCAAATACCAAAGTTAAGTCAGAATCAGATAAACTATCTAAACAGTCCCATAATGCCTAAAGAAATATAAGCAGCCATTAAAACTCTCCCAACCACAAAAAGCCCAGGTCCAGATGGGTTCACTGCAGAATTCTATCAGACCTTCAAAGAAGACCTAATACCAATACTCTTCAATCTATTCCACAAAATAGAAACTGAAGAAACACTACTCAATTCCTGCTATGAGGCCACAGTTACACTGATACCAAAACCTCACAAAGATCCAGCAAAGAAAGAACACTTCAGACCAATTTCCCTTATGAATATCGATGCAAAAATACTCAATAAAATTCTCGAAAACTGAATCCAAGAACACATCAAAATGATCATTCATCATGATCAAGTAGGCTTCATCCAAGGGATGCAGGGATGGTTCAATACCTGGAAATCCATCAATGTAATCCACTCCATAAACAAACTCAAAGAAAAAAAAAAAAACCACATGGTCAGAAAAGTTTACTAGAAGACAGGAGAAGGGTTATTTGTAGGATTGTGGGCCATATGCACCTTGCCAGGGACTTGGTCTCTCTCTCTCTCTCTCTCTCTCTCTCTCTCTCTCTCTCTCTCTCTCAGAAACATCTATCTACATATATGTCTACAGGAATGCATGGTGACTTGTTGTGAGCTAATTTTCTCTCCATGATAGTTTGTTCACAGATGCTATCTTGGATCAATGATGTGCAGACACTCACAGCTTCCATGAGTTCACGACTACAATGGCCACTTCATGTCTAAGTTCAAAGTTTCACACTGCATTTCATACCCTTGCCCCCCATTAAGTTCTTTCCTACTTCTGACTCTTCTGCAATGTTCTGTGGTCAATACAGAACCCATTTATGGCTGAGCCTAGAACAGTCACTCTTTCTTAATTCTTATTCTTCTAATCTTTCTGGCTGAAATCTTTTAGTATGTGATCCAAATAATCCTTTAAAACTCCTGTTGGAATGTTTCTGTTCTCTCTCAGTAGGCTTGTATATGTTTCTTATGTAATTATCACTGACACTTCTTTAATATTTTCTCTCTTTTGCAACATGCAAGCTCTCAGTAAAGTTACAACTGTAGTCAAATTATTATTATTTATCCTGAGATCTCTAGCTATACTTTTGAGCCAATAAAATACATGTGACATTCAAAATACAATTTGATTCTATGTTGAATAGACTCAAGAAAGTTCTTCAGGCTCATGAGAGTCATAAAACACCCCCTGAGTCCATTCATATCTATCTTGTTTTAGAAACTTGAAGTTACTAGTCTATCTACTCTTAAGGATATTTCTCAGCTTTCCACCAGCTAATCTTTTTGAGTCTTAACAATAATAAATAATTCTCCATTAAGGAAATTGAAGATTATAAGTTACTTAACATCTAAGAAGCATGCATAGAAATCTACAAAAGAGAAACTATCAAGAAATGGGGTTTGTTTAATACTACAAATTCAGATTCAAGGTCTAATTTTAAAACACATAAGGTTTAATTCTTGTAAATAGCATGAGTTATGTTAATGACTTGACAAAACTATTCTGTTTTACAATTATAGTTAAAAGTCATGTTGAACTTGGCCAAAGAAATGAATAGAAAATCAAGAAGTTATCTTTCATACACTCTTATATGAAAACGAGATTTCAACAGGTGGTAAAATGAGTGAGAAGGACATAGAGCTGGAGAGGTCCTCAGCAATTCAGAGATCTGGGTGTTTTTCCAGAGAACCAGGATTCTGTTTCCAACAGCTAAATGGCAGCTCAAACTCATCTGCTTCTCCATTTCAAGGGAATCTGACAACCAGATATTAGAAGCACATGATGTGCATGTATACATATATGCAGAACACTCAAAATACTTAAATTATTACGGCATATAACACCCCCTCCTCCCTTAATTACAATGTAGCCATCATAAATACAAAGCAGACATTAAATCAAGAGTGACAAACTGTGGAAAAATACAAGATTGGAAAGAGGGAACAATATTTGATGGTTTATGATGACAAGACCTAGGAGGTGTTGGAAAATGGAAGGATAAAGAACAATCATGCAAAATCAAAAAACAAATAAGACAGTCAAAATTTAAAACACAGAATGAGTTAATTTGATTACATTTAATCACTAGTGAGAACTGATAGAGAAAGGGACCTTGCAAACAGCAGTAAAAGTTGATGACAAATGGAAGGAAGGATGAGGTAGGAGCACACAGAAGGATCACTAGAGGACAGCTCCTTCATTTTCACTTGAGGGAAAAAAGGAAGAATACTGATACACAAGCATAGGCCAAAGTAAAACTTCACTGTTAAGAAATTAAGGAAATTTTCCTACATGACATAATTTTCCATCCAACCTAGGACATTTTAAGAGTTCAGTAAGAAAGCCTAAAGTATTTCCAATGGTTAAAATAGAATGTGAACTGTGATAACTTTCAGGTAAATGACTCCATTTGTGAAGAAACTAGCGCTTCCAATTGGCAGCAGCAGATTCATCACAGGAATCAGAAGCCACCTGGCATAGGGAAAGGAGCAGGTGCATGATTCTCTCCCAAGGTTTCCAATCAGGAGATAAAAAGACAATGAGATAAAATAGCTGAGGGCACTCACTAGAGAAGGGTTGGAAGATTTTGATATGCCCGGTTGGTAGACAGAAAACTAGCTGCAAATGAAGGGAAGTAGCAACTAGGAGAAACAAGGAAAGCTGGTTTTCACTGTCCACTGGACCTAATGATAGAAAAGATGTTTGCCTTCATTCTGAGTAAGTATGAACCACTTGTGTGTATCACCAAAAACATGAGCTCAGTACACCTGCTAAGATAGATGTGTGCATGGTCATTTTATATAAAGTTCTAGAAAACAAAGGCGACAATGTAGAATGGGTATTTATATAAATTTGGGGAGAAAATTTGTGTTGAATTGTGAAGTATGATGTCTACATGTTTGTTGAGTCACACATATTCTACATGAGTGTTGATCATGAATCTGTCATCATTGTAGATAAGAGATACAAGCATAGAACAGATAAAAATAGAAAATAGAAAGCTGTGGACTATACCAAAAAGGTTCAGAGAATACATAATGAAAAATGAACCTAGTGTCTAATCAAGAAAGCACAAAAAGGAAAGAGCAGAAAAGAAAATTAGGAGCCATAGCAATAATGGAAGATGTGTGGATAAACAAATGGAATATCTCTCTCCCCACCGTGTGTGTGTGTGTGTGTGTGTGTGTGTGTGTGTGTGTGTGTGTGCCAATGACATCAGAAGCCAGAAGAAGAACAGTCCCCATGAGGTGTAGTTATTTGTGTTTTCTGGCTGGATAATGTCTATGCTTGAAACCAAACTCAGGTACTCTGCAAGGATAGTACATTTTTCAGTTACTGACTAGAACTTTTAATAATGATCATGACAAGTTCCTGAGGATATTATTTCTGACCAGAATACTGTTAAGAGAACCAAGTAAAGAAATGCTTTTCATTATCTTCTTTTCATTAGTCATCTTCTCATTGAAGCAAATATGAGTTCTATAACTATAAATGACATTTTAAAAACATGTATAATATGCACCTATTACACTTGTAGGCATTACATAGTATGCAACTATTTTTATATTAAAATAGCTGTGCTTCATATTAACTACTTCTAAATTTAATATTGTATAAACTTAATAAACATTATAAACTTCAAAAACATTAATATACATATACATGCATGTGGATACGTGTCCCTTATTCATCACTTCTTGTTAAAACCCAGCTTATCATGCCAATAAAAGCCTGTGCATGATAAGGAACATTCTGAGACAATAGTGTTAGAAGTACACTGCAAAGACATTTCAACTAGATCTTATTTACTAGGAATAGCAAAAATTGTGGAATCAACACTGCACAAAGTCTCAAAGTCACTATCTTTGTAGATTCTGTTGGTAGTCAAAGAGAAGCATACAGCTTTTGAAAAGAATTACCTTTCTAGTCAGCACTACATTCTCTGTAGGCTTACTACTGTATATGAACTTATATTGGTGTGTGCTATGAATAAAACAAACAAAATAATTAAAGTATCTGATATAAAATAAAATGACTTACCAGAGTTCTCGAGAGCTTTGTAACATTCTTAAAATTTTATAAAAGAAATAATTTTATAAATTATCCCACAAAGTTTCTTCCTCGACTCAACTCTTTCCAAGAGAAAAATTAGAGCTCTATGGATATATTAAACATGGTTACATAACCACAAACAGAAGAAAGGAAACAAAGATATATATTTTCAATATCTATTTCAATAGATCAATTATTTTCAATTTCTTGAACCGAAGAGTTAAATAAATATTGATAATATATGAAAGTATATTAGAAAAAATATCACCTTCTTGTAATGTACTCATTCTTATAATTTCATAATTAAAATAAGTAACAGCAAAAACAATTGCTGCAAGTCCTGTTACGATGCTGGCAGCTGCCACCCATTTTGCCCTATTCCCTCTATCTCCAAAGTGAGCTACAAGCAATGCTACCGCGAAAGCGGAAAAACAATCACTGAAATCCTTTAGGAATGTTCTGACTTTGTCGTAGATAATTGAGAAACAAATATTTTTAAACTCAGATGGATAAGAGCAAACATCATACCTAGGAAAACAAAAGAAAGACAAAAGTCAATATACTACATTTTGAAAGACAATACAGGCCACCATTATAATTCCAAGAAAAATTATATTTATACTGCTTAAATTTATTTCATATAATACTGTCAAAGAGTAAAACCTATAAATAAAAATAAACTTATTAACTTTAATGACATCTTTTTACATGAATATAATAAGCTATTTTACGTACCTCTATCAGTAGTCTCTTAGAGATAAATTATGTTTGAATCATCTAATCAGTGTATTACATGTATTATGTTCCAATTTTGAAGAATTGATAAATAATAAAATGGATATTCACCTATTTTTTAAAAATTAAATTATAAAGAAATTTGAAACCCAGCTTGGATTTCAAAGTGTAACCTTGTTCCAGAGCTAGGATTCTGTGCTCGAGGTTCAACATTTCTGAGCATTTTCAATCTTAAAATAAAAAAAAAGAAAGTACACATACAAATAAATCATTCTAAACAGCATGAAACAAATAAAAGTAGCATTATCTGTGTACACTCACCTTCCAGCGTATAAAACAGAAACAATCATAGGAAGGGGGAAAGTGATATGATATAAGGAATAGCTGCAAAAGGATTTCATTTCTTGGAGTGAATTAAATTAAATTAAAATTCATCCTGTGTCTGCAAAGTGGCAGCATCACATGTCATTGCTGAAGCAACCATCCCTGCTGTTGCCCAATACCTCAAACACTCACGGAGTGTAGGGATCCAGGAATCCATATCGTTCTTCCTAAAGCTCCTAAATCTCTGAGAACCAACTGATCCCCTCCCTGCTGGTCTACTGTCCCAGGGCCAGACAGAGCAGCACAGTGCTGCTGAAATATTCATGATTGTTGCTGATAGAATATCTATTCTCAACTTTACCTCCAAGAAACTCAATCACTCAGTGTTGCTCCTGCTGCCAAAATCACCACCCAAATCAGAAAACCATAGAAGATTCTGCACACCCTTTTAGTACCTACTACCCAAGCCTCTCACTGGCAATAGCTAAGTGTGAGGGCCAGCAGGAAGTCAGAGGGCAAATGTATTACAAAAATTCTTAGTAAAAATATACAACTAAGATAATAGAAGAGAAGGAAGAGGCAAGAGGAAAGAGGAAACAACATATGGATAATAGTCCTGATTTTGCCGCCTCCACTCTCCCTAGCCCTATATCCCTTTTCCCATTATCCCCTCCAGTTTTTAAAGTTCCTTGTATGTTTTAGACACCAATTATTTTTTGAAGGGCTGGCTGGCAAATATTTGGTTTCCCATTCACCATGCTGTTGCATCAGTGACTTGAGAGATTCCTTTGCAGTACAAAAGCTTTTAAATTTCATCATGTACCATTTAATGTATATTTTTTCCAGTTTACCTTGCAGAAGGTCCTTACTTGAGCCTCAATCATAAACAAGTTTCAGAATTTGAGGTTTAGTATTAAGATTATCAATCCATTTGGAATTAGTATGTGTGGGGGATGAGGCAAAAGTGTCAACTTTCATTGTATTACCTTGCTTATCCAGTTTTCCCAAACACCACTCTTAACCATGTTGCCTTTTGTCAAATTTATGTTTTCCATATATTTGTCACAGCCAGTTGTTAGGTCTGGGAACTGATATATGGATCCTCAAACCCATTCCACTAATACACCACTAACAAATGTGTCGTTTATTGTACCATGCTGTTTTTATTACTATAGTTCTTTTATGTAACTTGGAACCAGGAAGGTGATACCTCTAGCAGTGTATTAATTGTCAGAATTATTTTGATTATTTTTTCTCTTTGGTTTTTCTGCCCAAATTTTAAGACTTATTTATATTTCTGTGCAGAATTGTATTGAAATTTTGATGAGGTTTGTAGAGAATATGTACAATTTTTTGGTAGAAAGCCATTTTTACAATACTAAGCTTACAAATTGGTGTGCATAAGAGGCCTTTCCACCTTCTGATTTTCATTCTTTAGTGTTTTAAAGTTTTCATGGTTGATCTATTTCACCTTCTTGGTTTATTCCAAGGTTTGTTTGTTTGTTCGCTGTAAGATTATTGGAAATGACATTGTTTTCCTGATTTCTTTCTTAGTATGCCTTTGTTCTATAGGCTAACAATTGATTTGGATATGCTAGTTTGTAAACTATACTTCGGTGAAAGGTGAATGTGATTATCAGCTCTAAGAATTTCCTGTTGTCTTTAAATTTTACAGCCAAGTTATCTACAAGTAGGGATGCTGTGATTTCTTCCTTTCCTATTTGTATGCCTCTTAATTCCTCCACTTGTGTCATTGCTTTAGTTAGAACTGCACACACTGGAACACTGAATACAAGTGGTGACACTGAACGTTTTTTTCTTTATCCTGATCTTCAGGGAAATATTTTCAGTTCTTCTGCATTTAATATGACGCTAACAATATGTTATGAACAGCCTCGATTATGCTGAGATATGGTCATTCCAGTGTTGTTGAGAAAGGATGTTAATAAAATGTTGACAAAATCCAAATTTTATCACAGACTTTTTTTTGTATTAATTGAAAAAATCAAGTGATTTTTGTTCTGGTGCTATTTTATGTCATAAATTACATTTATTGATTTACTCATGAGAACAATCTCTTAACGAATCTATGAAATGAAGCCTACATAACTATGATGAATGTTCTTTTGTATTTATTCTTAAATATTTTACTGAAAAATATTCCTTTAATGTTCATCAGGCAGCTTGGCTAATAAGTATCTCTCTTGGTTTTGGTGCATGATAACTGGTTCTTTCATTTTTTTAGTGGAATAATTGATTAGGCATAG
This sequence comes from Uromys caudimaculatus, assembly GCA_028551405.1. Taxonomy (NCBI): domain Eukaryota; kingdom Metazoa; phylum Chordata; class Mammalia; order Rodentia; family Muridae; genus Uromys; species Uromys caudimaculatus. The sequence continues at coordinate 85,035,172 of CM052709.1, read as the reverse complement.
AACTAGTACTTTGAAGGTCTATAAAAACTGTAGGAGACATCAGGTTCTGGGTGATTATTTTGGGAGTAGATTTTTAATTGGTCTTTAGAGGATGTTTAAATTTCCTAGTTTGTCTTGACTTAACTTTGGTACAAATATAGATCTAAAAGTATATCCAGGTATTTTAGATTTTCTTATTTAGTAGAATATAGATTTTCAAATATGTATTTATATTTCATTAAATTTCATTGGTGTTGTAATGTCTGTTTCATCTCTAGTTTTAATTGCCTTTTGTCTCTTTCAGATGATTTGCTAAAGTGTCTGTAAGTCTTGCTAAATTCTTCTTTCTTCTTATACTTGAAGATAGATTATTTTTTCACATAATATATCTTGATTATGCTTTTCCTCCCTCTACTCCTCCCAGTTTCCACTGGCCTTCCATCTAATCTACTCCATTACTATCTCTTATTAGAAATGAACAGACTTAAAATAGGTGATAATGTAATAACAATAATATAAATTTGTTATATAAAACAAAAACAAGCACATTGGAATTGGTACCATTTAACTGAAATATATGTTTTAATCAATTTCCCTCTACAATAGTGTTTATCATTGGTTGTAAGGGGTTTGCTTTTATTCTTTGCTTTTTGTCCTTTTTGCTTGGTTTTTCTTTCCTTTATTCCTTCTTCTTTGTTCATTTGGACATTCCTTCCTTCCTTCCTTCCTTTTTTTTTTCTTGACTTTGAGACAAAATCAAGTCTGTCTTCTAGTTCATATTTTCTGATGGATGAACTGAGACAAAATATTCAGATTTATTACGGAAAAATATGTATGGCTTCTGCCATTTTGTTAAGTTTTTAAAACTTTGGAAGTGTCTTAGTCTCCTTTGGTTTAAGAAGTTTTTGTTGCTCCTGTGGTCATTTGAGTGTGCTTATCTTTCTCTCTACATTTAAGTGTTCCTTCCTTTGTCCTCTCTGGTACTGGCTTGGTAGTCATGAATTCCATTGGCCTGATTTTATCATGGAAACACTTTCTCTCACAATAACTATGCCAACTAGTTTTGCTGGGCATATTAGATAGGATAGGCAATATGGTTTCTCAGATTTTGAAAACCACCATACCAAACTCGTTATGCATTTATAATTAGGATTGAAAGTCAGCAGTAATTCTTGCTTTCATAGTTTGGAATGACATGTCAGCAGTTGATTACAACTTAACCCTTCTCTTTATAATCTTTAAGTATATTTTGTTCTATAAATTAAATACTTTAACATAAAATTAGTAGTTATACTTTGACCATCTGTGGTATGATGCATGTTTCTTTTCTCCTAGATTTGATAATTTTTTGTCTTTGTTGACATTAAAAATATATTCAGTACCAGAGAGATGGTTCAGCTGTTAAAAGCATTGGCTGTTCTTCCAGAGTACAAGGGGTCCATTTCTAGTATCTACATAGCAGCTCACCAGTCTCTGTAACACCAGTTCTAGGGGATCTGTTGAAAGCCACTGTGAGTCTGTCTGGCCCTGGGCTTTTAGTATTAAGGCTTTTTATTAATCGTTCAATCACATTTTTATGAGGCTGCTTATGATATTGATGTTTTTATGGTTAACATTGTTGGACTGGATGCATCTAAAATTCATCCATTTCTTTTATATTTGACTCAGTAGTGTACAGGTTTTAAAAGTATTCTCTGCTATTATTCTGAACTGTTTATGTTTTTATATTTCCTGATCATTTCTAATTTTGTGAATTTGGTTTGTTTCATTCTTTTTGTTTTCTGTTATTGGGTCCATGAGACCCTTGACCTTTATTATTTCAATCAAGAATCAACTCATATATTCACTGATTCATGTATTGCTTCCTTTGTTGCTATTTCATTAATTTCAGCTTTAATTTTTTTTAACTTGCATTCCAGCTATTGCATTTGGATTCTTGTAGGTCTTGCATTTCCAAATTCTGGAATTGCATTGTTAAGCCATTAAATTGTGTTTGTTGTTATTTTTTACCTCTAGAAGTTTAGAGATTGAGATTTCTCCCATAGGACTCCTTTTACCCTATCCCAATGGTTTTTGTTGTATTATGTTTTCATATTCAGTTAATCTCAGGAATTTGTCATTTCTTTCTTGTTTTCTTCTTTGAGCTATTCCTTACTCAGTACTAAATTTTTAAATTTCCATGAGTTTCTATACTGTCTAGAGATTTGTTTGCAGCTGATTGTAAGTTTATACCATTGTTCTCAAATAAGATTAACATAGAGTTAATTTTAATTGTTCTGAGTTGCAAGTTTGTTTTGTTTCCCAGGAGGTGAACACATTTAGAGAAGTCTCCAATGGCTACTAGGTATGATATATATTTTTGGGGGATTTGAATAGAAATATTTTCTAAGACATCTGTTATGATCATATGATGTAAGACTTTACTTACTTAATTTTTCTATTTCTTTGTTATTTTGGTCCAAATGTTCTATCTATTGCAGAAAGTAGGGTAGTGAAATCTATTATAATTAGGTTAGTGTGAATCTGTGGTTTTAATCAAGTAGTGCATTTATATAAAATTGGTTTCCTCAAAGTTTGGCACATAAATGCTTATGGCAGTAATGCCTCCTTGCTTGAATTAAGTATCCTATCCCTTCTGATTAGTTTTAATTTGAAGCCTGTGTTGTCAGATACTGGGATATCATTATCCCTCTTGCTTTATTGTCCCATTTGCTTGGTATACTATTCTACATCATTTCAGTTAAAGGTGGTTCCTATCTTTAAAGCCAATTTTCTGTACAAAACATAAAGAGGGATATTGTTTCTTAATCCATTCTGCCTACCTATTGTCTTTTGTGTGGAGAATTGAGATGATTAATGTTTAAGTTAGTACTGGGAACGTATGTATTCACTCAAGTCATTTTGTTGCTATTTGTGTTGTTATGTTGTTAGTCATAGCTTTAGTTCCATAATTGTAGCTCTCTTTGTTTTCTTTCTGTAACTCCGTAGCTATGGTTACTCCTCTCTTCAGCCTTGTAGGCTTTCCAATATTCTCTTTAGTGATGTTTCAGTGGACTTAAGTTCTTTGAGCCTACTTGTAGCAGATCCTTCTGCTGAGTATGTAGACAAAGGTGGCAAACAAGAGACACCTGTGGTTATACTCTCAGCCTCCAAAACAATGAGTGTGAAAGTCATTATTTTCAGATGTTAAGCCCTAGGGATTTTACACTAACAACAGAAAATATTGCAATAAAACTTCTCTTTTTCCCTTTTCAGTATCTCTGAGAAAAATATACATATTTATGAATGGGTCAAGGATTTGTCTCTTTGTTCCTGATTATCAGGAACATTGTTTTCCCTCATTTCTTCATATATATGTACATATATATGAGTACAGACCATGTATTTCCTTTTGGATCTGAGTTATCTCATTCAGGATGATATTTTCTAGTTCCATCCATTTGCCTGCAAAATTTATGATATCCTTGTATTTAATTGCTGACTAATATTCCATTGTACAATGAACCACTTTTTCTTTATACATTCTTCCCTGGAGGGACATCTGGGTTGTTTCCAGCTTTAGGCTATTACAAATAAGGCTGCTGTATTAGTCAGGGTTCTCTGGAGTCACAGAACTTATATGTAGTCTCTATGTAGTAAGGGAATTTGTTGATAACTTACAGTATATAGTCCAACTCCCCAACAATGGTCAGCAGCAGCTGTGAATGAAAGTCCAAAGATCTAGCAGTCGCTTAGTCCCAGGAGACACACAGGTAAAGAAGAGTGAATCTTCCTTCTTCTAATGTCCTTATGTAGGTCGCCAGCAGCAGGTGTGGCCCAGATTAAAGGTGTGTGCCACCACGCCTGGATCTGGGACTTCTTTGTCTCAAGCAGACCTTGCCTCCTTGCCTCAATCTCCTGGGATTAAGGGTGTGCACTACTTTGCCTGGGGCTAAGCTTTTCATGGCCACTATGCCTCATGAACTCCACATCAAGAGCCAAATCAGAAACTTGTGTCTTCCAGCCTCAAGATCTGGATCACAGGTGAGCCTTCTAATTCTGAATTGTAGTTCACTCCAGAAAGTAGACAACCAGGAATAGCCACTACAGCTGCTATGAACATGATGGAGCAAAAAGGGGAACAGGATCAATTATGGTGAGGGGGAAGGAGAGAAGCCCAGAGGGCCAAGAGAATGATTGGAGATAAGTAGCCTCTGGGGGGAGGAGGAAGATGGGAGGGCTCTAGAAAATACCAGAGACCTGGGAGGTTAGAGACTCCAAGGACTCAATGTTGGTTAATATAGCCAAAATGCCCAACATTGGGGAGAAGGAGCTTAAAGTGTCAACCTCCAGTAGATAGACAGGACCTCAAGCAGAGGGACAAGGTTACTAAACCACAATCTAAACTTCTGACCCAGAACTGTTCCTGTCTAAAAGAACTACAGGGACAAAAATGGAGAAGAAACTGAAGGAAAGGCGGTCCAATGATCGGCCCAACTTGGGTTCCGTCTCCTGGGAGGGCACTAAGGCCTTACACTATTACTGATGCTAATACGTGCTTTCACACGGAAGTCTTGCATGGCTGTCCTCCGAGAGGCCCTGCCAGCAGCTGACTGAGTTAAAATCAGATACTTACACCCAACCATTGGACTGAAGTCAGGAACTCTTATGATTTATTTAGGAGAAGGATTAAAAAAGCTGATGGGTATGATGACTGCATAGTAAGACCAGCAGTCTCAACTTAACCAGACTCCAGGGAGCTTCCAGAGACTGAGCCACCAACCCAGAGCATACACTGGCCAGTCTGAGACCCCTGGCTCAAGTATAGAGAGGTCTGCCTGGTCAGGACTTAGTGGGAGAAGATGGACTTAATCCTTACACTTGATCTGCCAGGAAAGGGAGATGTCTGATGGCAGGGGTGCACCCTCCCAGAGGGAAGGGGGAGGAGGAATGGGATGAAGAACTATGGGAAGGGGGCTGAGCAGGGGGTGATGACTGGAATGTAAATAAATAAAATAATAAAAATTGAAATCCAAAAAATAAAAAAGAACGAACAGTTCATATTAGCAAGAAAAAAGGTGTGACATGTAGATATTTCAGACTATGAAATATGAAGACACCACACATACTCTACTGTACTACAGCATGATAGAATCTCTTAAATTAGGTAGGGAATTGTAAGTAGAATTGAAAGATAAAGTTCTGGGAGAATCATTAGTAATGGTGAAGGAGAGAAAAAGAAAGATATTCCAACTCAATGTCTTTGGACTACATTGATATCTGATATGACAAAAAAGGAAATGAGGTTTTCAAATTATTTTTATAATTTAATAGTTAATTTCTAATCAGTCAATCAATACTCAACCCTACAACCACAATAGCAGAAGTCCCCTACAGAAAATATGTGATTGTGGGGTTGGAATGTTTCCTCCATTACTAAAACACTTCCCACACAAGCATGTTGACTTAAATTCAGATTCCCAACACCCATGTAATAGGCTGAGTGCAGCTGTTTGTCATCTTACCCCTCAACATACTAGGAATACAGAGACAGACAGATTCCTAGAACTTACTGGTCATCAAGTCAATCTGAATCAATGAGCTCCAGGTTCACTGGGAAATCTCTCTCTTGGGATAGGTTGGAAAGGTATAGAAGAGGATGCCTGATATAGAGCAATGGCATCCACATGTATTCACATGCCCGTGTGTAAACAGAGGAACACATTCACAAATACACATGAATAAGCATATATAATAAGAAGATTAAAATGAAAAATAAGTTGTCAATGAGCAAGATGAAACTCCAATAAAACTCTCATGTTTGAAGGAGTAGGGTGAACTTGTTCAAGTCAGGGGTTTACCAATATACATTCTAATGGAAAAGACAAAAGTAATCACAAAACTCAAAGACTAATTGGAATTATAAATGTGCTATAAATGTAAATGCCAACCTGCACCAGGAGGTCTTGTTTAAGCTAGAGACTGAAAAGATTACCCCAGAAATTCCTCAAAGAAAGATAAGAATGAAAAAAAAATTAATAAATTGTAAGCTAAAGACTAGATGCAAGAAAGAGAAGGAAACATACATACCAAACCTTTGTAACAAGAAGAAACTCGCATTTCACAGAATTAGGGGAGAATGGAGAGGCAGGATAGTTAGAGTTCAAATGTATATAGTCATTGTTTATGTAGATATCAGGACCTTCAATCTGCAAAGCAATGAGAATTCATCAATTACAGATGATACAAGCATAGGGATTAAAGTAATCCACGTATTATATTCTGGTTAGACTGACAAAGAAAGAAAGAAAGGAAGAAAGAAAGAAAGAAAGGAAGGAAGGAAGGAAGGAAGGAAGGAAGGAAGGAAGAAAGAAAGAAAGAAAGAAAGAAAGAAAGAAAGAAAGAAAGAAAGAAAGAAAGAAAGAAAGAAAGAAACAACAGCAAGTGGATTAGTGTGAGGTCAGGAAGATATTTGAGGAGAGTTATCGATTTCACTAGGACCTCATAACATAGAATATGAAGGAAATATATACTAAACTAGGTATCAGTTTGGGAACTTCCAAATATCTTCATAATATTCTTTTACCTTTCCCTAATGTTGTCTCAAAGACATTGTTTAATGTTTGCCATAATCTGCTTTTATAATTCTGATGGTGTTAGGCTTTTGAATCTAGAGAAAGCTTTATGTTATTACTGAGAAAATTAAAAATAAAAAGGGAAGAATAAAATACTAGTTTGTATGAGTATCCAATACTCACACATAACTTTTTGTATATTCAACAAACTTAATCGGTACTCTTCTGAGAATCAATTCTGGTTTTATCTCAATGCTAAATATTTATTTCAGATGCTTTTCAAGGACTTATCTCTTTGTAGTCAAATTTTCTAGGCACATGTCTTACCAAACAGAAGTAAAACTGTTTCATTTATATGATCTGAAAAGACTTTCCTACTAGAGTGAGATAACTGTATTATAGGTATTATAAAATCTAAATCTATATTCCTACCTAGTCTACCAACTAGTCAGTATTGACATTTACATATATCTATAGCCATAAAGATACATGATTCAAGCCTCTGTTCTACCATATAAGCTTTTTCATTAATATATATTTAAAGAATTTTGTAAAACTACAGTGTGAAATTTTCAAAAACAGGGATATTAAAATATCTTATCATAATTTAGGTCCTGAATGCCCTGTGCATATTCATTCTTGAAACCTTGTTCTCAGTGTGGTACTCCTGGGAAGTTATTATATCTTTAGGAGGTGGTACGTAGTAGGAGGTCTTTAGATCACTGGGTTTCTACTATAGTGAGGAGAGGAGACTCTGCATTGTCCTAGGTCTTTTGCTTCAAGGCTCTGAGATGATGATTTTACCAACATAACATGTTGCCTTCTCACTGCAATGCAGACAAACAAGCAACAACTGAAACTTCCAAAACCAGGCACCAAAATAAAGGTTTTTTTCTACATATAAGTTTTATTTCTTAGATAATTTTTAAAGAGATTAAATAAAACACACATACACACTTACACAAACACATCAGCCATGTAAAATATATATTTCCCACATTAAGGCAACCAACATAATGATATATTGCTTGAGTAAGAACTGAGTAAATAAGCTATCCTCACTAAAAGAAAGAATATTTCAATGAGCATACTAATCCAAACCATAAATGGGCCATTACCCTCACAGAGCAATATTAATTTGAATTATTTTTATTATGTAGTTTTGAAATGCGTCCAATACTTGTATCATTTAAATTTCAGAGCATATCTCTCTTTTTTAAAGAGTATAACATCTTATCAGCCCTGCCCTAGTTAACTTCATCTACGTGACATATCCTAGAGTAAGACCCTAAATAACTCTCTAAATGGTAAAATAAAACTGTAGGACAAAAGCTTCTTCTTGTCCTTTCTCAGATGTAGAATTCCCAGAGAAGACTGGGGTCCTCAAAAGACTGAAAACCCATTCCCTGAAACAATTGCTAACTCAATAAATAACTTCCCTTGTCTTGTCTTCTACTCCCTCCCCTTTGACTTTCTACTTCCTGATACTATAGTATACTATATACAATTGAGTCCCAAAGAGCTGCTCACAGAGGTCTGCTCTTCAAGTCAGCACTTTAGAACATCCTGAACTAAGGTATATAGAATAAGCAGAGAGGTGATATAGGGATAGGTTCCAATAAATAAAGAACTGGGTGTTATATCAAGCACTAGTAAAGGGAAGGTCATCATTGATATGGCTAATAATGGTTGTCAAACTGACAGGATCTAGCATCACACAGGAGACAAACTTCAGGCATGACTTCAAGGTATCTTATAGACTGGGCTTAAAACCTAAATGTGAGGGCACCATTTAATGGAATGGGACCACAGAAAAGTGCAAACAAAAACAAGTCAAGAACCAGCATTCATCTCTCTGCCTCCTCTCTGTGGATACGGTGTGACCAGATTCTTCATGCTCCTCCAGCAATGCGCTTCCTGCACAGTGAACTGAACCCTCATGTTATAAACCAAAATACAGCCCAGCTTCCTTAACTACTTTTATAAGGTACTTTGCCGCAGCATCATGGAAGGTAAGTAATAAGTTCATTATTTCATGTATTTGGACAAAATGAAAAGTTAAAATGGGAGCTAAGACTCCTGAATCTGATTCCAAAGAGAAGAAATGATACTCTCTAAATATTCCTCCTCAGGACTACAGGCATTCTGCTACATATTGTTTCTGCATCTCTGAAAGCAACTCATCTCCTTTGGGTTTCCACATTTGTGATTTATCTTGTTTGAGTGGTATGTCCATACTTACAATAAAGCAAAGTGCTCTCTTTACAGCCTCTGTCTCAGATACATATTTTATTGACATTTCCAAACCACGTTATTACTAATGAAGAAATTAGTAACATACATTTTCTTATTTTTGAAAGTATAATTTAATTTCAACATGTACCCCTTACCTTTGCTCCCTCCAAACCCTCCAATATATCCTTTCCTATTCTTCAAATTCATGACCTCCTTTTTGCTCTCACTAATTACTATTGCATGTATACACATATATGGTAGATATGCACATATTCCTAAATATAATCTGTTTACTCTGTATGATATTACTTGTGTATATGTTTTCACAGCTGATTGTTTGAAACTGGGTAACCAATTGCTGTGCTTCTCCCTAACAGGGACAAGCTTACATACTTCCAGATTTCTTCAGTTGTCTGTAGTTCTTAGAATAGAGTCTAGGCCTTATGTGCTTTTCTCCATTAGTTTGGCATGGTCATTGGTGTCATCCTTGTTCAGCTCACATTTGCATAGTAGTCACATTGGTGAGACTTTAATGATATTGCTTCTGACAGGAGGAGACATCATCTCACAGAAATTCTCCTATCCTCTGGCTCTTACACTCTTTGTACCTCTTCTTCTACAGTGTTTCCTGAACATTAGGTGTGCAAGTATTTTGTAGATGTATCCATTGCAGTCCCACCTCTTGACTCTCCAATGCTTCCTCATTCACATACTCATTCACTAGTATTATTTAAGAAAAGAAAAAGTTAAGCCTACCTTCATGGATCTTTGTTTTTAGGGTTGGTGGTGTACTAAAGATGGAGGCACAGTAGAAGAGAATTTGATGTTTATTTGCTTGGTACCTGGGTTAGAGCAACAAGCAACTCCCTAAGCATTACTGACTTCTCAACTGGCCTTAAGGTGAAAAACATAACTTGCAAAGATTAGAAAACACACATCAGTTTTCTGACTACCTCATTCTGACTATGTAGCCTTATTTAATCTGTTTGGCACTTGGAGTCATAAGCATTTACTTCCCTGGTTCCTGAACATTGCCATTGTTTCTTATACTTTCCAAAGAGTAGGATGACTGATATTGAACTGATGTTATAGAAATATTCTTATATGTGGTGAAATTTTTTGTCCCAGGCCCCAATGTTAAATAACATCATAAATCATTGTTAAGGTGGTATCAGAAGTGTCATTGAAATATAATTAGCACATACTCTTGACTTCCTTGGCATCTTTTTTCCTTTTTGTAAAACTGGATGCTAAGGTCAATTGGAAAATGGAGTGAAAAAAAATATATAACATGTATATAAACTTCTGGGACCTATTCCTAATATTGCATAGTTACCCACAAATATATTTTATTCTTTATCTGACAAACTCAGAAAAGTCTTTTGTTACTTCTTACTGTGCCAATGGGAATTAAAATTAAACAGTAATAACTAACCATTTGGTGTTTATTCATCAGACATTGTAAAGATAATTCTTACACTTTACAATAATGGTGTATGTGTGTGTGTGTGTGTGTGTGTGTGTGTGTGTGAGAGAGAGAGAGAGAGAGAGAGAGAGAGAGAGAGAGAGAGAGAGAGAGAGAGAGAGATGTGATCGTTTGTACATGTAGATGTCAGAGGACTTGGGAGAATTAGTCCTCCATCTTACCTTTTCATGAATTCTCTGATTAAACTCATGTCACCAATATTGTAGGGTAAATGCCCTTACCAGTGAGCCTTCTTGCTGGCTCTGAAGATGACTGTCCATGTGGATCATCATTAATTCTATAGTGTACATAGAGACCAAAGGGGAAAGTTGGCTTATAGGCATCTACTTTACTAGGATCATATAGCCATTTAAAAATTCAAACTGTATTGCCACAATAACCCAAGTCGCAGCTATACATGTGGGTGTTTCTGTGACTGAACTATTATCTGATTAACTATTTCCCAAATGTTCTTCTCTAACTAGTTCCTGACAGCTGCTAATGACCCAGAGAGTCATACTGGTGTACAATGGGATGAAGTGACAAATTAGCCAGAAGTTCTTATACAATGATTCAATGGTTTTGATCCTTCTATGTTTCACTTATCACAGATAAAACTATAAAACATAAAATCAATTATTTTGCACAAAAATAAAGGCAAATGTAGATCTGAGAGGCTTTTGGATGTAATGTGTATGGTGAAGATGGTGTAGCACTACTCTTGTTACTCAAGTTGTTTCTACAGTCATGTTCTCCATCAGTGTCCACACACTGTGATCTTTGTGGAATCTTAAAGAATATTGATGCCAGAGGCCATCCCCAGAGTTTCTATCTAATTGGTCTCAATCATGATCTGTAATTCTGGACTTCAAAAAGTTCTGCCTGTCTCTAATGCTGTCTTTTTTTTAAATTACTGCTCTATGAAAGATAAAATTCTGGATGCCCAAGAATTGCTTTTAAAAGAAGAGTTGGAGATTGTTATGCTTTGAATATGAAATGCCCACCAAAAGGGCATGGGATAAATTCTTGGTTCCTAGGTGAAGTTTATGTGAGAAGTTGTAGGTGATGTAACAGGGTGGGCTGAGCCAGAGAGAATAGGCTCCATATGGTGTGTATCTGGAGGTTTTAGCTTATCCTTGGTTCCTAGTCCTCCTTTTGTCTCTGTGTGCTGTGTGCTTTCTAAATGTGATAGTGACTTATATAAATTCTAGTAATTCAGTGGGACAGTGGGACTTGAACACAGTTCCCTCTTTTTCTCTCAAGGATAATTTTAAACTCCTTATGCTCTGTCACTGTCTGTCCTGGGGTTATTGGCCTGGCCACTCTTCCAGTAGATGTGGGACTGGGGACTGATCCAGGCGTCATGCACACTGGGCAAGCGTGCTTAGACCTGCAATACATTGCTATCCCTCATCCTTTGCTGTCTGCCTCCTGAAAAGGAGGTAAGTGAGCAGGCTTGTGGCACTTCCACCATGGTGTGTCGCCACAGAGTCCAAGAAATGAGCCAACTGTTGATGGACATCTCCCAAACTGTGAGCAAACTGACTATTTTCATATTATTTATTTGCCTTCAATACAGTATTAGTTATGCTGACAGAAATTTAACACTCAAACAAGAATATAAATAACTTAAACCTTAAGACAATTTCAGCCAACTGAACAAAGTGACCTAACATAGACTAAGAAGAGAGTTTCTTAAGCACCGATGATAGACTTAAGCCTGTCTCACTGGTCATAAATACTAGTGTGTATGGATCAATAATCAGCATCAGTAGCATGTGTTCAATATGGAAAGTGGTGGCTATAGATGCCATCCCTCACATTCTTGCCTATGTCTGGGATTCCCTGGGCGTGATGTATGTATGATTCTTCTAAATACCTGTTTCTATAAATTATTCTCAAAAGTTTAATTATTTTGTGCATAGGCAATTTGTTTTTAATTTATTATCTATGTAATTTGTAGAGCTTCTTGAAAGAGGATCTATAATTTTTATTAAATCTAGGCATTTCAATGCATATTTCTTGAAGGATTTTCTTTGCTTCTGTTTTCTTGACTTCAAGGACCACTTTAATATTTGAATTAACACTGATCCATATTATTGCACAGCTCACAGATGCTCCTTATATCAACCATTTTCCTCTCTCTTCACTTTGAATGGGTTCTATAGTTTTTTCTTATCTTGCTTTTGCAGCATTTAAACGCCTGTTGTTCCTTTCTCAAGAAGTTCCCTTTTAATTTTTGAAACCATCATTTCACCTCCAGATTCCATTTACTCCTTTAAAAATATTCTCTACTTATTATCTCATTTTTTTACTTATAAATTTGAAGAGAGATTATACCTACTTTAAATTTTGTGCTGTCCAATTTTATTCTTTGATGTATTTTTTTATTATGTGATTACTTTTTGGATATTAATAAATATTTTCTGCCAAAAATATCTAGTAATTTTATTGTGTGTTACATAATGAATTTTCCATGGGTGAATATTTGGATTTTATTTGAAATCAGTCCCTTCCACCTATTTGTCACTTCAAGAGGCCAAAGCAAACCTGAGAAAAAGTCTCCAAGTTCAAGAGGAAGTAGTAACCAATGAGGAAGATGGGATGCTGGTCCCAGTGTGGGGTTCTCATGAGGATCAGTGGCAAGTTTCAGTCATGAATGAAACAGAACCCCCTGCATCTTTTAAGTAGATGAGGCAATTAACTTGTGTCATTTCAGAATGTCCCACAGCATTTTAGTAGATGAGTTGATTATCTCAGATCCTTGCAAACATATCAAGTAGCTTTCCTCCTAAAACAGATAAACACAAAGAAACTTGCTAAGTACAATTTCTAACTAATTAAGTCATAAAATATAGACAAGACTGAGTCCAATCCTTTCTAGAAGAACATCTGTTAAATATCATGAAATTCTCCAATCTATAAAAGACCCAGAAAAGTAAATATCTTTCATTACCGTTAAAATAACTCTTGTATTAATATCAAAGAAGTGTGTGTGTATTATAACTTTTCCTATAATTGTATGACATTCTTTCACAATGTTATTTACTGTCCCTTTGATCACAGTTGGTTGTGTGTTGTTTGTTTGTTCTTTACTGTTTTTCTTTACTGATACTAGTAATTTCTGAGAACAGAAATATCCCCTTATATATCAGGGTTTCTGAGAGACATTCAACATGATTATTGGTTTAATATTAAGGAATTTTCACCAAATTTCAGCTTATACCCTTGTTCTTTTTTCTAAGTCAATAAGAAATTTGTAAGTTTGGGGAGAATATAGTTTGGCTTAGCAGAATATTTTATGGTTATTAAATACCAATCTATTATATAAGTAAATATAAATTGTGAGATATTCTGTATTCATTGGTATGGAGAATAGACAATGTCTATGTGCTAAATTGGCTTCATTAACACCTAAAAGGTTGTGTGCAGAAGTCATAGGACCACCAGGAGGGTGCTGATGAGTTGACTATCTTAGTGAGACTGTTGACATGACCTATCATGTCCATGTACAACTGATGCAGTGAAAGTTCTGTGAATCTCTCCTTACACAATCCTGCAGTTACAGCAGAAAGAAAATCAACAGATTCTTAAGGAAAAGAAATATGCCACCTCATTTGAGAAGCCATTAGATTCTGGATGACATACAATTGTAAGTTATAGATGAGTGAATGAAATGATAAAATATTTCTCTTTTCACTAGAAAGAATGATTGCTCTAAATTGAAATTAGCAATTATATTCTGGCTAACACATAATTTCAAATTGCAGATTACTGAAAGAAATGGTGAAATGATTATCTTTTCACTTAAAAGGGCGATAACTCTCAATTAAAATTAGGACAATTAAAGTTTGGCAGAGATGAAGAACCATGAAAAACAAACTGGAAGTTATTTCTTAATGCAATAGAAAATTATCATCCTAGGTAGATGGGTGAGTGATGTTTTTCTTAAATCTAACTAGAACTTATGAAAGCAATTGGTGAAAGAGGAACGCTTGCAACTTAAAATAGAGAATGTCCCAGAAGAGTGGACTAGGTGTGTATCTATTTAAGCCCTGTTATAGTTTGCTAATCATTATGAGAGTCAGTCTCCGCATAGTGAGTAAGGAGCTGTCTTTCTCCTTCATGGACTCACTTCAGTGAATTTACAGCTGCTGAGATATTTCTCTTATTATCCTAAGGCAGTGTTCATCGTAGTCCAACCTTAGTATACTTTATCAATAAGCATACTAGCCACATTTTGGGAAGAATATGGAATTATACCCAGGTCATCACATTTTATTACTAGTCTTTACATAGGAAATCAAACTACATTAACCATTATTGTTTAGTCTATTGAGTCATTTGAGACACACTAAGTAGATTCTCTGAGGAATCTAAAGCTCATACGGGTAACAACCCAACTGTTCTGCTTACTTCCCCATCACTGTGGCCGAAATCTAGTTCAAAAGGAACCTAACAGCTGAAGGTTTTCCTTAGGCTCAGGGTTGGAGAGAATGGTAAGCATCATGGAGGGAAGGTGGCATCGGAGGGGTGACTTAATCCACCAGTCTGACCAGGAAGCAGAGAGAGCTTAATTGTAGTGCTAATCCTGCTTCCTCCTTTCCCCACTTTTATTCTGTCTGGGCCCTCAGCTGTGGGATGATACTGCCCACATTCAGGGTCACTCTTCCCTCCCCAAATTAATGGCCCCGGAAGTGCCTTCACAGATAGGCCCAAATGTTGCCTTATTAATGCCCTTGGAATATATCAGTCCTATCAAGAGTACAGAAAATAACCACCACAGTGCCTCTCAGTACTCGATGACTTCTTAGGAGATTGTTCATACCGGGGTTTGTGCTATTGAGGAATCTTAAAATAGATAAGGATACATAATTATATATAATTATTTTAATATAAATGTTTTGAAAGTAATAGGTTGAATTATTTTCTTTTATAAAATATATGTTATGCTTATTAATTTGTATAGATACAATAAATGAACCTTCTTGTCCTTTTTTTTCACTGTATTCTACTTAGACTCTCTGGCACTGGAGAGGCAAACCAATTCTTGATATGTTCTCTTGACTGCTGCTTGTCATGAGCAAAGCTATATAAAAATTTGAGCCAAAGATGCCCAAACAAGTATACTTATGAAAACCTTTATGGGTTTGCACTTCCACTTCTCTACTCATTCTTACAGGCTTTCTAGCATTAAAATTTTATCCCAAGCATTTTACTTAAAAAAGAGACTAGGTTGACACAAAAAAACTAACTTCAATAAAGAACAGAAGAGAAAACCTCTTATGGATTTGCTGATGAGAATACAAATTTGCTCGGCCTCGAAAAACGAAAGTTAAAGTTTCCACATTATCTAACCATCCCACTGAAGTATATCTTTTAAGAAAATGAAGTCAGCATGTCAAAGAGATATCTGCTGTCCCTTTTTATTGAAGTGCTGTTCATGGGACCCCAAATGAGAAAAAAAGATAATTATCAATACGTAAACAATAAGGTAACTAAGGTATGTAAAATGTACAAAGAAAATATAATCAGCCACAAAAGGAAATGAAATCTTGTCATTTGCATAAACATAATAGAGTTTAAGAAGAAAGTACGTTAAGTGAAAAGAGTCAGATGCAGAAAGACTAATATTGTATATAGAAACAGTTTTTCAATGAAGTTAGGAACTCTGCTCATTTACTAATATTGTTTCTAGTACCAGGGATGAATTCCTTCCCATTGAATGGGCCTGTCTTAGTGTTCTATTGCTGATAAGTGACATCAGAATCACAGTGACTCATATGAATGAATGTATTGCATTAGGGGCTTAATTATGGCTTTAGAAGCTTAGTTAATTATCACCATTGCAGAGAGAATGGTGACACAGGTGAGCACGGTACTTCTGAGACCTTTACTTCCAGTGCACAGGTTGCAGGCAGAAAGAGACACTGAGGCTACAATGGGCTTTTGAAACCTCTAAGCCCACTCCAGATCATACCTCCTCTAATAAGGCCACACCTCCTAATCCTTCCCAAAATTTCAAGAACTGTGATCCAAGCATTCAAATATATGATCCTATGGGGGCCATTTTCTTTCTTTCTTTTTTCTTTTTTTTATAGTTTTTTTTTTTGATACTTTATTTACATTTCCAATATTTCCCCCTTTCTAGGTCTTGTCTTTTGAAGTCACCTATCCTATCCCCCTCCCCCACCTCTATGAGGGAATTCCACCTCCCACCCACCTGCCCGCCCACTCCCATATTCCCACCTTGACATTCCCCTTTACTGGGGACTCTCCTCCCCCTGATGGCCAACAAAGTCCTCCTCTGCCACATATGTGGTCCGAACCATGGGTCCTTCCATGTGTATTCTTTGGTTGGTGGTCCAGCCTCCATGAGGACCAGGGGGGTGAGGTGTCAGGCCAGTTGACACTGTTGCTCCCTCCATGGGGCTGCAGACTCCCTCAGCTCCTTCAGTCCCTTCTCCAACTCCTCCATCTGGGACCTCACTCTCAGTCCAGCAGTTACTGTAAAGTGAAACTTGGGTATTCTGAACGTTTTGGCTAATATCCACTTATCAGTGAGTGCATACCATGTTCGTTCTTTTGTAACTGAGTTACCTCGCTCAGGATGATATTTTCAAATTCCATCCATTTGGCTGCAAATTTCATTAAGTCATTGTTTATAATAGGTGAGTAGTACTCCATTATGTAAATGTACCACATTTTCTGTATCCATTCTTCTGATGAGGGACATCTGAGTTGTTTCCAGCTTCTGGCTATTATAAATCTGACTGCTATGAACATAGTGGAGCATGTGTTTTTATTACATGTTGGAGCATTTTCTGGGTATATGCCCAGGAGAGGTATAGCTGGGTCCTCAGATTTATTATGTCCATTTTTCTGAGGGCCCACCAAACTGATTTCCAGAGTGGTTGTCCCAGCTTGCAATCCCACCAACAATGGAGGAGTGTTTCTCTTTCTCCACATCCTTGCCAGCATCTGCTGTCACCTGAGTTTCTGATCTTAGCCATTCTGACTGGTGTGAGGTGGAATCTCAGACTTGTTTTGATTTGCATTTCCCTCATGCCTATGGATGTTGAGCTTTTCTTTAGGTGCTTCTCAGCCCTGCAAATTTCCTCAATTGAGAATTCTCTGTTTAGCACTGTTCCCCATTTTTTGATGGGGCTATTTGGTTTTCTGGAGTCTAACTTCTTGAGTTCTTTCTATATGTTAGATATTAGCCCTCTATCAAATGTAGGATTGGTAAAGTTCTTTTCCCAATCTGTTGGTTGCCGTTTTGTCCTATTAACAGTGTCCTTTGCCTTACAGAAGCTTTACAATTTCATGAGGTCCCATTTGTCGATTCTTGATCTTAGAGCAGAAGCCACTGGTGTCCTGTTCAGGAACTTGTCCCCTGTACCCATGTGTTCCAGGTTTACTTCACTTTCTCTTCTATTAGATTCAGTGTATCTGGTTTTATGCGGTGGTCCTTGATCCACTTGGACTTGAGCTTTGTACAGGAAGATAGGAATGGATCAATTCGCATTCTTCTGCATGTAGACTGCCAGTTGAACCAGCACCATTTGTTGAAAACACTGTCTTTTTTCCACTGAGTGGTTTTAGCTCCTTTGTCGAAAATCAAGTGACCATAGGTGTATGGGTTCATTTCTGGGTCTTCAATTCTATTCCATTCATCTACCTGCCTGTCACTGTACCAATATCATGCAGTTTTGATCACTACTACTCTGTAGTACAGCTTGAGGTCAGGAATGCTGATTCCCCCAGAAGTTCTTTTGTTGTTGAGAATAGCTTTTGCTATCCTGGGTTTTTTGTTGTTCCAAATGAATTTGAGAATTGCTCTTTCTAAGTCTATGAAGAATTGAGTTGGAATTTTACTTGAAATTGCATTGAATATGTAGACTGCTTTTGGTAGGATGGTCATTTTTACTATATTATTCCTGCCAATCCATGAGCATGGGAGAGCTTTCCATCTTCTGAGGTCTTCTTCAATTTCTTTCTTCAGAGACTTGAGGTTCTTGTCATACAGATCTTTCACTTGATTGGTTAGAGTCACACCAAAATACTTTATATTGTTTGTGACAGTTGTGAAGGGTGTCATTTCCCTAATTTCTTTCTCAGCCTGTTTATCCTTCGAGTATAGGAAGGCTACTGATTTGTTTGATTTAATGTTATATCTGGCCACTTTGCTGAAGTTGTTTATCAGTTGCAGCAGTTCTCTGGTGGAGGTTTTTGGGTCACTTAAGTATATGATCATATCATCTGCAAAGAGTGATATTTTGATTTCTTCCTTTCCAATTTGTATCCCTTTGACCTTTTGTTGTCTAATTGCTCTAGCTAGAACTTCAGTTATTGAATAGGTAGGGAAAGAGAGGGCATACTTGTCTAGTCCCTGATTTTAGTGGGATTGCTTTGAGTTTCTTTCCATTTGGTTTGATGGTGGCTACTGGTTTGCTGTATATTGCTTTTACTATGTTTAGGTATTTACCTTGAATTCCTGATCTTTCCAGGACTTTTATCATGAAGGGATGTTGAATTTTGTCAAATGATTTTTCAGCATCTCATGAAATGACCATGTGGTTTTTTTCTTTGAGTTTGTTTATGTGGTGGATTACATTGATGGATTTCCGGGTATTGAACCATCCCTGCATCCCTGGGATGAAGCCTACTTGATCATGATGAATGATCGTTTTGATGTGTTTTTGGATTCGGTTTGGGAGAATTTTATTGAGTATTTTTGCATCGATATTCATAAGGGAAATTGGTCTGAAGTTTTCTTTCTTTGTTGGGTCTTTGTGAGGTTTTGATATCAGTGTAACTGTGGCCTCATAGAAGGATTTGGGTAGTGTTCCTTCTGTTTCTATTTTGTGGAATAGATTGAAGACTATTGGTATTAGGTCTTCTTTGAAGGTCTGATAGAATTCTGCATTGAACCCATCTGGTCCTGGACCTGGGAGAATTTTAATGAATGCTTATATTTCTTTAAGCATTCTGGGACTGTTTAGATGGTTTATCTGATCCTGACTTAACTTTGGTATTTGGTATTTGTCTAGAAAATTGTACATTTCATCCAGATTTTGCAGTTTTGTTGAGTATAGGCTTTTGTAGTAGGATCTGATGGTTTTTTGAATTTCCTCAGAATCTGTTGTTATGTCTCCCTTTTCATTTCTAATTTTGTTAATTTGGATCCTGTCTCTGTGCCCTCTGGTTTTTCTGGCTAAGGGTTTATCTATCATGTTGATTTTCTCAAAGAACCAACTCTTGGTTTTGTTGATCCTTTGTATAGTTCTTTTTGTTT
>CM052709.1:84952720-85009365 GCA_028551405.1 Uromys caudimaculatus | reverse complement strand
AGCCTTCATGGGACAAAGGGCCTCTCCTCCCATTGATGTCCTATCAGGCTATTCTCTGTTATATATGCGGCTGGAGCCATGGGTCACTCCATGTGAACTCTTTGGTTAGTGGTTGAGTCCCTGGAAGCTCTGGAGGGTCTGGTTGGTTGATATTGTTGTTCTTCTTATGAGTTGCAAACCCTTTCAGCTCCTTCAGTTCTTTCTCTAACTTCTCCATTGGGGATCCCGTTCTCAGTACAATGGTTGGCTGTGAGCGTCCACCTCTGTATTTGTCAGGCTCTAGCAGAGCCTCTCAGGAGACAACTATTCCAGGCTCCTGTCAGCAAGCACTTCTTGGTTTCCACAATAGTGTCTGGGTTTGGTGTCAGTATACGGGATGGATCTCCAGGTGGGACAGTCTCTGGATGGCCTTTCCTTCAGTCTCTGCTCCACATTTTGTCTCCATATTTCCTCCTGTGAGTATTTTGTTCCCCTTTCTAAGAATGAAAGAAACATTCACACTTTGGTCTTCCTTCTTCTTGAGCTTCATGTGGTCTGTGAATTGTAGCTTGGGTATTCCGAGCTTTTGGGCTAATATCCATTTATTAGTGAATGCATACCATGTATATTCTTTTGTGACTTGGTTGCCTCACTCAGGATGATATTTTCTAGTTCCATTAATTTGCCTAATAATTTCATGAAGTCATTGTTTTTTATAGCTGAGTAATACTCCATTGTGTAAATGTACAACATTTTCTGTATCCATTCCTCTGTTGATGGATATCTGAATTCTTTCCAGCTTCTGGCTACTATAAATAAGGCTGCTATGAACATAGTGGAGCATGTATCCTTATTTTATGTTGGAGTGTATTTTGCGTATATGCCCAAGAGTGGTATAGCCGGGTTCTCAGGTAGTACTATGTGACTTTCAATCCTAATCATCAAAGCAAAAAGAGTTTGGCGTGATGTCTTTAAAATTCTGAGAAATCATATTGCCTATCCTGTCTAATATGTCCAGAAAAACTAATTGTTACAATTGTTGTAAGAGAAAGTCTTTCCATGATAAAGTCTGCCCAATGGAACTTATGACCACTAAACCAGTCCCACCATGGACAGAGAAAGGAACACTTAAATGTAAAGAGAAAAGCACATTCAAATGATCACAGGAGCAAAAAATTAACATGAAAACTTATTAAACAAAACAAGACCAAAACACTTCCAAAGTTTTAAAAACTTAACAAAATGACAGAAGCCACACAGACTTTTGAGTAATATATCTGAATATCTTGTCTCAGTTCATCCATCAGAAGATATGAATTAGCAGACCAGATTCATTGTCTCAACTGCTCCCCCCCTCCAAAAATAAAGAAGAAACTAGCAAACAAAAATCTAACACAATTTGAGCTCAGAGATAATGATTTCCACAGAAGATCTTTTATTGGTAAGAATTGTTTTGGCTATCCTGGATGTTTTGTTTTTCCATATGAAATTGAGAATTTCTCTTTTCATGTCTTTCAAGAACTGTGTTGGAATTTTGATGAGGATTGCATTGAATCTGTAGATTACTTTTGGTAAGATGGCCATTTTCACTGTGTTAATCCTACCAATCCATGGGCATGGGAGGTCATTCCATCTTCGGAGGTCTTCTTTAATTCCTTTTCTTCAAGGATTTGAAGTTCTTGTTATACAGATCTTTTACTTGTTTGATAAGAGTGATGCAAAGATATTTTATACTATTTGTGGCTAATGTGAAGGGTGTAGTTTCTGTAATTTCTTTCTCAGCCTGTTTTTCATTTGTATAAAGGAAGGCTACTTATTTGTTTGAGTTAATTTTATATCTCACCACTTTGCTGTAGTTATCAGCTGAAGGAGTTCTCTGGTGGAATTTTGAGGGTTGCTTATGTATAATATCTTATCATCAGCAAATAGCAATACTTTGACTTCTTCCTTTCCAATTTATATCCCCTTGATCTCTTTTTGTTCTCTAATTGCTCTAGATAGAACTTCAAGTACTATACTGAATAGATAGGGAGATTGTGGGCAATCTTTTGTTGTACCTGATTTTAGTGGGATTGCTTATAGTATCTCTCCATTTAATTTAATGTTGGCTGTTGGTTTGCTATATATTGCTTTTATTATATTTAGATACGTGCCTTGAATTCTGGATGTCTCCAAGACTTTAACACGAAGGAGCATTGTATTTTCTTGAAGGATTTTTCAGCATCTAATAAGATGATCATATGATTTTTTTCCTTAAGTTTCTTTATATAGTATATTACATTGATAGATTTTTGCATATTAAACCATCGCTGCATTCCTGTAATGAATCCTACTTGATCATAATGAATGATGGTTTTTATATGTTCTTGAACTCAATTTGCAGGAATTTTATTGAGTATTTATGTATCAATATTTATAAGTGAAATTGGACTGAAGTTCTCTCTCTTTGTTAGGTCTTTGTGCAGTTTAAGTATCAGAGTAACTGTGGCTTTATAGAATCAATTAGGTAGTGTTTCTTCTATATCTATTTTGTGGAATATTTTGAGAAAATGGGGATTATCTCTTATTGAAAATCTAGTAAAATTCTTCACTAAAATCATCTGGCCCTGGGCATTTTTTGGTTGAGAGGTTTTTAATGGCTATTTCTATTTCTTTAGGAATAATGGGACTGTTTAGATAGTTTACCTGATCTTGATTTAACTTTGATATGTGATATCTGTCTAAAAAAAATCATCTATTTCATCTAAATTTTCCAGTTTTGTTGAGTATAGGCTTTCTTAGTTGGTTCTGAGTTTTTGCTTGTTTGTTTGTTTTTGTTTTTGTTTTTTTTAATTTCTTCAGTTTCTGTTGATATGTCACTACTTTTTCATTTCTGATTTTGTTAATTTTGTCACTGTCTCTGTGCCCTTTAGTTAGTTTGGATAAGGATTTGTCTATTTTGTTGATTTTCTCAAAGAGCCAGCTCATTGTTTTGTTGATTCCTTGTATCATCTCTTTGTTTCTAACTGGTTGATTTAAGCCCTGAGTTTGATTACTTCCTGGCATCTACTCCTCTTGGGTGTGTTTGCTTCTTTCTGTTCTAGAGGTTTCAGGTATGCTGTTAATTTGCTTATCTGGGATCTCTCCAATTTCTTTATGAAGGCAATTATTGCTATGAATTTTCCTCTTAACACTGCTTTCATTGTGTCCCATAAGTTTGGATGTGTTGTGTTTTCATTTACATTGAATTCTATAAAGTCTTTGATTTCTTTATTTCTTCTCTGACTTAGTTATCATTGAGCACAGTGTTGTTATGTTTCCCTGAGTATGTGGGCATTCTTTTATTTTTGTTGTTATTGAAGACGAATCTTAGTCCATGGACATCTGATAGGATGCATGGGATTATTTCAATCTTCTTGTATCTGTTGAGTTGTGTTTTGTGTCTGATTATATGGTAGGTTTGGGAGAAGGTTCCATGGAGTTCTGAGAAGAAGGTATATTCTCTTGTTTGGGGGTGAAATGTTCTGTTAAATCCTTTTGGTTTATAACTTCTGTTAGTTTCAATGTTTCTGTGTTTAGGTTTTGTTCAATGACCTGTCCATTGGTCAGTGTTGTATGTTGATGTCTTCCACTATTAATGTGTGAAGTTCAATGTGTGTTTTGGGGTTTAGTAAAGTATCTTTTAGAAACATGCTAACCTTGCATTTGAGGCATAAATGTTCAAAAATGGTACTTCCTCTTGGTGGATTTTTCCTTTGATAAATATGAATTGCCCTTCCCCATCTCGTTTGATAACTTTTGGTTAAAAGTCTATTTTATTGGATATTAGAATGGCAATGCCAGCTTATTTCTTGGGGCCATTTGCTTGGAAAACTTTTTCTAGCCTTTCACTCCAAGGTAGTATCTGTCTTTGTCACTGGAATGTGTTTTTTATAAGCAGCAAAATGCTGAATCCTGTTTACTTATCCTGTGCGTTAGCCTGTGTCTTTTTATTGGGGAATTGAGTCCATATTAAAGACAGAAGATTCTTAGTTCCTGTTATTTTTGTTGCTGGAGGTGGTATTATGTGCTTGTGCTTCTCTTCTTTTGGATTTGTTGTGAGGTGTTTAATTTCTCATGATTTCATGGATTATTTACCCTCCTTGTGTTGGAATTTTCCTTTTAGTAGACTGTGTAGTATTGGTACAGAGTTAGACAGGTCGATAAATGGAATAGAATCAAAACCTGAAATAAACCCACACACCTATGTACACTTAATCTTTGACAAAGAAACCAAAATCATACAGTGGAAAAAAGAAATTGTCTTCAACAAATGGTGTTGATCTAACTGCTGATCTGTATGTAGATGAATGAAAATAGATACATATTTATCACCTTGCACAAAACTCAAGTCCAAGTGAATCAAGGAACTCAACATAAAACCAGATACCTTGAATCTAATAGAATAGAAAATGGCAAAGAGCCTCAAACTCATTGTCACAGGAGGAAGCTTCCTGAACAGAATACCAATGGCTCAGGCTCAAGGCCAACAATTGATAAATGGGAACTCATGAAACTGAAAAGCTTCTATAAGGCAAAATAAAAACATCAATAGGACAAATTGGTAACCAACAGATTAGAAAAGAAATCTTCACTATCCCTACATCTTATAGAGGGCTAATTCCCCAAATATATAAAGAACTCAAGAAGTTAACCTCCAAGAAATAGAATAACCCAATTAAAAACTTGTGTACAGAACTAAACAGATAATTCACAACAGAAGAATATCAAATGGCCAAGAAACAAAGAATTGATCAAAGTCCTTAATTATCAAGGAAATGAAAATCAAAACTAACCTAACACTCCACTTTATACCAAACAGAATGGCTAAGATCAAAAACACAAGTGAAAACACATGCTGATAAGGATGTGGAGAAAGAGGAACACTCCTCCATTGCTGGTGGGATTGCATCCTGGTATATCCCCTCTCTTGAAACCAACCTGGCAAATAAATAGATGAGAGAAAGATGGAAATAGTTCTACCTGAAGACCCAGGTACATAAATCTTGGGCATATATCCCAAAGATGCCCCAGCATACAAGTACACATGCTCCACTTCATAGCAGTCTTATTTAAAATAGCTAGAAGCTAGATACAACCCAGATGTCCCTCAATTGAGGAATGGATACAGAAAATTTGGTACATTTGCATTGGAATATTATTCAGCTATTAAAGACAAGGAAATCATGCATTTTGCAGGTAAATGGATGGAACTAGAAAATATCATCCTGTGTGAGGTAACACAGACTCAAAGGGACATGCATGGTATATTCTCACTGATAAGTGACTACCCGCCAAAAAGTACATAATACCCAGGATACAACTCACATATCATAAGAAGTTTAACAAGAAGGAAGATATACTAAGAAAGAAATCAGGAAAACAATGTCATTTCCAGTAATCTTGCAGCAAACAAACACACAAACATTGGAATAAATCAAGAAAATGAAATAGATACACCAGGAAAATGTTAAAACACTAAAAAGTGAAGCAAAAAAAGATGAAGAGACCCCTTATGCACACCAATGTGTAGGATTAATATTGTAAAAATGGCTTTCTACCAAAAAACATTGTACATATTCTCTGAAAACCTCATCAAAATTCCAATATAATTTTGCATAGAAATAGACATAAATCTTAAAATTTGCGCAGAAAAACAATACACAAAAGATAAACTGCTAGAGATATCCCCATACCTGGTTACAAGCGACGTTAGAGAACTATCGTAATAAAAATAGCATACAATAAAAGACACATTTTGTAGTGGTTTATTAGTGGAATGGGTATGAGAATTCAGATATAAGTCCTCAGACCTAATAGCTGCATTTGACAAATATACTGAAAACATAAATCTGACAAAAGACAGCATCCTTAAGAGTGGTGTTTGGGAAAACTGGATAGCCATGGGTAATACCATGAAAGTTCACACTTCTGTCTCATCCCTCACACATACTAATTCCACGTGGATTGAAAAATCTTAATATTAAACCTCAAACTCTGAAACTTGTTTTATGATTTAGGCTCAAGTAGGGATTTTCTGCAAAGGAAACAGAAAAAAAAATTCTGTAAATAAATGGTACATAATGGAATTGAAAAACTGTTAATTGGCTGAAGAGACAGCATGGTGAATGGGAAACCAAATATTTGCCAGCCAGCCATTAGAAAAATAATTGGTGTCTAAAACATACAAGAAACTTAAAAACTAGAGGGGGTAAAAAGGGAGGTATTTGTGAGGTTGTAACAGGGAAAAGGGGCACAATTGGGACATAAAGTGAATAAATATAATAATAATATAATAATAATAATAATAATAATAATAATAATAATAACAAACACTAAGGAAAAAATTCCATGTGGGCTGCGGAATATGGCAAAATTAGCAAAAGAAGAAACACATGCAGCAAGTACAAAATAGATATTATTTTATTAATCATTGCATTTATTTACATCTCAAATGATATCCCCCCTTCCTGGTTTTCCCTCCACAGCCCCCTCATCCCATCTGTCCTCTCCCCCCATACCTTCCTCCCTCTCCCCACTTCCCTTTGCCACTATGAGGGTTGCTGTCGCCAAGAGGTAACTGCTGACAGTAAGAAATATTTTTTCTAAGTGTTTATTGTCCTGAGCTATCAGGAAAATAAAAATTAAAATAATTACTTAATTGTATTACTTACACTTAACACACTCAGAAAAGAAAATGACAAATACTAGTAAGGCTATAGGAAACAGAGAACTCTCATAAAATTTGTTGGCAGTTCAAATGGATACAGCCACTGTGGAAATCAATGTTGAGGTGACTCAGAATACTAGAAGTAAATCTACCACATATTTCCTGGGCTTATACCCCAAGGACTAAGCTTTCTACATGATCATCCGTGTTCATAAACGCTCCATCCGTAAGGCATGGAAACAGCATAGATGTTTATCAACTGATTGATACATGATGAAAATATGTCAATAGAATTTTATTCAAATAAAAAGAAAAATGAAATTGACAGATATATAGATGGATCTGGGAAACAGAGAGAAGTAACAAAACCCATAAACACAATGATCGCATTCTCACTCATACATGCATATACATGTGTGTATGTGAGTGTGTGTGTGTGTGTGTGTGTGTGTGTGTGTGTGTGTGTGTGTATTGTTTTGTTTGTTTGTTTTTAACAAGTCCAGCCTCCAACTCACAGAACTCTGACCGCTTATATCTCTAGAGTTCTGAGTTCCCAGTGCTGGGATTAAAGGCCTGTGCAACCACAGTCTGTCATTAATGGGTCTTAACATCAAATCTTGACTTGTGTGTTTAGAGTACCTGTAGAATCCAGGAAACAAGAAAGGGATCATTGCTGAGAAACAAAAAGACGTTAAGGGAGGATGTGGTGGTTTGAATATGCTTGGCCTAGGAGCGGCACTCTTTGGAGATGTGGCCTTGTTGGAGTAGGTTTGGGCTTGTTGGAGGTAGTATGTCACTGTGGGCATAGGCTTTAAGACTGTCTTCCTAGCTGCCTGGATCCCAGTCCTCTCCTGTTTGTCTCTGAACATGATGTTGAACTCAGCTCCTCCTGCACCATGCCTACCTGGGTGCTGCCAAACTCCTGCCTTTATAATAATGGACTGAACCTCTGAACCTGTAAGTCAGCCACAAAACACTGTTGTCCTTATAAGGGATGCCTTGATCATGGAATCTGTTCACATCAGTGATACCTTATGACAGAGGGCTAATACTATAACCCAGGTGATATGAAGGAGGGGAAGCTGAGTGATGGGAGGGGGTTTAAGTGGGAAATATTAGGTAGGGTAGGAGAGAGAAGGGATGGATTTGATGACTGAATTTTTAGGGGTTATGTATGTTTAATAGTAGGTTTCAATATGGCTTTCTCAAACTTTCTATCAACAGTCTATCTCTCTTTCCATCCTGTTCTCATCTATGTATCTGTGTATCAATGTCTATCTATATTTATATATCTATCTATCCATCACCTACTGATTTATTTTCTTTTCTTTTTTTTTTTTAAAGATTTATTTATTTATTATATGTAAGTACACTGTAGCTGTCTTCACACACCCCAGCAGAGGGCATCAGATCTCATTATGAATGGTTATGAGCCACCATGTGGTTGCTGGGATTTGAACTCAGGACCTTCAGAAGAGCAGTCAGTGCTCTTACCCGCTGAGCCATCTCTCCAGCCTTACTGATTTATTTTCTATCTACCTTTGTATCTAGATTCATGTAAGATTTTATCTGTAGTTACCCTTCACAGGATATTATGTGCCTCCAAGAAGCTTTGGATTCCCAAATACAAATCAATGTCCTCTGTGAGATACTTGCAAACTGAATATAAGAACACATAAAAATAAGAGATTGTTCAACAGAGCAAATAGGTTTCTTCCCAGAGGTGCAGGGATGTGAAAACATATATAATTCAATATATTTAATATGCCTCATAAGCAGACTAAGAGGCAAAACCTCATGATAATCTCATTAGATACAGAAAAGACCTTTAACAAAATCCAACACTCTCTCATGATAAAACTTGTTGGAGAGACTAGGAACACAGGGATGCATCTCAACTTACAAAGGAAATTTACAGCATCACCACAGATAACATCAGCATTAACAAGAAGAAACTCAAAGCAATTCCATTTACTGGAATAAAAGAAAGATGTCACTCTCTCCATATGTGCTCATACAATAAGACAATTGAAAGAGATCAAGGGGATACAAACAGGAAAGAAAGGAGTCAAATTATCTTTACTCGCAGATGATAAGATTCTATATATTGAATAACTCAAAACTCTACAAGGAAACTTCTGCATCTGATAAACACTTTTAGCATCACAGCAGGATACAAAATCAACACACAAAAATTACTAGTAGCCTTTTTATGTACAAATGACAAACTTGAGGAAAAAATCAGCAAAACAACACCCTACACAACAGTATAGAAACAAACCAACAAACAAAACTTTTGGGGAATTCTAAACAAGCAAGTCATTAAAACTTCAATTGTTTCCCATGTTCCATTTTCACATGGTTCTTTCCATCTGTCCTGTCAAACAGACACATGACTGCTCTGTACAGTTTTCTAAGATCTTTTTACCCTTTGGAGTAAATTCACCTGATGACTACAAATTTAGCCTATACTGGATTCCCAAAATATTGCTTTTATAAGATCAGGATTGGCTGTTGATAGGAAGGAGTAGTGTTCTCTTGGATTTCTTTATCATTACTAGATCAAAACAATCAATGATTTTGCATTTGCATAGCTATCTTTCTCCTGTCTTTAGGTAATAAACAGTCTAGTATCAGAGTAGAAGAGAATGATTCTTACCTTGACACATGCTTTATCCCTAAGAATTCCATTTAATTTATACTTATTTATATAATGATATAAAATGAGAGGGTATCTATGACTAAGTATATTCCATACTAAACTAGGCATGTGCTGTTATTCATGTAGTATGATAAAAATTCAAGTCTTTTAATGTAAGAAAAACTATTATTTTCTGTCCTTGACAAGCATATTAGTTTCCTTCATTCAGTCAGTTGTTTTTCCTGGTGGCAACATGTTTATATCTTAAGAGAGAAGATAGGTTCATCTGGCCTAGAAAGACAACCTGCGACATGAATCATGTTCATCCTAAGAAGGAAGCTGCTCTGAAATTGCATTTTTATATAAAACAAGTTTCATACCATATACCATGGTCCTTCTCTTAAATGACACATTTCCCCCAGAACTGTTAGTGCTCCTCTGCAGCCCCTGCCTTCATGTATAGTAGAATATACACCTGTGTTCCTTCATTTTCCATAGAATATACACATGCATTCATTCATGTGCAGTAGAATGTACACCTGACTTCCTTCATGTATAATAGAATACACACCTGCATTCCTTTATGTATAGTAGAATATACACCTGCATTCCTTCATGTGCAGTAGAATATACACGTGTGTCCTTTCATGTTCAGTAGAATATACACCTGCCTTCCTTCATGTACAGTAGAATATACACCTGTCATCCTTCATGTACAGTAGAATATACACCTGTCATCCTTCATGTACAGTAGAATATACACCTGTCATCCTTCGTGTACAGTAGAATATGCACCTGCCTTCCTTCATGTACAGTAGAATATACACCTGTCATCCTTCATGTACGGTAGAATATACACCTGCCTTCCTTCATGTATAATAGAATATACACCTGCCTTCCTTCATGTACAGTAGAATATACACCTGCCTTCCTTCATGTACAGTAGAATATACACCTGCCTTCCTTCGTGTACAGTAGAATATATGCCTGCCTTCCTTCATGCACAGGAGAATATACACCTGCCTTCCTTCATGTACAGTAGAATATACACCTGCCTTCTTTCATGTACAGTAGAATATACACCTGCCATCCTTCATGTATAGTAGAATATACACCTGCCTTCCTTCGTGTACAGTAGAATATACACCTGCCTTCCTTCATGTATAGTAGAATATACACCTGCCTTCCTTCGTGTACAGTAGAATATGCACCTGTTATCCTTCATGTACAGTAGAATATACACCTGTCATCCTTCATGTACAGTAGAATATACACCTGCCTTCCTTCATGTATAGTAGAATATACACCTGCCTTCGTTCATGTACAGTAGAATATGCACCTGCTTTCCTTCATGTACAGTAGAATATACACCTGCCTTCCTTCATGTGCAGTAGAATATACGCCTGCCTTCCTTATCTTGGCTAGAGATGAATTTTCAGGAGAACTCTTTCTCAGGGTAAAGCTTTTCATTCAAGGACATTGCTTGACATCTTTTATTCTGATTCTTGCTTGTTCTTCTAGATCTTCCATCACAGTGGACAAGGAAAAAATCATCTCATGTTTTGTAATGTTTACTTGCTTACTTACTTATTACTATAGAATCTAAATTCTATCAAGTGAGATTATCCAGCTGTAGAGACACCACACTGGAGGAAAGACACCAACTGATGGTTGGTTCTCAGTGCTTTGCTTACACATGTATTTTTCTCTGTTCTTTTTTCAAATAATTTTATTATTTATTCGAACATTTTGCTCAACGTAGTTTGATCATATTCACTTTCTCTCTCCTCTTCCCCTTCTCCCTCCTGCCCTTCCTCTTCTTTCCTTCTCTGTGACACAGAGAAGACAGAATCCAGGTTTGGAACTTCTGCCGCATCATTCTGTAGAGACGTTGGCTTCCTATACTCGAAATAACGTGCCCTACAGAGGTTAGAGTGGCAGCTCTCTTCCGGACAGAGTAAGTCACCTGAGACCAGCGAGTACACAGGTGCCTCAAAACATACCTGCAGTATCCACGGAGGTGCTTTGGGTAAGCCATGTCCCAGGACCAGAAAAAAAAGGCAGGTGACAAGAAGAAGGCTCAGGTGGTAGTGAAGGATGACAAACACAAAAGTGATTCTGCAGAAGCTCACAAATTACAAGCATATCTGAAAACAATTCCAGCTGTCAAGAAGAAGTTTAAAAAGTTTTCAAAAAAGAAAACAGCTCCTACAAGTGCCGAATTGTTGTTAACAGATCCAAGATACAGTGCTTCTAAGGAAGGGCCATTCGGTTTGGGGCCTCTAGTTTTCCCTGGTTTACAGCGTTTCAACAACATTGATTGCTTTATGACTGTTTATGTTGCAGCGGTCTTAATTCACGGTAAGTTGGAGGAGCAGAGCTGCTTTGGCGAGAGGCTTCACTGAGGTAGACATGAAGCTGACACACTGTGGGAAGCAGTGGGCGGATGACTTCAGAATCCAAACATGAATGAAAACCAGTTAACCCAATGCTTCGCCATTTCCTTCAGTGTTTGGCTTCCTGCTTGGTGGGGTGCGTTCCACACTGGGGGTTTCAGCTTCAGGCCTCCAGATAGAGAACTGAAGAGATGGTGGTGTTGAGTTAGTGCATGTCATTTAATGATCAACTTAAGTTCGGGTTGAAAGCTCGGGAGATTTAAGATATAACTGAAAACAGCATCGCCATCACGATTTCTGCTCACAAGTTTGAAACACTCTTGACAAGCCAGGTTTCCGCCTGGAGTTTGTTTCCTCATCATTGAATTGAGGGATGGTGAGACTACAAGTGTTTCAGAATGCAGGAAGAAACACATGAGTGCCATTATTCATATGTTGTCTTCTCCTTCCTCTTGCCTCTTCCTTCTCTTTCTCTTCTATTATTTTAATTGCATATTTTTACTAATAATTTTTGGTAAGATGAAAAGTATCATTCTTCTTCTCTGTAGTCCCCAAACTCCACTGATTTACTTCTGAACTTTAACTTACAAGTATTTCTGTTAACCTGGAAACTACATTTGCC
The DNA here is from genome assembly GCA_028551405.1 of Uromys caudimaculatus. Classification (NCBI taxonomy): domain Eukaryota; kingdom Metazoa; phylum Chordata; class Mammalia; order Rodentia; family Muridae; genus Uromys; species Uromys caudimaculatus. The sequence goes on along the minus strand of CM052709.1, from coordinate 84,997,039 downwards.
CGCTGCCTTCTACCTGGCTCTCACACTTAGCTTTTGGCAGTGAGACACTGGGGCATTAGGGATCAAAAGTATATGCAGAATCTTCTATGGTTTTCTGATTTGGGTGGTGATTTTGGCAGCAGGAACAACACCGAGTGATTGAGTTTCTTGGAGGTAAAGTTGAGAATAGATATTCTATCAGCAACAATCATGAATATTTCAGCAGCACTGTGCTGCTCTGTCTGGCCCTGGGACAGTAGACCAGCAGGGAGGGGATCAGTTGGTTCTCAGAGATTTAGGAGCTTTAGGAAGAAGGGTATGGATTCCTGGATCCCTGCAATCCAAAAGTGTTTGAGGGTTTGGGCAACAGCAGCGATGGTTGCTTCAGCAATGGCATGTGATGCTGCCACTTTGCACACCATGAGTTTGAATTTGTAACTATTTTGTTTTCACTCCAAGAAATGTAAATCTTTTGGTAGCTATTCCTTGTATCATGTTATTTTTCCCCTTCCTATGATTTTTTTTTCTTCTTTACGTGATGCATGGTGATTGTACACAGATAATGCTACCATTTATTTTATGTTCTTAAAAACAATTTACATTGAATGTATACATTGTTTTTTTCTTTTAAGATTGAAAATGTACAAAAAGGTCAAACTTCAGGCACAGAATTCTAGCTATGGAACAAGGCTATATTTGGGAATCGAAGCTGGGTTCAAATGTCCTTATAGTTTCAAGTTAGAGAAAATAGGTAAACAACCATTATATTATTTACTACGTCTTCAAAATTGATACATGGTACATTTAAAAGAGTCATGAGAGGATTAAAATGTAATTGATCTCGAAGACTACTAATAGAGGTAGTTAAAATAGTTTTTTATGTTCAAGTAAAAAATATTTAATTTATTATATTTATTTTGTTTATAGGTTTTAATGATTCCTATTATCATAAAATAAACTTTAATCATTATGAAGTTTTCTTTTATATTAATAGTGATCTGCTTTGTCTATTAATATTAATTTTATTGACATTTGTCTTTCTATTGTTTTTCTAGGTGTTTTATTTGCTTTCACTGATATGATTCTCAGCTTATATAAGAATCATTTTTCTCTGTCGAAGATGGAGGCATATTTAATGGATTTCAGTGATTTTATTGCATCTTTCATAGTAGCGGTATTTATAGGACACTTTGGAAGTAAAGGGAGCAGGGTAAAATGGGTGGCAGCCGCCTGCATTTTAATGGGACTTGGATCAATCGTATTTGCTTTTCCTTTCTCTAACTATCAAATTATAAGACCAGGAAGACAAGGGATAGGTGAGATATTTTTTCAAAATTTATATCGATTTAAATCATTGGTTCAAGAAATTGAGAATAGATCATAAGGTGTATCTGTGTATCCTTTCTTCTGTATGTGTTTATGTAACCATGCTTAGTAACTATCTGTAGTTCTCTGTTTTATCTCTCAGAACGAGATGATTCAAAGAAGCAATATTGTGGGATAATTAATAAAAATTATTTCTTTTATGCAATTTTATGGATGTTACAGATCTCTAGAGAAGTCTGGAAAGGCGTTTTATTTTCCACCAGATACTTTATCATTCTGTTGGTTTTATTCATAGCACAGACCCAAATAAATTCAAATACCAGGAATAAATCTACACATAATGAATGTGTAAATAGAAAAATAATCCTTTTCAAAAGCTGTATGCTACTTTTTGACTACCATCTGAATCTACAAAGATAGTGCTGTTTTGACATTGTTCAATGTTGATTCTTCAATCTTTCACTGTTCCTAGTAAATAAGATCTAGTTGAAATGTCCTTGCAGTGTACTTCTTACACTATTGTCTCAGATTGGCTTTGTATACATGTTAAGGTGGGTTTTAACAGGACATAATGAATAAGCAAGATGTATTCGTGTGTATATGTATGTAAATGAATGTTTTTAAAGTTTATAATGTATGGTTTATTTGTGACATTTATACAATATAAAGTTTAAAAGTAGTTAATATGAAGCACAAATATTTTAGTATTAAAATAGTTACATACTATGCAATGCACTGAAATGTAAGAAGTGTATATTACACGTGTTTTAATATGTCATGTTTATAGAACTGATATTTGCTTCAATGAGAAGTTGACTAATGAAAACAAAAGAATGAAAAACATTTCCTTACTTTGTTCTCTTAACAATATTCTGGTCAGAAATGGTAGAATCCTCAGGAATTTTTCTTATAAATATTAAACATTCTAGTCAGTAATTAAGAACATGTACTACCCTTGCAGAGGACCTGTTTCATTTCAAGCATGTATAATAGGTAGCCAGAAACCACAAATAAGTACACCTCTAGAGGATCTGATGCCCTCTTCAGTTCTCTAATGGCATTGGCTTACAAACACACACACACACACACACACACACACACACACACACACACACACACACACACAGAAGCACAATTTTAAAAAACAAAACTGAATCTTGAAAAGGTCGTTATCAGTGCTGAGGAGTCACAGGAATAAATATTTTTCCTTCCTGTTGAATCATGTTTGTGTCATCTATGCTTTATACATTTTGTTCTACCTGGGATTATGTGCATAAATCTATACATTTTTTACTATACATTCATTTCTGCTTATACAAACAAAAACTCACTTTCATGTCTTGTTCTTCTAAACACTCCTATATTGGTCCCTCTTTTGAATCCTGTGTATTTCCTCACAGTCAGTCTCAAATTAATTGCTGCTTTTTATTTATAATAATTAAATTGTAATTGGGCAAAAGGAGGGTGTATATATGCCATAAAATTGTAAGTGTCTTTTTATCTGTTTGAGTGTTTTTTCTTCTGAAACAGAATTCAGGTTCTCTGGAAGAACACCCAGATCTCTGGATTGCTGAGGACCTCTCCAGCTCCATGTCCTTCTCATTCATTTTATCACCTGTTGAAATCTTTTTTCCATATAAGAGTGTATGAAACACAACTTCATGTTTTTTGATTTGCTCACATTGCTTTGTCTCAACTTCAACATGACTTTTATCTAAAACGTTATAATAATTATTTCTGACAATTCAGCAACATAGCTCATGCCAGTTAATATACTTAGACTTTAGTTATGGTGAACTAGAACTTTAATTAGTATTGGGCATATTGAACAGGTTCTACTTCTTGATAGTTTCACTTTTTGGGTTTATGCTTCTGATATTTTACATCATTTATAATCTTCAATATGCTCAAGAAAGAATTATTTTTCATTGTTAGGGCTCAAAAATGTGATCAGTTGAAAGCTGAGAAGTGTAATCCTTAGGAGTAGGTAGACTAGTAAGTTAACTTTCTAGAATAAGGCAGAGGTAAATGGCTTCATGGGGGGGATACATTTTTTGACTCTCAGTATCCTGCAGGACCTTCTTGAGTCTATTCACTGTGGAGTTAAACTGGATATTAAATGACAAAGGATTTCATCAGCTCTAAGAGTATAGCTAGAGATCATGGAAAAATGACAATTTGATTAAGGTTGTAATTATACTGAGAGTGTCCCTGTTGCAAAAGAGAGAAAATATTAAAGAAGTGTCAATGATGATTACAGAAGAAACATATACAGGGCCACTGTGATAGTTAACAGGAACATTCCAATAGGAGTTTTAAAGGATTATTTGGATCACATACTAAAAGATATTAGCAGGAAAGACTAGAAGAATAAGAATTAAGAAAGGGTGACTGTCATATGCTGAGCCATAAATCGGTTCCGCAAGAATCACTGAACATTGCAGAAGAAGAGGCGGAAGAAGGAAAGAACTTGATGGGGTGGAGGGTGTGAGTAAGAGTTGTGAAATATTGAATGTAGGCATGAAGTGGCCATTGCAGTCTTGAACTCACAGAAGCTGTGAGTGTCTGCATATCAGTTACCCATGATAGCATCTATGAACACACTATCATGGAGGAAAAATTAGCTCACAAGAGGGGTCACCATGCATTTCTATAGATGTATATATAATTAGATGTTGGAGAGAGAGAGAGAGAGAGAGAGAGAGAGAGAGAGAGAGAGAGAAAGAAGAAGGAGGAGGAGGAGGAGGAGGAGGAGGAGGAGGAGGGGAGGGGAGGGGGTAGAGGGGAGGGGAGCAGAGGAGAGGACAGGACAGGACAGGACAGGACAGGACAGGACAGTAGGGTCCCTGGCAAGGTGCACATGATCCACATTCATACAAATGATCCTTCTTCTTTTATCCAATAAACAATTCTAATACAACTCATTGAGTCATTAAAAAAATAAGACATGAATGTAGTAAAGGGATCCAGTTGCAAATTAGAAGCCAATCAGTGGGAGTTTGAGGCAAACAGAAAGATTAAAGATATGTGATCAATTAGAATACGTCATATACATGTATGAGAATGTCATCAAAACCCATTGAACACAGTATGTACTATTTAAAAAAACAAAAAAGGTGTAATGTGCTGAGTTAAATCACAATTTTAGGGCATCTTCCTACTTTCCACTGAGTTATGTATTGCTCCACAGAAAGTACACCAAATGCCATTTCCTTGGTGTAATAGGTTGTAGTTCACTTTATTAGTTTCTGCAATAACATTTTATGAGCATGTGTTAAATTTCACCCAAGGTGGTCATAATAGTTATGGTTTAGCATGATCTGCTTAATTCTGCCAATCTACAAGCAAGTATAAAACCTATAACACAAAACCTATAACAATGTAAGTAAGAAAATTAAGAAATAGCCTGTGATCCAAAGGATTTTAAGATTAAATGGGAGCATTACCACACAGTAACCAAAGAAATCTTTATAATTTAACATCTTGTCCTTATTATCCCATGTGCACTTAGTTGTATTGTTGCTATGAAAAATGTCAGACACAAAAAACTTAAAATAGGAAAGGTGTGTTTTTAAATCATGTTTTCAAAGTGCTACCTTCACGGTTGCTAGTCTCCATTGACTCTTAGCCCATAGCCAGGCATAAAACTGGGAGTGTGCAAAAGGAAAAATCTGTTTACCTCCTGTTGGGAACAAAGCAAAATGAAGGCAGGAAGGAGCCTGGATGAGACATGACTTTCGGAGATCAGGAGATGCCTCTCTCACACACTTCTAGGGATTCTCCAAATAATATCAACAGGGAATTAAGTACTGAACACATGAGACTTTAGAGAGGTATTTTGTATACAAACCATAATAGTATATTATAGAAGCCCAAAGGTCTAAAGTAGACAATTATTTAGTCAAAGTAGTAGTGTACATGTAACTTAAAGATTGGTAAAGAAAGAACTGGATTATAAAACTCAGTTGATGGACTATCCAGGGCATTGCAAGTTTTTTTATTCTGGAGACAAATGTCAGTAAAACAAGATACAAAGTATTGGAAAATGAGTGCAATAGGTATTATGTATGTGTATATGTGCATGAATATCTGTGTACATGTAATCCTGTGCAGATAAATAACCACACCATTTGATAATCTGTATCTCTTCCAGTATTCACATCCATTTTCTTTTAATGTGTTATTTCTATTTAGAACATAATGAGGAATTGATTGTATGACTATACTCAATCTAATGAGAAAAGCATGGTGCTGGTAGCAATAGAAAATTAAATTGTACATTTAATTTTGAACTCAATTCAGTAAAATGTATTTCTTATCTTTCAAAAGAGTTGTGCACAGAAGAAAATATAGAGGGAAATGTAGGCTGTTTAAACTCACTTCCGGACAGATCAAAATGTATCTATCTCCACATCATCGGGCAGTGTCTCTATGGAATATCAGGGATGCCAATTTTTATCCTTGGCATAACCTTCATTGTTGACCACATTCCTACACGTTCAGCTGGCCTCTATTTAGGCAAGTTCTTTTAAAGTTATGTATGGCCCATTTGTAATAATTATCAGATTTCTCTGTGTTTTAATTGATAGTTAAATACTGTTGGCCCTGTGTTAACACTGTAGTAAGTAGTGAGGACTTGTTTACATAGCTTCAAAATCACATTGATACATCTAATTTATGAGATTTGGGACAGTAAAGCATTTAAATGTCACAAAAGGTTTTACAGCAATAGAAAGCATAAGTATGTTTCAAGTTTCAAAATTTTGTGTCTGTCTCTGTTTCTCTTTCCCTGAGAGAGTGGAGAGGAGTCTGGAGGATCAAGGAGAGTGTAGAGAGAGGGGTACAGTGGGGGAAGAAGGAGATAGCTACATGTGCTATCATCTCTTCCATTCACAATGTCTTTTGTAAACTGTGTCATACATTAAGTAAGCATGTATTCACTCCCAAATAATCTATCTGGTAACCAGTAATAGATTCTGGTCCTGGTCGGTCAGATTTAAGAAGTATTTTCACAGAGATACTAGATATCATTTTGAAAAACATAAACTTATTTTATACTTACTTGGAAAATGTCTGTACTGACATACTAAAAGAATACAGTTTATTCATGCTCATTTTGAATAAGTATATTTATGATACACTAAATTAATAAACTAAATGAGATATAATTATGTTCATAATTTTAATTAAATTTTATGAGTATCTAATACTTCATTAGATAAGACGATATGCTGCCAAGTTTAGCTGTTAGACCATGTTATAGATGGATCTTTGACGTTTTCTTAGATATGATTAACATTCACAATCATTAGACACTGAGTAAGGCAGTTGACTTTTGTGATTAAAAACAGGCCTCAGCTCAGACAATGTAGAGTCCTAACAGGGTAGACTGACTGTTCCCAAACAAGCAGCAATTGTGGCTCATGACTATGTTCAACTATAAGACAAACATTAACTCTTGCATGAATTCCTCACCAGCTTCCTGTCCTAGGAAATTGAAATTTGTTAGAATAAATTCTGGAAGTATTTACAATTACCTCTCTTCTCCTCCTCTTTTACACTGACTCTCCTTTCTTCCTCTCTTTTCCTATCCATGTTTCCTCTGTCAAGTACTAGAGAATAGCATGAAAAGCTTAGAGATATCACAGTTAGTTCACTTGTACTTTGTATGACCAAGTTTGATTTTGAAGCTCTTTGGTGCTCTGTTCATTTTCAAGCTGTTGGACATTCTGCACATCTGATGGGATACCTTCTGGGTGTCATAGCAGGAATAAGGAATTTTGCTACTTCCTCCCAGGAAAAAATAAATGAAGTGTAAGTCATACTACTTACTTTTGTATTTAGTTCATGCTGTATAGAATACTTGTTAAAAAGTTACAATGGTGTATAAATGATACAGAAAATAGGAAAATGTGGCTGATATGAAAACATAAGTACATTTATACTGTGAATTTGAATTTTACTGTTTGAAGTAAAATTTTAAATGTTTGTTGTTAAAATATGAAATACTCATTCAATATACTACAATAATAGTAATTATGTACATGATATATAGAAAGTTTTATCTTGGTTATTATTTAATTAAATTTATTTTCTCACACAATATATTCTGTTTATATTCTTCCCTTGCACTAAACTTCTCTCAGTTACCTCCCTACCCACATGATGTTATATACCTAGAGACAATATGTTTCCTACAGCAGAATGTCACTACCTGTAACAACGACACTCCAGAGGATGTCCCATGGCCAGGTGTTACCCAATACAAATGAACTCAATGCTTTTTTTTTTATGGACATATTTAAAAATTTTGTTTTGTTGTATGATGTATTTCTTCTTCTCATTGGTCTTTTGCTTGTTTGTTTTGATTTTTATTTGTCTGTGGTTGTTGTTTCATTTCTGTTTTGTTTTATGAATGAATGAGAAAGAAAAGATATAATATCATGTCCCATATGGAAAAACACTACAGTAGAAACTTCGTAAAAAGCACATATATGAAATGAATTCAAATGGACTCATCAAATATTTGGCAAAACAATGCACCAACTATATATCAGTGCTCTATTTGCAAAGAGACAGATATAGATCTATTTACATTCTTGTACATGTTGCTATCTAGTTTTACCACCACAGTTTTTGAAAAGATACTATCTTTTCTCCAGTGTATATTTTGGCATCTTAGCAAAACCATCCGGTGTCCATATTTGTGGAAATAAGTCTGGAACTTCAATTTGATTCCATTGATCAATACGTCTGTTTTTAAGCTAATAACATGTTTTCATTATGATAGTTTCTAGTAAAATTAGAAATTGGAGATGGTGATACCTTCAGTACTTCTTTCTCTATTTAGGACTGTTTTTCTGTTTTATTTGTGTGTATGTATGTGTGTGTGTGTGTGTGTGTGTGTGTGTGTGTGTGTGTCTACATATAACACTGAATTTTTACTTGCAAAGAATGGTGTTGCAATTTTGATGGTTTAGTTTTGTTGAATCAGCTGTTTGCTTTCGTTAGAATGGGCAATTTTACTCTATTTATCTTTGTGATCCATGAGAAGGTGGGATCCCATTTTCTGTTCTTCTTAATATACTAAGATTTTATTACACAAGTTTCTCACTCAAGAGACTTTTTGAAGCTATTGTGAAATGTCTTGATTCACTGATTTCTCTCTTAGCCCATTTGTTATCTTTATATAGGAAGACTGCTGAATTTTTGGTTGAAGATTTTGTCTTCTTCTACTGTGCTAAAAGTGTTTATTGGCAGTAGACATTTCATCATGGTGTCTTTAGGGACTTTCATTCATAAAGCATATAATCTGCAAAGAGAGATAATTTGAAGTTTCCTTTTGTATTTGTATCACCTCTCCTTCAGTTATCTTACTGCTATTTGGTTAGACTTTAAGTACTGAAGTGAGTAAGTGTGGAAAGAGTCCTTTGTTCATATACCTAATTTTAGTAGAAATGCTTTGACTTTCTTTTTATTTAGGTTAATGTTAGATGTGAGCTTGATGTAAATCATCTCTGTTATGTTGAGGTACGTCACTTACATCTCTAGAATCTCCAAGGCTTTTATCAGAAAGTGAGGTTGCATTTGTCAAAGTCCTCTTCTGTATCTAATATAATGGTCATGTCTTTTTGTCATTCAGTTTGTTGTCATTGAATTATGTATGTGGAATGATATCTGAGTCGCTGGGTTAAGCCTGCTTGATCATGAGGCTGACATTTTGGGTATGCTCTTGTACTCAGTTTGCAAGCATTTTATTGTTTGTTTGACAAAGCTGAATCTAGGATACCATCTAGCTTTTAAATAGTAAAAGCAACTACAAACTCAGAGAAATAAACATCTTTATTAGAATTTCTGAAAAGCAAGTGACAAAGGTAATGATATTAAGAAGATTAGAACAGAGATAGCAAGATATTTGATTGTATAGAGGTGCTGGACACCAATGCTGAAGACCTTTTTTTAGAATCAGGTCCCACCTAATAGAAAGTACAAACATGTGCAATTTATTAAATGAATAAAATAATTAAATTAAATTAATTGATCATTTAAATTAATTAGCTATTATTAATATATATCAATATTAAATTACTTTGTACTACATATTATGCAATATTTAATGTATTTTATATTATATAATGTGTTATATATTGATTCTATTATATATTTTATAAATTATGTGTTATAATATATTTTATTTGTTATATGTATAGGAGCATATATCTAATATAGTTTATATATAATACAGACATTATATATGTACACACACACACACACACACACATTCTAACTCATCCAATGATGACTGCCTATGAGTATAAGATCAGTATTTGTTCAGTCCATGAGGCTGGATGTCTCAGATGGTCTTCAGTATATGTGGAGACTTGAAGAAGTAGGCTCTAAGTCCAGTAAAGTGATGGATATGTTAGTGAGGGCAGGAATAAGCAGACAAAGAGCAAATGTGGCCTGAGAGAAAGAAGTCTACATGTTCACTGTTATAACACATGTTAAAAATTGAAATAATGTGTTCCTTAACAATATTTGAGAAATGTTTGACATCCTCTTTCCTTAAGAAAATGAAAACTGAACCTACCTTTAAATCCCCTTTCATCTTAATTGGAATAGCTATAATCAAGGGAATAAATGCTGAAGAGGGTGGGGGAGAGTATAACCTTTATTCACTACTGGTAGCAATATAAACTTGTACCATTACTGTGGAAGGTCCTCAGGAGATAAATTCTGAAAATAAGGGGCTAAAGATATATATTAGCAGTTAAAAGTGCTACCACTCTTGGAAAAGACATGACTTTGGTCACAACCGCCTGTACCTCTCATTTCCACATGCAATGGTTTATGCGCGCGCACACACACACACACACACACACACACACAGAGAGAGAGAGAGAGAGAGAGAGAGAGAGAGAGAGAGAGAGAGAGAGAGAGAGACACAGACACACACACAGGCAAATAATTTTAAAAGAAAGTATGGACATATGATTTCATTCTTCCAGCAAAAAAGTTAACATAGAAAAGCAAGCCAAAAATTTATCTTGATATGTAAACTACACAAGGCAAAATTAAAGCATCAGTAGCATAATAGATATTATAGAACAGATAATGAGCTTGTTGTAGGCCATTGGAAAATACACAGGTGGAGAAGATTAAAGATACTGAGGTGGAATAAGAAGAAGGTGTTTGGGAATGAGTGGAAAGAATAGATAAGGAAATTGTCAGAATTCAAGAGAGATTTTAATATGTCAAAGATATGAAAAGAATTTCCAGAGAAATAATCACTAAAATAAAAAGAATATAAATATTCAGGCACAATGCAATCAAATATCATCCAATAGATTACATTCAGCCAAGTCTATATAAATCATACTATACTGTAGCTCTCAGAGATAAAAGGTAATGAAACTATTCTCAAGGAAATGAAAGAATATAATATGTAAGAGTCCAAATTTACCTACTAACACATTTCTCAGCAGAAAACATGTACACATGATAACATTTATTTTTGCTTTAATTTTTAAGATTAGAATACAATTTCATTATTTCAAAGTCTCTTCCCTCTCATCGCACCCTCCCATATATTCCTTCTGGGTCTCTGTCTAATGCATAGTTCTTTTTTCATTATTTGTTGATACATACGTATGTGTATATATGTACATATAAATTCCTAAATACTTTTATAGTGTAGATAGAAAAAATTAGATATACTTACTTGTTTTAAAGATAAGCAAATCTATCCCACAAGAAATAATAAAGTAGACTACCTAAACTGAGGTTACTAAGAAAAAAATAAAAATGCAAAACTCATAGCTAAAATAATTTAAAAATCTGAAGCACCAAAATGGAATTTAATAATATAAGCGAAATGCACCTGGTTTTACCTCCTTACAAGAAACACTGTAAAGGAAATCAATAAAATTAATAACTATCTTGAATTTAGTCATTACACAAATATGTTAACTATCACATAAATTACAAATGCTGCATAGCAAGCTTTGATGATGCGCTGCCACTTTTTGAAAATGAAAAATTAGTAAGAAAGACAAATGATATCCTGAGAAGGTAGAGGAAGAGCCTTGGGGAGTGAGAGAAGGACCCTCATACCCAATGTGATGGAAGTCCCTGTTTGTAACTCCTCTGCCCTGGAGTCCCTTTGTTCAGTTTTTCTCTGCTAGATTTAAATGTACAGATTTTAGATTAAGACCTTTGATTCATTTTAACTGATGTTTAGAGTCAGAAAGATCTACTTTCATTCTTGTGCATACCAACATCTACTTTCCCCAGAACCAGTTTTTAAAGATGTCTTTTCTACAGCCTGTGATTTTCTCCCTTCATTCATAATAAGACATCTGCAGTGTAGCTTTTGTTTCTCACCATCTATATCACATGGTTTATGTATTTATTTCTATGCAATAATCATGCTGTATTTGGCACCATGAATCTGTAGTGAATCTGAATTTTAGAATATTTTTTCTGATTCCGTGAAGAATCCCATAGGTATTTGACAAATATTGCATTGTGTCTTTAGAAAAGTTTCAACAATGTGTCCGTTTTCACAATATTAATTCTCCTAACTCACAAACATGGAGGACATTCCATCTTTTACTATTTTCCTTTATTTCTACTCCAGTTCTTGACAGTTTTTCTAGTGTTCTGTGTACTTGACCAACTATGGTTGGTGGTAAAAGTACACTTTAACCTTCATAAGTTTTCCCATAGGTTCTTTTTTATTATTGTTGTTGTTTTTGTTCCAATGTTAATGTGGGTGTTTTTCTGATGTTTTTCTTAGTATGTTTATTATTGGTTCTAGAAAAGCCATTAATCTTTGTACGCCAATTTTCTATTCTACTACCATGCCAAAGGTATTTACAATGATAATCTCTTAAGAGATCTCAGAGTGATTCTTCAGGGTGTACTAAGTATAGAATCTTATCCTCTTTAGATTAGTTTCTCCCCTTCCTATGGATGATTTTTTTTTCTATTTCTTTTCCTCATCCAGCTACTTGGGTTAAGACTAAGAGCTCTCTTGATTGTGTGGAGAATAGATAATCACTTTACATTCTCAACTGCAGAAGAAAGGCTTGAAGATTGCATTTGTTTAGCACAGTGTTGGCTTCAGCCTTGGCTTATGACCTCTATTATATTTGAGTATACTTGAATCTTCTGATACTACTTTCTTTGTTGTTTTACTATGAAAAGGGTTTGAGTTTTTAATATAATATTTTTATAACTATTGAGATTATAGGTAATTTTAGTCTTTGATTATATTTTATGTGCTTTTAAAGCCATTATTAACAATAAGGAATTTTATAATTAAATATCTTCATAGTTACACTTTTTTCTTTTTTACCCTATTCTATCCCATGTCATATTTTTTATTTCAGTATTAAAAAGTCATTTTTAGTATTTGAAACTTTATTGTATGTTTTACTACCTGTCTACAAGCACTCTCGCTACCACATACACACAGACATATGTCAGCAATAATGAGCACTTGTTCTTTCAGATGACCTGGGTTGGGTTCCCAGCACTCACATGGTGGCTCACAAGCATCTGTAACCACAAGTCCAGGGTGTGTCTGACAGCCTCTTCTGAACTCTGCATATGGTGTACTACATACATGCAGGCAAAACACTAATATACATCAAATAAATAAATATAACAAGATCTTAAGAATACAATAATTATTTAAGATAAACACATATACTTCCTGTAAAATCCAGAATTCTGATAATGACTAAAGCACTTAGATTTCAACTAAACTTATGTGTTAAATTGGGAAGCATTATTACCTTTCCATAAAAGAAAACAACATGCTGTGATATATTCTCAGTTTTATAATGTTGTTCAAAGAAGGTTTATTATATGTTATTGGATATATGTCAGAAAAGTAATTCATGGGCCTTTCAGTTTGCTAATTGTTCTATAGAGGAATCACACGAGTTTTCAGCTTTTAAAATACTTATTTTGAGCATGAGCAAAATACTTGGATTTCAAAATGTATCTGGTAAATATGATCAACATTTTTTCCTATCTTTAATAGCTTGCTTAAAGATTCTCATTTAATTGAGGCCTCAGTTCCTCTAGGTGTACAATTACACATAGTATGTGCCACATGTGATGTGCTATTAAAAGCATACAAGTGGATTCAAATTACTAAGAAACACAAAACTTGCTGATATTACAAGCAACAGGGAGATAGGGCCATGGTGATCGATGTACTCTCAGTGGTTTGGAGGATTAATGTGAGACTTTTCATTTTAAGAGTGAAACTGAAGTCTTTCTAAAGGAAAGGTAGGATGTTCTTTAATTATAGAGTTCCTGCTCAGCATGCAGGAAACCCTGGGTTCAATCCTCAGCACTACAATAAATACACATCAGTAAATGTATATAACAAGAAAGGAAGTTGTAGAGCCTATGGATATTACATAGTAATATATATGACAAGCAGATCATGGAAATGAAGATTGGAACCTTATGTGATTGTGGGTGATATGTGTATTCCTGAATAACACCTTCAAAATATAAATATTTGCCTCATCAGTGAATAACACTGTAAACATTTCCTCATTTTTTGAAAGGAAGTCTAATAAACTCTTCAAGTATTGTAGGAAAAGAGCTCCCCCAGAACAAGATGATGCAGAAGTAAGAATCTTTCCTACAATAACTGCTTAGTGAAGATTTTAGTTCATAATAAAGGCACATTAATTTGTGTTTTATGCATGGGGTGGTTTGCTGAATATATATGTCTTCATAATGTGTCTAAAATGCTGGAGCATTGAATCCTTTGAAAACTAACTTACAGGTGATTGTAAACCAGCGTGTGGTTACTGGAAACCAAACGGTGTTGCTTCCAGGGCACTCAAGGCTCATAGTACTCTGCGGGGACATTTCTCTTAACTCTCAGCTAAGATATTCCATGGGTGTGGATCTACAAATACTAGTATTGGAATATTCACTGAATACTGTAGATCTTTTCCTAAATGATTCAAGCAAACAAAAACTTTGGTAACTTTGAAAATTATTTTATTAGGTTCAGCATTGATTAAAGAGAACACATGCTGTTAGCTCATAACCACTCTATGAAAGAGAAATTTAGCAAACCCCACTACAGGGCCTCTCATATTCCCCCTCTACCTTACCAGCTCTATAAGAAGCAAAAGAAATCTAAATAAGAATGCAAATGGGTCCAATAGGAAAACTGGAAAGACCATAGAAGTACCAAGTACACTTAACACAAAGGACCTAAGGATGGGGATTTCAGATGACATGTGACCTCAAAGTCAGATGCCATAAACAAGAAACGTTGTGCAAACTACTTACAACAAGATTTAAAGGAGCCAGATGTAGCAGAGGATGGCCTTATCAGGCATCAATGGGAGGAAATGCCCTTGGTCTTGTGAAGGCTCCATGCCCCTGGGGAATGCCAGAGCTGGGAGGCAGGAGTGGGTGGGTGAGTGGGAGAGCACCCTCATAGGAGCAGAGGGAGGGAGGATGGGATAGGGGGGTTCCAGAGGGGAAACCTGGAATGGGGATAATGTTTGAAATGTAAATAAATAAAATATCCAATAAAAGAAAAAAAATAAAGGAGCCAGATGAAGAAGAAGCAAGTTTTGGTTTTTCAGAGGCACAAATTAAAATAAAAAAATTTTAAATAGGAGCTACCTGAGTCATGTCACTGAAAATGGAAGTGGGGAAGTGAGGCTCTGAATGGAGGAAAATCAAAACAGTAACAGTGAATACTAACAATCGGCTTTTGTCGGCAAAGCCCCCAAATTATTAGTGACAAACTAGAAGTGGATTTAAATTAACAGAAAACTCTCCCATTCTCCCAACAAATTATGATGTGTTTTATAAATGTTCCTAATTAATTATTTTTTTATCTTTCTCTATTCAAGTGGACCTGATAAGTTGTATCTACTGCTGCAGCGCGGGTGGTGGAGAAGTTTTTTGTTTGTTGCTGTAATCTCATTTTGTTTATCTTTAATTACAACATGTTTTCCAACTAGTTTTCCAGGTGAGTATAAAAAGAATATAATTAGTTACAGTAATTTTTACCCTCAGCTCCCATTCTCAAAGCACAGACAAACTATATCTTCTTATGAATATGCTTTCCTACTGATATTGTTCTGTAACAAAGAAATATTATCATAGTGTAGTTGTTGTTTTTACCAAATTAAGCAATATCACATCCAAATAGTATATTTATGAGCTATCATTTTATTTATATATATTTGTGTTGCTCATTATTTCTTTTTAATAATCCCTTTTTCTTTAAAGTACATAGGTGTTTTTGAATATGAAAGTATACTTAAATCTATTTACCCTTGATTGTTAATCAGATTGTCTACAGTAACAGGACATATATAATGAATCCCATCTATCTATCTATCTATCTATCTATCTATCTATCTATCTATCTATCCATATTGAGAGATATAGATAAAATTTGTATTTCATATATATATATGTTTTATTTCACATATATTTATATTTCATATATATTTGTATTTCATATATATATATATATATATATATATATATGATTCATTAGAATGACTTACATGTTCTACTGCAGCTAATCAGAAAATGTCTGTCTGTACATGGATGGTCAGTTGTTGCTCAGTCCATGAATCTAGATGCCTCAGCTGCTCTTCAGAAATTACAGACATAGGCTCTCATGCCAGTGAAGGAATGGACTTGCTTGTGATGAAGGCAAGAGCAAGCACAGAAAGAGCCAAAGGGCTCAGGGGAAAGTCTGAATGGTCAGGTTCAGCTATTAATGAAATAGAGATGGAACTGAAAGCTGAAAGTACAATATACACAAACATTTGGAATACAGCTGAAACAGTTCTGTAAAAGAAATCTCATCACTAACAGAACCTATGGGAACAATTCATTTTTTTTTAAGAGAAGATTACTCCTGTTAGCCATGGCTGTGTTACAACTCACTCTATATACCATGCTGCCTATAAACTCAAAGATCATCGCATCTGCATCCCAAGTACTTCATTTAAGCTTTGTACTACCACCACGTGGCTACATAATCAGTTTTTAAAGAAATACAAATGAGCAGTAAATATTTGAAGAATGTTTGGCATCATTTTCCATTAACCACATGCAAATTAAATCTGCATTGAAATTTCATCTCCATGTGAATATAAATGTTGAAGAGAATGTAGGGGAAAGAAAAACCTTTACTCACTGCTGGTGGTAGCATAAACTTCTACAGTTACTCTGGAGGTTCCTCCAACAAAAATTCCAGAAATTAAGGGGCTGGAAAGATGTTTTAATAGTTGAGAATGCATGGCCCTCTTGCAGAGGATCTGAATTTGGTCATAACTACTGATATCTGTGGGCCATACAGGCAATTGCTTGTGCACAGATACTTTCTCACACACAAATTTATACATAATCAAAAATCTTTCTTAAAAACCTGAAAATAAAACTTATATGACATAATTATATGGCTCTTGCATATGTAGGCCAGGGTAGCTGTGTATCTTTTCTTATTGACCCACTATTTAAAATAGTTAAAAGATGGAACTTATCTAGATTTGTATAAACAGGGTAATGGGATAAAGAAAACATAGTTCCTATGGAGAGTGGAATTTTATTCAGCAATAAAGAAAAATGAAATCATGAGAGTGGGAGGAATTCTTAAGTTAATTCAAACCAGTGAAACTCAGAAAGCCAAATAACAAATGTTTTCCTTAATAAGTGTAATGTAAATTTAAAAATATGTACACGTACATGTATGTAGTATTTGTGTATCTGTGAGTGCATGTATGCAGGAATATCATGGGTCTGACAGCTAGAGAAATGATGAAGTGAGGGTCTGAAGAGAGCATAAGGGAAGCCGGATAGACACTGTCTTAGTCAGGGTTTCTAACAAATTGGGGAAGAAAGGCTTTATTCATCAGCTTACATTTCCACACTGCTGTTCATCACTAATGGAAGTCAGGACTGGTACTCAAGGAGGGCAGGAAGCAGGAGCTGATACAGAGGCCATGGAGGGATGTTTCTTACTGGCTAGCTTCTCCTGACTTGCTCAGCTGGCTTTCTTATAGAACCCAAGACTACCAGCCCACCGATGGTACCACCCACAAGGGGCCCTCCCTCCTTGATCACTAATTGAGAAAATGCCTTACACCTGGATCTCATAGAGGCATTGTCTCATCTGAAACTCCTTTCTCTGCGATAACTCCAGCTTGTGTCAAGTTGACACAAAACCAGCCAGTTCAGACAGCGATGAAATACAGGTAATACATGAGCAGAATGTGAGACTTTCAGGAGAGGAATCAAAGGGGGTGGGTGGTCATAACATGTGGGAGAGCAATAGGAAGACAGAGCAAATAAGAACAGAGTATGATGACATATACTGATAAAAATACAGCTATGACTACTTTATATGTTAACCTAAAATGTTTAAAGTAAGTGTTTAACAACTTAAACAGTCAGAGAAATGCTAAGTGAAACTGTTTTGAGATTTCATCCCTCACCACCCAGAGTAGCTGTCCTTAAGGAAGTGCCAATGAGACATCATCTGAGAAAAGTGAAGCCTTCGTTACTCTTACTGCACTATTCACAGCAGCCATGGTTTAAAGCCTGCCTAGAAACACTACAACAAATTACTGGGTGAGGAAAACGTCTTACCCAGGGCACTTCACTCAGATGTAAGGAATAGTCATAACACTTGCAGGAAAAAGGCTCTGAGGGAATGTACATATAGGAAGTGATGGACAAAAGGGGCTGCCTGCGAAGAAAAGATAACGGGGGTAAGAGAGGGCAGTGAGTAAGATCATGTCAAGTGAGAAAGTGTAATGATATGTATACAAGAATGAAAATATTATAATTACATTTAGTAATATTATTACTATTTTATTATTACTATGTAATTTTGCACAAACCTCTAACTTGATAGTGACATTTATTTCTACAAAATATTTTATGATACATAAACGATGTTTCACGGGGGGGGAGGATTTTTGAACTGTGGTCATCAAATGTTATTAATTGAATATGGCTATTCAATTCGACATTCAATTAAAAATTAATTCAGCCATAGATACCATACTTTCAGCAGTTAGAGACAGGCATTGTGGTCAACTGAAGAATTATACCAAAGCAAATGTGAGTAATTTTCATTATCAAAGAATTATGTTTTGGAAAGCACACCCATTGTTGAAGAATTTGCATTCTAAAACGCACAATGCTTTAGTGTGTTTAACATAACTCACTTGCCATCCCATGACACATGGGATTATTCTAATGTGTACAAATGCATGATGTATATATTCATATTGACTTGAAGATAAGAGGTTATTTTCCTTGCAACCTATAGGTGCACATAAGTTAAGACTTGCGAAAAGAAAGGAACCTCCCACCATTGACAGGAAACTTAAAGATAAGGATTTTCCACCTCATTTGAAGGGTTTTCTTCTTGCTATTGGGGTAAAGTAAAATATTTTTGTTAACAAGTCAGTTAAATTGACCTATGTAAATTTCTTATAGAGTTGAGAATGTGATAAACTTTCATTTGAATTTGCGTGAAAGGTTTGGAGTCTCTTAGATAAATTGCTAAATTATATATTTTCCTCATAATGGAAAGAAATACCCCCTTCTTTGATAAGGCTAAAGACCCATCTAGGGCTAAAGACTAATAAGGCACAAGTATAATTTTGACTTGTTTTTAATTGATTTGATACAATTTTGTTTTTATTGTCTCTAAAGAAATAAATATGACATTTAACAAAATTACATGAATTGGAGGAACTCTGTGTCAACATATAGACCCCCCCAACACACAAATAAAATCACAGTATTTAAAACAAAATCCTTTGTTTCTCTGTATGATAAACAGGTCTATCGTGGTAACAGATGTAAGGATGCATGGGGAGCCCCTTCCAATGCTCTAGTCCTATCTGAATTTTATTTCTCCTACTTATAACATTCTTTCTGGCATACAGTGTTCATAGTTGTAATTTTCACACACATTTCATTAATTCTTAAGAGTATTTCACACTGTGAATAACACTTTCAATAGTCTTGAAAATAACATCAATTGAACTTTCCTAGCTCACATTAGAATTGTACATCCTCCCAATTTTTAGTTCTTTTTTCTTTCTTAGAGATATTTATTCATTCATTGTTCATTTTCTACTCAAACCATCCCATTCCTTTTTAGAGGATATTTTATTTTACAATTAAAATATAACATGAGTCTTCTCTCTTTCCATTTCTTCCCTCTTTCAAATTCCATGTATAACAAACCCCTTTCTCGTAACCATAGTGAAAGAACTACAGGCAAATAGGAACACTAAAATAAAAATAAACAGCCTTCACTAGGAAAGAGGAACCTACTCCTTTCAATGTATTAATTAGCTATTTCTGTTGCACCTAGTCCGTTCCTCAATACATAACATCTCAGGATATAAGGACTGTAGTTGGTTTATTATTTACTTAACAGTGAATCTCTGCATATAAGTAAATATATACCATATTCATCTATCTGAGTCTTGGTTACCTCTCTCAGAATGATGGTTTTCTAATTCCAGCCATTTGCTTGAAAATCCATGATGTCATTATTTTTAACAGCTGGGGAATACTTCATTGTGTAAATGTACAACACATCTCTTATCCATTCTTATGGTAAAGGACATGGCATCTAGGAATTAGCAGAGACAGTGAAGAAAAGTCATCTCCTTTTGCTATGGTGCCCGAAATGAGGCTGGGGCATTATTAGGCCTATTTTTGTTTTAGGGAATTCTCAGTACAGCTTCCTAGACCATTTGTTAAGTGGGTTCTTTGCCTTCTGTAGACTTATTTTGTTCTTTGTATATTATCTTCATCTGTCACATATATATTTGGGGAGATGTTTTCCCATTTAGTATATCAACTCATTCTATTAAGAGTTTTCTTTGCAGAAAAGAAGCATTTAATCTTGTGAGATTCCACATCTCCATTGTTTACATTATTTCTCAAGCCATTGAAATCATATTTAGAAATCCCTTTCCTTATCTTTAAATGTACTTCTTATTTTATCCTGTAGTGGTTTTATAGATTGAGGTATAATACTGGGGTAGGTCACTGATCCATTTGAAACTTTTTTGTTCCAGGTCAGATTCAAGGATCAAACTTTATTCTTACACCTACAGATGTCAAGTTTTTCCAGCAACGTTTGTTGAAGATACTGCCTTCTCTAATCTGTATTTTTGAGCTCATTTGTCAAAACTACAGTGGCTCTAGTTGCGTGGAGTTATATCTGGTCTTCTACCACATTGATTACCAGGTCTATTTTTGTGCCTGTAGCATGTTTTTTTTTATTTATTTAATAGTAAGATTACGTAGTATAACTTGAAATCATGAACAGTGCTATCTCTAGCAGTGTTCTTATTGTCCAGGTTGCTTTTCGGCTCTTCTCGGTCTTTC
Organism: Uromys caudimaculatus; assembly: GCA_028551405.1. Taxonomy (NCBI): domain Eukaryota; kingdom Metazoa; phylum Chordata; class Mammalia; order Rodentia; family Muridae; genus Uromys; species Uromys caudimaculatus. Next base: position 84,976,294 of record CM052709.1, on the reverse strand, counting down.
ATACTTCCATGTTAATTTTGAGATTTTCTTGTTTGTTACTGTGAAGGACTAAGCTTACATTTCTTGTGTCAACTGAATTGATTTTGTCAGTGTTCATGTGAACAGGAGCTAGGGTCAGAGCATAGACTGCCTTCATGATATAGTTTTTGCTAACAGTTGAATCCTTTTAGAGCTAAGTGGATAGCTTATATAAAATTTATTTTCATCATTCCTATTTTCTACGTGCTTATTTTTATGAAATCATGAATCCATTGTAATAATTAACTACATTTACTCAAAATTTAATTCCATTTTTTAAAGTTGCATTCTATACCTCAGGCTATACTTGAATATTAACCCTTCTTCAGCCACTGGAGTTCTAGAGTTTCAGGTACACGGCTCTACAGCTGACCTATTTAATACTAATTTTATATAAATATTACATGCTCCTATTATTTAACAATGCAGAAACTAAGTAACTCTAAGTTGTTTACATTGTTAAATATTAGACTGAAATTGTTAACAATATTTTGTAAAGTCTAAGAGTGTTAAGATTTGTATTATTTTAAATTGTTTGAATAAAGTGAATTAACTCTCTATATTAATAGCGTTCATTATGATATGTCACTTACTGAAGATAGCAGACACTGACTGAATGATGAAAAATTAGTGTCCCTTCATCCCAACCTTACAACTTTTATGGATTTTTAGTCTTTAAGATACTCCTTTAAATTATGTAACTTATGTTTGGGGAACATGTGATCCCACTATACACAAAAGCTTATTCCTAGCATGATTTTCTGCAAACTTTTATTTATTCCCAGTTTTAATTCTATAACACTATTATAATCAGTGTTATATATGCAGATAAACTATTTTCTTAGCCCTCTAGATACTGCAGAGAGTGTTGTGAATTTGTCTTTCTCTTTAACTTATAATAATTAATGCATTTAGCTTCTCTTATATATAATCATTTACAAATTATGAGATTTTATTTGTGTTTAAAGAAAATAATACCCTATACCATATATACATATGTATATATACATATATATATACACACATATATACATATATATACACATCCATATATATACACACATATGTATGGATGTATATATACACATACATGAACAAGCCCATAAACTTTCACATCTATATATGTGTAAACATATACCACACTTATTTTATCAGTTTATTGATTAATAGGTACCTAGTTTAACTGTATATCACGTCACTTGTGAACATTAGTGTAATACTTCGAGGTATGTGTATTTATTGTTATGCTGGTCATTATTCTTTGATAGTACATGAATTTAAATAATCTTCAGTGTACCCTAAGCTCAGTATCATAAGAAGGACTTATTACCCAGAAAATTGTTAGGATGCTTTGCAAATTCTTAGACATGAAGCCTAAACAAAAGTCCTTAGGTCATTAAGCATGTAACCTGAATGAGACTCTGGAAGCGTGATCCATCATTTTCTCTCATTTCTGTCCTGGTCATGGTGTAAAGGGCTGCATGAGCATGTGCTACCTGAGCTAAAGTTAGTAAGACCATCAGCCATGGTTTGAATCCTTAAAGGTATCAATAGAAATGCTCATATTATTATATATTACATAGCTGGATCATATGGTAGGTCTGTTCCTGATTTTTTAGTAACATCACACTTTTTGCATATTAGCTGGACCAAACCACACCCAACCAATAAGTTATAAGCGCTTTGTTATTCTTCTTTGACAGGATTTTTGTTTTCTGAAGGTTAGGCTCTTTGATAATAGCTATTTGTTATCCCTGTGGCAGAATACTTACCTAAAGCAAATTAAGGGAAGAAGAGTTGAATATGGCTCAGCATTTTGGCCAGTGAATTCTGTAGCTGGATTTTCGACTGCTTTCTGTGTTCTTTTTTTTTCCTTCACTCTTTTCTGTTCCTCTTCTTCCACCCTTTCAATCCCCTAGCACTAGATAAGAGAGGATAGAGTAGAAAGAGGGCTACATTATTTTTACACTACTCTGTGCTTATTAGGAGCATCTAGTACTCTAGGGCAAGTTTAATCTCCATTGTCAGGATATCTAATGTTTTCTTCTTATTGTTAAATCGTGACTACTTTCAAAGAGCAACCAATCAAATACCAACAGTTCTTCATCACTTGTGGCCCTAGCATTTATATACCATTTTAAGAGACCTCAGAATTCCAAATGTTACACAATTACAGAGACTGTCTACAGCTGGCAAAATCATACCTATGCTAGATCACAAGGCAAATCATAGTCAGCTGCTGTGTACAATCTGAAGCAGTTTTATATCCTATACATGGGATTAAAACAAAATCGTATTCTTATATTTTTGTGGGGTTTTTTTTCAAAGAAATGAAAACCTCTCACTACATTGCCTCCGTTCTGTTTTAAGCCATTAAGTGTGCTGTGTGTTTTTGGGAAATTAGAAACAGGGCTAATTTCAATGAAATAAGAGGTTTTGGCATCAGTGGCCAAGGTTTTCAGGAGACCTCTCCTGCTTAAGTCTAATCTTTATCACTTTTAGTGGTATCAACAGTTTTTCTTTTCTGGAAAAATATAAACTTACCTGCATCCCCAATGCAAAACCGTTAAAGACTCCTTTCTGATTTTAACGTATCCTTAAAGTATATGGTTGATTTAATTCCACAGTTTTTTCTCTATAAACTTATGGCTTTTGGCTACTCTTGCTTGAAATGACATATATATATATATATATATATATATATATATATATATTGCTATGGGGGTCTTGAGTCAGGCTCCCAAATCCAATTTCACACAGTAAAAAAATTGTCTTGGATGTCTCTCTTGGACCTACACTCACTGGTCCAATGACTTCCCTTGTCATATGACCTGAACATCCCTGGAAGCATTGGCCTTCCTATTTGTTTACATTTAGAAAAACCATTGCTGGTAAAAATGGCTTGTTCACTTTTCCAGTGCAAAGTACCATATTTATCATAGTTACTTCACAGTGCATTTTGAGATCTGAGACCTTAAGTGGCTTGTCCACAGCCTCTTTGCCAAACAACTGTATTTCCTGCAACTGAAGCACCAGGAATTTGATATCAGAGACATCTGTCTTTCACTTGACCTATGATATGAGCATGATACCTGTTAAAACCAGTATTAGTTGTATCCCTTATCCACTTGTCCTTGGGTGCTGCCTGCATATGTAATTGTCTAATAACTTTCTACACTTAGTACTTCCATTTTCATATGCCAAGGTTCCTATCAATATCTGTCTTTCATCAGGATCTGATACGGTTTTATTCACAGGTGAGACTAATGTTTGTGAAAAAAAAAATCAGTGGAGTCTTCTCAGAGCTTTGTAAAACATTTGTAAATGAAATCAACCTTTTTCCTTGGCTCCTGAACTTTGTCCCAAGCTCTTAAAATCACTAAGTGACATTGTTCTATAGCAGCATCAACAAATTGAATTTGTTCTTCTGTATCAGGGTATTGCCTTTCACCCAGCAACTGACCTTTGACTATATTCATCCACCTTGCTCTGTTTAACTTTTAACCACTGAAATGATAGTCTTTGATCTGGTACAACTGACATTAATCCCTTCCAGTCTTGAGCAATAATTCTATATGGAGTAGCCCAGAATTTGAGTAACAAAATAAGACAAGTGCATCTCATGTGAAATCCTGGTGTTTTTACACCTTATATCTATCATGTCTGTAGGATACCATCCTATCTCATGATAACCTTGTTCTGTCCCATTAACAGGCATATGCTGTACAACTGCTGGGAAAACTATTGATTGTGATCTCCTAACCCAGGACCAGTTGACCCCTAACTCTCAAAACTGGCTGTTTCATCAAATTGTCCTTCCTCCTCTTGGACCTGACTGTCCTTCCCCTCTGTGAGAAATTCCCATTCTCTTGTTCAGTTCTCCGTTTTACTGCACTCCCCCCCCCCCCCCCAGCATTTCCACTTCCATCTTCATGTTTTTCCCAGTTGAACAGCCAACTCCTCAACACTTTCAGAAAATGGAGAGCAGAGTGAACCCTTTTGTATTCTCATTTCATCAATCTTTTTTCCCTCAGGTCCCTCAGTTTCCATACACAATTTTTCCAGCTGCTCAGCCATTGTCTCAACCATATATGAAACAAAGTTTAGGAAGAAGAAAAACAAACAAACAGACAAACACCGAGAATATTTTTTGGGAGCAAAACTGTCATGTCAAAAGAAAATATCCATCTCTTTACCACCCTGTCCTTTCCTCTGTAGCATCTGAAATCAAATTTCCTCTTCTGCTTAGCCCCACATTGGGTGTCAATTGCATCCAAAATTCTTTTGGCTACTTTGTACTTTTATTTATCATTTCTCAACTATTTATATTCTTTTGAGGCATATTCAGATCGTATGTCAACTTTTAAGTTGGATTATATTTTTCATCTTAATTTTCTTCAGAACCTGTCCTGTTTTATCTATTCATCCTTGAAACAAAGAATATGTGACAAGCATTTTTTCCCATCCAGAGTTGTGTTCATTCCAGAGGTTGTTGTCTTTCCTACACAGAAGGTTCTTGGTTTTTAAAATGATCTCATTTATCTACATTGCTCCTGTTTTCTGTATTTTTGAAGTCAGACAAAATATTATCATTGTTCAAGCTGATATAGTGAGTCTTTCTGTTCTGTCTTAGTAGATAGGATTTATGGTCTTATGTTTATATTTTAATCACCTTTTATTTGATCTTTTCTACAATATGAAAGACAGGATCAATTTACAGTTTTAAGCAAGTGGACATTTACTCATGGAAGAACCTGTCTTTTCTTCAGTGTATACTATTTGTACATTTATCAAAAAGCTGCGGGCTATAGATGACTGAACTAGCAGAATTTGATCTTTGGCTCACTGTACTCTGTGAGATTTGTCTGGGTCGTGCTCTTTAGTCTCAATATCAGGTATACTGACACCTCTAGCTCTGTTTTGTTACAGTTTAATTCAATTTATTGGCATCTTTTTTCTCTATCTACCTTGGAATTTAATATTGTTTTTAATAGTTCTAATATAATATTAGTGAAGGTTGCATTGAATATGTAGATTAGCTTTGTGTTTTTCAGTGTTGGTTCTTTCTATCATTAGTATGTATAGTTTCTTGTGTATGTGTGTCTACTTCAGTTTCTTTCCACAGTGTTTTACAATTTTTACTATAGAGGTGCTTAATTTCCAAGGTTAAACTTATTTCTGGACATGTAATTGACAGCTGTTTTTTTGTGAGTGCATTCATGATTTATTGCTCAGCAAGTTCATTTAGCTATGTAAATGTTACAATGTTGTGTAGTTTGATTTTATACACTACAAATTTTCTAAATTAAAATATCATTTCTAATAGTTTTAGTATTGAGTTTAGGTTTTTCTGTACATTAAACAGTGACAATATGCTGTCCTTTTGATACCTTTAATCTAAACCTAACATTGATTGGTAGAATAAAACATAATCACAAAATTGTAAATACTGGAGAAACTCATTTAGCATTGATATCTAAAAAATTAATGAAGGAATTTGAATGCAAAGTATTGTCTCAGTAAACATTTGGGTAAGTTGACAGACATATAATGATAATTCATGAAATAACTATATCCATGTAATAATAATCAATAAATTCAATGCAATGATAATATGGCATGTATTTTATATTTTAAAGAATAACAAATTTCTTATTTGAATTTAAACTATAGTTATAGAGAAGACAACTTATAATTGGTTATCTTTCTCTGTGTGTATGTGTTAAAGAATTAATTATTAGAATTAGCAATGGAAAGAATATTATATAGGGTATGCAATGATAAATATCAGAATTCCTATATCATATTAAGTACACAGACTGTTTATAACTTTACAATATTATTAAGACAAAAGAAAGTAATTAAAGCAGACCTTGAAATACATACATACATATATATATATATATATATATATGTTAAAAATAAGTTTTAAGCAATGTAAAACACAAAATAAATTATATAAGTTAGATAATATAAAGGAAAAATGTTTCTCCTATGAATGAATCTGTAGGCAGTATGGTAGATTAGTAATGGTTACCTAATGCAAGAAGTTAATATTTAGAATCAATAGGGAATTCTTAGGTAACCAACTCAAACCATAAGGAAGTGTAATAGAATATCACAGAAAAACACACACATTGAACACCTAAATTATATGGAGAAATACACCAGTTTGTGTTTATTGGCATGTATGTAGATGTTCATGTATGTTCAGGTTCACTTGGAAATATGTGCACTACCATGTGATATCCAGTTGACTTCGGATATGCTTCCTCAGGAGCTAGCCACCTTTATTTTCTTTTTTGAAACACACCAGCCTGGAACTTGATGTGTAGGCTAAACTAGCTTGCTAATAGGCCTCAGGACCATCCCCATATCCTCATCTCTCAGCACCGATATTATGAGTGTGTACCTCTCTGTATGGCAGTTTTAAAATATGAGTTGTGGAGGTTGAGTTCAGGTCCTTGAGAAAAGCAAGCATTTTACCAACCAAGGCATCTCTCCATCCCCAACCTGTACATTTATATTTGAAACCATAGAAACACAAAACAAATACTATCTTGTGTATGTCTGTATGAAAAAATGTAGAAGCTGATATAGATCATCAAGTATTTCCAATTACGTCATCTGTGTCAATCTGTGCTACTACTGCATGACAAAACTTAGTAGCTAATACAAAACTGTTTTACTTCTCAGTGTAAAATTTAGATGAGGCTTAACATTCTGAGCTGTACATGGCATTGCTACACTGCACACAGTCTGAAGGACAGAGTTATCTAGAGGCATTTTTGCTCTCATATTAGCTGTATTAATGGCTAGATTTTAGAATACCCAGTTGTAGCATGATGGAACTTGTAAGGTCTTTCCATTCTCAGTGACTTAATGACTTCTACAAGGGCCTACCAAACAGTAAATATTGTTCTGATGATTCTTAGCGTATAAGATTTTTCATTAGGAAACTGGAATCTCTGATATTGAGTTGTTATTGTATATAGATAAAACCTGAAGAAAAATTTGGACCAACATTTGAAATAAATTACCCATAAACCTCTTATCCCCAAACCCCTTCCAAGGATACACAATTCTAAAGCTACTCTGCCATAGGAGTTGAAGAGTACTTCCATACAGGTTTTTAATGTAACCATGTTTGTGACACTGGGCAGTTAAACATTACAGAAATATTTAATCTTATTTGAACCAATAAATACAGTGAGATCACATGATAAAATATTAGACAGTACTCACTAACTGAGATAAATGCAAAATATAAATGTATGTAATAAGGGACTGAGAAATACTTTCAATGAGCTACCAGATACATATAAAAGGTACATTTGCTGTAGAGAGAAACCAAACTACAAGTCTCTTATTGACTATTTTTATTGGGGAATTATATAGTTTGATTTTCATAATAGGAAACATTAGGTTTAGACTATAGGAAGACAGTTCTGCATGTCATGAGATAAAATCACTGTGATATGTTCTGTTCTGTGTTTCAGTATATGTTCAAGAACCCACTGTGGCTGACCCAGACAATGTCCAAAGTCTCAGAGAGCTTGACTTTTGATGCATCTTTATACTTTTTGCCCCACCATTTACAAACTCAGTTTTTAATAACGCCTGATACTTCCACTCTGCTCACAGGTAGATATTTGTTCTTATAATGTTATTTTAAAATTGTTCACAATGTGAATATATAAGTGATATATATTTTATATATATGTACATATATATGTATGTATGTATATGTATATTCATATTTAAGAAACATATCATGCAAGCAGAAGATGGAGAATGCAGTGTAGTTGAGTGTCCTTTGCTGAAACTATGAAAACAGGAATATTTCCAACGCTACATCAATATTTTTAATATATAAAATTTCACAATGCTATTTATAGAGTTCACTATCTTCCTACCATCTCATCTGCATACCTGCCTATGTCTTTCCCCCTCTTCTTTAGGAAACAACTCAACCCCACAGTATGTCATTCTTCTAAGTGCTTCTGTACATTTCTGCTTGTGTGTCTGCCCTTAATGTTTCACTAAAACATTTATATTTCCTATTGATTCTTCTACTTCTTTCACCAGGAACTCTACTTTTCAGATTCACATTAATTTGAAATTGACGTATTGTAATTATGTTGTGGTGTTCTTTTTTCTTTACTGCAAGAGAGATTGCACTGTTTATCCATTATATATAAGAGATATAAAATTAGATTTTATCTTAATTCTTCTAAACAATGTCATAATCCCTAAGTCCACTGATACTTTTTCATGCATATTGTACAAATTGTTCTATGTTTTGACAGAAAACCACAATTGCTTTTGCATACATTTCGGTCTTAAACGTGTTGAGAATGTGGCTCTCTAAAAGACATTGTAAATGGAAGTACTACAATGTTCTAGAAATAATCGAAAAGTAACTAACCTAGTAGTTAATTTTAGGCTATTAAAGTCAAGCAGGCCTGCCTGTTACGGCATTTAGTATAACCAGTGAAAGAATAAAAGAATATTCACATTAATCTTAAATAAACAAAACGACAAAAAGTTAAGAAAGAGTGAATACAAAGTATATGCAGAAAACAAAGCAATACAAAACAAAACAAAACAAAACAAAAACCAAGTGTTGGCAAGTGCAGAAGCCCTGTTCATTAGCAGATTACTAAGTTGTGTTTTGTTTCTATTTCTCCACTTTTGCTTTTTTCCCAGCTCATATTGTTCTTGTCATTTCTGTTTCCTATGCTTAAGTAGAAAAACCCTGAAGTATTGTGTATACTCTAGAGTCTCACATTGTTGTTAAAAAATGTTCATGTTGACAATCTATGGAAGATCTGAGTGATTGATTCACCCAATTCTAGTTCACATGAATGTTTGAGAAAGATTGCTATTTCAATTAAGTCTCTGGAAATGGGACATATATTCAAGTGGCTCAGTATTAATATCTCTCAGTAAGACAAATCCTAATTTCTATATGGCATGGACTATGTTCCTGGCTTGTATTGAGTACTCAGTGCATAGAAGTAAAACACTATTACTACCACCATGAACAGGGTTATAAATATTATCAAGCCCACATTTATTCAAATACCTTATGTTTTAACTAATTGTTTTAATTATTTATTTATATTCCAGATGTTGAACCCCCTCTCGGTCCCCCATTTCACAGTTAATCACATTCCCACTCCCTTTGCATCTGAAAGGGTGCTTGTCCCCAACCCCCAGGCATCTTCCTTCCCTGGGGCCTCAAGTCTCTATAGGATTAGGCTCATCCTCTCCAACTGAAGCCAGACTAGGAAATCCTCTGCTACATATGTGCTAGGGATTCTCAGACCAGCCCCCATATGTTCTTTGGTTGGAGCTTAGTCTCTGGGATCTCCCAGGGTCCAGGTTAGTTTAGAGTGTTGTTCTTCCTATGGATTTACCATTCCCTTCAGCTCCTTTAATCCTTCCCCTAATTCTTCCATAGGGGTCCCAGACATTAGTCTAATGGTTAGCTGTAAGTATCTGCATCTGTGTCAGTCAGATGCTAGTAGAACCTCTCAGAGGTCAGCCATATCAGACTCCTGTCTGCAAGCACAACATAGTAATGTCAGGGTTTGGTGTCTGCCTATGCGGATGGATCCCAAGGTCGGCTAGTCACTGGGTGACCTTTCATTCAGGCGGCTCTGATCCATTATTGTCCCGGCATTTCTTTTAGACAAAAACAATTCTGGACCAGAAATGATGACTGTGCATTGGTGACCCCACCTCTCCACTGGGGCTCTGTGTATATACTTGAGGTGGACTCTTCGAGTTCCCTCCCCCACTGTTGTGCAATTCGGCTAAGGTCACCCCCATTGAGTCCTGGGAACCTCCAGATGCTGGATATTTACATGCATTCTTCTGAACCTCTTGGGCTTTTCTCCTGTTTCCCCTCCATACCTTATTCTATGCTCCCTTCCTCCCACCACCCAGATCCCTCCCTCCATCTGTCTTTTGTGATTATTTGTTCCCCCTTCTAGTGGGATTGACACATCTTCACTTCAGCCTTCCTTCTTGTTAAACTTCTTAGCATCTGGGCGTTGTATCTCGGGTATTCTGTACTTTCTCTGGCTAATACCCACTTATTAGTGAGTGCATAACATACATGTCCTTTTGATTCTGGGTTACCTCACTCAGAATGATATTTTCTAGTTCGATCCATTTGCCTGCAAAATTCATGATGCCCTTGATTTTAATAGTGCATAGTATTCCATTGTGTAAATGAACCACATTTTTTGTATTCATTCTTCAGTTGAGGGACATCTGGGTTGCTTCCACTTTCTGGCTGTTATGAGTAAGGCTGCTTTGAACATAGTGGAGCATGTGAAAAATAGCATGTTTACTAGAGTTTTTTGTCGGTTTGTTTAGAAATCCATACTAGAGTGAATGAGATCTATGTGCAATTTTTCTGTGCTTTCAACAGACTATGTTTAACAGTATTTTATTTTCCTTTCTCAGGACTATTTGTAATTCCAGGAGGTGTAATTGGCCATTTTCTTGGAGGTTTAATCGTTGACAGATTGGAAATGACTAATAAGAACAAGTTGAAATTTACTTTAGTGACAACTGTTGTATCAGTTGTGCTTTACCTATTAATTTTTTTTGTAGAGTGTAAAACATCGAAATTTGCTGGAATCAATGAAGATTATGATGGGTAAATGTAAATTTGAGTACTATATTTTTAATCATAACTGAAAAGATATTTTCTAGACCAATAATTCAGTAACTGTATATATGCATATAACTTTTGGAATTATTAATCATACAAATGAAGTATAAAACATGGTTTTACTTTTCATATTAAGTATACATATCTCATAGAGTTATATTTATTTGTTATGCATTCATTAGTCATTTGTGATCAAAACTTTGTGTTAGGGTATGTAGGAAATACAAAATGTTACAAGAGTATGTATAATGTGATTTAACATTGTGTTCTTGAACTAATCTCTTTACTTTAAATCTACTCGTTAATGTCTACAAGAAGATAGAGAGATCAGTTCACATTCTTTCAGAAGACATAACACTAATAATTTAGGAAGAAACTTGTAAATTGGACTTAATAATAATCGAAATCTGCCTTTTCAAAGGCTTGATCTTCTGTTTTCTTGTGGGGCCATGGTTCAGACAGGGACTCACTACGTATACCTGGCTGTCCTTGAATTCACTATGTACACCAGGCTGGTTTCAAACTGAAAGAGATCCACCCTCTGTTGCCTCTCAAATCCTGGGATTAAAGTTGTACACTACTATATCTGGATTTCAAGGACTCTTTTAAAAAATAATCCACAGATTGTAAATAGAATTTCATCAAATAGTATTTATATACACATGGAAAATAAGCATATACAAATGAATTCACTCCCATTAGTCACTAAAAAACTGTCCCATATCAGGATGCCTAAATCAGTGAAATCATACTGTTACAAAGAATTGTGGATAACAATTGATGCTCCTCCATACTGCTAGCACAAATTCAACAGTGAACTGAGGGCATCCCTGCAGATGTCATGGAATTAGAGAAATGAACCACAAAGAGGTGAGAGTAAATCGCTGTTCAAGGTTGACCTTGTCAACTTGAATCAAACTTTGGGGAGTCTGATGCCAAACTGCTCCTGTGCCAGCCTTTCCAACATCTGCTTACTGAACTCCAACCTCGAGTACATCATGACAGATGTTAGCATTCACTGTACCCTTTTGTACACTCGAAACCCTTCCTTAGTATTCTCCTTCTCTCATGGTAGATCAGTTTCTGTTCTCAGTGAAGCTCTGTCCTTCATGTGTTAATTTATACATGAGATCAGTTAATATAGAGCCTCAGTCTTGCTGCTGTGCCTTAGGGGTTGCATTTCTCTCAAAATTTAACTGTCTCTAGAAAGCAACTTAAAGAACAGATTCAAATCAATAGTAGCGATAAGCAGATAAGATTGCTTCCAATTGCTATAGCCCCAAAATTTTAAATTTTGTTCTTTTAATTTATCTACAACAAAAAACTAAGTCCTCATTTAAGCATTTATTTGATGAGCAGGATAGGAAAATACCCTCCACACATTGAATGCCCACTGTCTCAGGAAATTTAATCAGCGTCAGCTGAGGTGTTTTACATCCTAGTTGCAATTGTCCCTGCACTAGGCTTGGGCTCTTTCAGATATTTTTCATCAGGAAGAGACTGATACTGAGTTATTCCTGGTATGAGGGGAAAAAAATTCTCATGAAGGGACCTTTGATTGAATTATTCCTGCTTTGAGAGAAAAATAACAAATAAACAAACAAAAACAAGGTACTAAGCTCATGTTGCAGGTGCTAGAGCTCCTCCTGCCATTGCTTGGAACTCAGGTGTTGTTATTCTGTATTAATGAGCTCTGACAGGAAGGGCTGACAAAAGGCAGGCAGCAAGAGAGCTCTGAGTTCTTGTCAGATCATGAGAAGGGTCAGTTCAGAACCTGTGTAGCTGGCCTGGAACCTTTGGAGGCATGGAGTCCATTCTGCCTTGCATAGATGTGACTGGCAGAAAATTCTTTCTATCTATCTATCTATCTATCGATTGATCTATCTATCTATCTATCTATCTATCTATCTATCTATCTATCTATCATCTATCTACCTATCTGGGTTTTTCAAAAACAATTGACAGGAATTATTATCTCCCTTCTCATAGGCTATCTTCATATTCACTATAGCTATGAGTATTTTATTTTTCTGGATGTTAACAAATATTTTAATGATTATACAAAATGATTTGTCAGAAAGACTGAGAAGTTAATACCATGTTAGTACCACTTTTCCAAGAGTCGAAACCCTTTTCTGTGAGAGGCTCAAGTATCCTGAAATCCTAATATCCGTCTAATGAAAATGTTTTTGTATTCTCAGAGGGCACTGTGCTCCATGTTTTGGACTAATGGAAGGGGGCTTTTGTAGATATCACAGCAGGGAAGAAAAATAAACTGTTAGGAGGTGAGAAGGAAAACTTGGTTCTGATTGACTTTGTCCATATGAATCAAATTTCAGGGAGTCTGATGCCAGGCAGTTTTATTCAAGCACAGAATTATTTGGGGAAAAGTGCCCTGGTGTACAATCCTCAGTGCACAAAGAAGCATAATTACATTGAAACTCAACTCAAGGTCCCTGTCATTTATTCCAAGAAAATTGGTGTATAGAGATAGGGTGCAGTACTTGTTAGACATAAGGAAGGATCTAGTGTGGTCATAGGCATACATTTAGGGTAGAGATTGTGTAGTCTTCTAGTCACCTCTGTTCCTGGTTTGGGGAGTTCTGGCAAGCTGATAGCTGTACAGGTAATGTAAGGACCATTTAGATTACCTTCAGTCTTGGCTGAGAGAGCTTAATATGGCCTACCCCAACAGATAACGCAGATCTCCATGCTAGTATTACATCCAATTTGCAGATTTTTGTATGGAAGGACCAGATATACATCTAGTTCTTTGAGAGAAAAATCTGTGTGTTTAATATTTCTGGATTCCCTGCTGATCTATGATCCCAAGAGCCTTTGTGTTCTTAACAACAAACCATGCTGAAAAACTGACAGTTTTTTAAAAAAATTTTTTTAGGGGTAACTAGAGAGGTGGTGCAGTGTTTAAGAGTACTTACTTGCTCTCATTCCAGAGGCCCAGGTCTGGTGCCCAGTATCCACGCGGAGGATCCTAACTGTATTATCTCTAGTGCAAATAGATCCAATGACTTTCTTTGGCTTCCATGGGTGCTGCACTCACATGGTACACATACATACATTTGAACAAAGCGCACACACACACTCACACACACACACAAAATAATTCTAACATAGTTACATTAAAAATGTTTATACAATTTAAGTATTATAATATACAAGAACCATGAAAGCATATTTCTATATAAGAGCAAACAAAGATCATTAGTGCAAAAGAAGCAAGGAAAGTATGTGTCATATGATTACTTTTTATAAAACCCCAACACATTAACAGGAAGAGAGTACTAATAAGTATTAATATGTAGTAAATAATTAATAAATAAGTAAATAAGTACTAAGGTGGTAAAGTAAATCTTTGAATGGGTCAGCCCATTTTAAGTGGTTAAGATTTTATTTGTTAAAAAGACTCTAAGGCCGGGCAGTGGTGTCCTTTAATACCAGCACTTGGGAGGCAGAGGCAGGTGGACTTCTGAGTTCGAGGCCAGCCTGGTCTACAGAGTGAGTTCCAGGACAGCCAGGGCTACACAGAGAAACCCTGTCTCGAAAAACAAAAAACAAAAAACAAAAAAAGAAAAGAAAAAAGAAAAGAAGAGGAAAAAATAAGACTCCAGAGAAAATTTTATTACAGCATCAAAATAATTCGTGTGGTACATTTAAAGGATTTTATTTATTTTTAGCTTATGTGTTTGAGTATTCACTCACATGTAGGTTTATGTACTATACGCATACCTGGTGCCTGAAGAGACAATAAGAGGGCATTAGACTTCCTGGAATTGGAGCTACAGATGTTTGTGAACTGCCAAGTGGATGTTTGCAATGGAATTTTGCTCCTCTGAAAGAGCAAGAAGCAATCTTAAAAGCTAAACCATGTCTCCAGGACAAGAGTGGTACATTCTTAAATGTGCATTTTATTATTTTTTATACCGTAGTAAATCTATAAAAAATATCTCCATAAGCATATTGATGCATCTTGTGGATACCTTATGTACACATTACCGATTTAAATGATGGTATCATAATTGTGACTAATCTCAACTTCACAGCTTTGGTATTCTTGGAAACCTCACAGCTGAATGCAATAAACATTGTGCTTGCACAACTATCCGCTATAGTTCCGTATGTGGAAGAGATGAGAAAGAATATTTCTCTCCCTGCTTCGCAGGTTGCAGAGCTACTAAAACAAACTATAATGAAAAGGTAAATTTTCTTATGCTTCTTCCTCTCTGGTAAGGTGCTTAATCTGTAGGTAGTGATTAGATTTTACTTTTATCTTTCCAAAATTTTGCTTTTATATGTTCCTTAATTAATTTTAACAGAATGGAAATAATACCTAGATTTTGGTTACTGAATTCCCTTTTAGCAAAATTCACTGTAATTTGAACACAAGCTTTCACACACCAAAGGGTCACCCAGTGCTATCCTGTGAGTCATCTTTCCTTCAAATGTACCTTCTGCTGAGATTCAAAATTTCTACTCTGTATTTTCCTCATATTTCTCTATTTCTGCTACACAGAAATTCAGATATGGATGTGATATTTTAAACTGGGTGCTTGAAACCAGTGCTCTACCACTAAGGATATCCCCAGTGCCCAGTATTTTTGGTTGTGCACCAGATCTCACCACACACACACACACACACACACACACACACACACACACACACACACACACACATATATATATATATATATATATATATATATATATATATATATATATACTAGAAAACTAAGAGCGATAGAGAACTCATATAAATGAGAGAAATAGGAGTTAACCAAATTGAATATGCTGAAATTTCATTACATATAATAGTGACTTGAACCTTCTACTTCCAGGTCTGCTGCCACACTCACAACTGTTTTCTTTCTTTCTTTCTTTTCTTTTTTTTTCTGTTTTTGTCCAGTTTCTGTTGTAGAGAGCAATTGCCTATTCTACCACTTGTCTAAATTTATAGGGTTCTCTTTTTAAAAATTTGTGTGTAAGTGTGTGTGCATGTGTGTGTGCATGTGTGCACAAGTGAAGCACAACTGTGCATGCATATCAGTATTTGATTCTTCAATATGCAAAATGTATTCAGCTAGAAATTAGGTAAATAGAGCAGTGGTCAGAGGACAATGTTTGATATCTTTCATCAGAATCATTCCACCTTGAAATTTTTGAGGTTTGGAGCTCTCCCAAGTAGGCTAGAGTACCTGGCCCCAAATCCCCAGGGAACCACATATTTCTGCATTCGCAACGGTGGGTTTATAAGCATACCACCATGCCAGGCTTTGAATGTGGGTACCATGAGGCCCCCATTCTTGGCACCTCACTGAATTATCTCTTCTGTTCCTGTGTGCATGTTTTTTTGTTTGTTTGTTTGTTTTTATGTACCTTCCCTGATGCTCCAATTCCAGTGAGTCTTCCACAGGGTGACCAATTTGCTCCTTGTACTTTGTGGGCCTTCTGTCTCAGGTGTACATCATTGTTCTATCAAGTATTCTAAAATGACAACAGTAATGACCACCATGACTCAGAATTCTGCAGTTCACTCTGTAGCTTCATCTGTCTTGCATTGGTCTATAATGCAGTGTTTCACATGCGTCTAGCTGTAGGCTATTTGGAATGCTGGGGCTTTAGCCAGATTGCAATATGGAGTTTCTATACATAACAATAGTTCTAATCTCATCCTTCAGTAGGCTAGACCCACGTTCACCATTGTAGTGTCAGAGCAGCACAGCAACGGTGTGACAGCTGAAACCCAAGCTCTTGCTTTATGGGTTGATTCCATCACAAGGCCAGCCCCAGATATATGAGTGGAAAAACAGATTCCTCTTGTGGATGGAGGGAGATGCACACACAAAAGAATCAAAGGCATTTGAAAAAGTCCACCTTGCCTACACAATAGAAAATCCAATTTAAAAGTGCTAAACATATTTACCCCTTTAGTTGTATTTTTCTTAAAGGATTTTTATGCTGCATTCTTAAGATTCTTTGATTACACACTCCTGTAGGGAACAAGTGCCTATGAGTAAGAATCTCCTTGCATTCTGTTATTAATCAATTAATATTCCTCTTCCCTTATCACTTTTCCTAAAGTATGCCCTTCCCCTTCCATCATAGCAAGATAATGGAGGCTTCTTTTATCAGAGAGCTTGCTTAGTGTTGCTCATGAAAACTGCTCTTTTAAGCTGCCCAAGCTGCAGCGGAAGGCTCTGAGTATCTTTGCCTCACTCTTAAGTGGCAAAGCTGAAATCTGTCAAAAGAGAGCCATTGACAATCGGCAAATAGAAAAACAACTCCAAAATTTTAATTAGATGTTTCTGTTCTTTTAAAGACGATTATAGTTTGTTTTTGTTTTCCTTCGGAGACTAACAGGTCTGTTTTGGAACTAGGGTGCATAGCTCTATGATCACTGATTACTGGAGCAGTACTCACACTGATTGAGACCAGACCCAGCATGTATAGGTGCCTGGTCTACTGAGTGGATATGTCTCTACATGCTTACAGTGGTGGAGTTTCCTTTCCCCTCTGCCAACAACCACAACATGATCAGTAATGAGAAGTAATTATGGAGAGGAAGAAAACAAAGGCATGAATTTTGTGATACTCATGCATTGCACTATCAGTGACTTCATTGTTTCTCTTGGCAATTATTAAATACATCTGTGCATGGCCCAGAGATACAGACTGAGGTAAAGAAAGATGCATTTGCAATGGCGGTTTAGGATGTTTTTAGTGTCACTTCCCAAAGCTTGCAGGGGGTGGTGAATAATTACTTTTTCTTTTTTTCTTTTTCTTTTTTTTTTTTTTTGTTTTATTTTTACTTTTGGATACTTTATTTACATTTCCAATGTTTCCCTCTTTCTAGGTGTCCTCTTTGGAAACCCCCTATCCCTCCCCTTCCTGCCTCTATGAAGGTATTCCACCTCCCACCCACCTGCCCACCCACTCCTGTATGCTAATTATGTTTTCTTTAGTTTTTACTTTTTAGCTGGAACAAAATTATGGATCTAAGTACTAAAAAATCTTGTGTCTCTTTTCCTCTGTCTCCTGATTTTTGTGAAGTAAAGAGAGCAATAAATAGTATATTTACTAATTCTCAGACATTATATTAACATGTTCTGTAGCATTTATGCTTTAGTTCACTACAAGATTTTTGACAAGCATTAGTATGAAACAGATTTATGACATTTATAAAAATCATTCTTCTAAAATGTTATATGTTTAATAAGTATTTAAGTTTTTAAAGAGAAATCTAAATGTAATTAAAAAGCACTATTTGTTATTGTTGTTAATCACTTACCATATCTAACTTACTAATTAAATGTTGTTATAAGTGTGATAGTTTGGACATAGTTTGAATATGTCCAACCGAAGTTTCTGTGTTAGAATATTCGTCCAGAGTGGGATGGATATAGAAGGTGATAGGCTCCTTACGATGGGAAGCCAGGTATGAGGATGGGATATTTATGTGTTTTTAAACTTTTTATTGATTCTTTATGAGTTTCACATTATGGACCTCAGTTCCACTCATCTCCTTTCCCCTTGTATTTGCACTTTTCCCTTGCAACCTCTGTCCTAAAAGAAAGTATAAAACAAAAAATAAATAAAACAAATCATAGAAAACATCTCATTGGGAAATCAGTAGTTTGTCACAGTGTGTCCCACAGAATACCCCTCTGTCCACCCATCTTCAATTGCAAATGTTCTTTGCAGCAAGGCATAGGTCTGGATCAAAGTCTCTGACTGCTATCACATGATGAATACTGGATCCTTAATGGTCATACTCCCTGTTATCAAGTTTTTGCCCTGTGTCATGGATATCCTCCAGTTTTGGATCAGCAAAACTGGCCCTTTCACATGGTCTGAGAGTTCACAGATGATGTGGATTTTCCGGCATGCCAACAAAAAGCCTTGGATTTGTACCTGGGTCATAGCTGAACTGGTCAGTGTGTCAGCTCTCCCTTATCCACACCACCAGGGCCAGCTCACCAGCACTGTTCCGACTTGGCCACCCAGTCTCAATGTTAGCAAGCAGCAGGGTCAGCTCTTCTACTCTCATGCCCACAGGGCTGATTGACCCACACCCCACACCTATGCCTCTAAAGTCAACTTCAGAGTGCGGCTCAATCAAAGGCATGGGGTTCACTCTCTTAAGTTCTGCAGCCGGTGAGGGCCTTGGCCAGTTCTCCCTCTTTCATACATTTTGCGCTGTCTCAGCACTGCCTTTGCCATCAGGGCCAGATCCACTGTGTTGTCTCAGTAACATACAGGGCTTGCTTTTCCGTATGATATATCTAGGAAGAGGTAGGGTTGCTCTCAGGATCTCAGGACCAACTCTCCTGACTACTGCAGGTGGCAAGGGGTAAGCAGAGGAGAGCATCGCCATTGAGCCCACGCTACCTCGCAGCAGATGAGTGGCTGGCCAAACCTACTTAGCTCTTGCCCTTGAAACTGGCTCACCAGAGCTTCTACCACCAGGGCCAGCTGTTCACTGAGATGCTAAGCACATTGTCATATTGAGCTACTCCCCTTTGTGGGAGATTTGTCTAAAGGAATTCCTTATGGTTTTCTTACATTTCTACAAGGCACAACTCATACACAATCCGTACCAAATATAAAACGTTTCCATAAAATATGCATGCACACACACACACAGAGTTTATGGTAGGACTTGATAGTTAAAAACGAGAGAATCAAAATATTTGCAGTGAAGTGTATAGCTACCAGAAGTTGTATAAAAAGACAGACATGTTTCAAATAAGAGCTTTGAAGCAAAATTGACAAAAGCAGATTATATTTATACAAATTTGATGTGGATGGAAGACTGTACAGAATCAGCATTAACTTGAAATGGGAAAGAATTAAAACAAAATAATTTTGATAAAACTAAGGAGAAATGCTACATTTACTAAAATTAAAAAATGTCATTTTAGTAATCTGGATAATGGAGCTCCTTGAGAACACATTTCTATTTCTAAAAATTGCTCATATTTTTTTTACAAATCTATGTAATAAAAACACTTGTTTTTTTATGATCTTATATCTTTAGCTGGTTCTTATATTTTTATGTTTTGATGTGGTATAATTTTCTACCTGCCTGAAGAATTTCTCCATATTTGAAAACTTTTCACTAACCATGGGATGATGCTAAGTTGCATGTACTTTGTACTTTCCACAAACACAAAAAATACGCAGTTTTACACTTTCTGTACTGTGACAAATATCTGAGAGAAATTGTGGTTCTTTGTTTTAGATTTTTAAAAGTCTTATTTCTTTCTTTACACTCCATATTTTATCCACCCCGTCCACTCTCCGACTGTTCCATATCCTATACCTCCTCCCACCCCCTGGCTCCAAAAGGATGTCCCTACTCCCAACCCTCACCCAACCAGACCTCTAAACTCCCTGAGAAACTATTTAAAGGAGAAAGATTTTTTTTTCTGGCTTTCAAATGATAGTTCATTGTAGTTTGCCTGCTTTAGTTAAGTCTGTGGAGAGTCACTAATGCAGATCAGGGCTCCTCACCTTACTACATTCAATAAGGAGAGGGAAATGTGTGTCTGTGTGTCTGGGCTAGCTGACATCTGGCATTTTTATTTCCCTCTGGCCGATTTGTATTAGGTATAGTGCTTACGTTCAATTTTATATATATATATATATGCATGCACAGGACAAACTGATAATCAAAATTCACCACAACAGAGCTGTATTATCTTGTCTTGTCTCCAGGCATTTAGGATTTTCTCTTTGTGCTTTCTGTAGTAGCATGGATATAATTTTCATTTTATTTCCCCTGGAATTCACCATGTTTCATAAGTCTGGATCAATTTCAATCATTTGCTATGCTATCTATACCTAGCAAGTTACTAATACACTTTTGACAGAATCTTGAATCTTGTGTTCCCTGCTTTGAATATCTGGTGTCAGGAAATGCCTGGTAGTGTTTGAAGGTGGCTAGTTAGGTGAGATTTACTCAGAGTGATCTTCTTTCCCTCATTACACTTGTAATGTACTAACAGTCATAGAATCTTTGCCCTAGTTATTATGAAGTTAACTCATAGAAGGAATCACCACAGCCATGTTGAATTTCTTCCTAGAACAGATGGGAGGGGACTTCTACACTATGCCATATTTTTAAATATTTCCTATAGGTTTTCAACTCTTTTACTTAAAAAAAAAAAAAAAAGATTCTCTTAGCACAAAATAAACCCTGTCCAGTTTCCTTTCCCTCCACTTCTCCCAGTTTCCCCCATTTCTGCACTCCTTCAGATCCACTCCCATTCTGTTTCCTCATTAGAAAAGAGCAGACTTCTAAGAGACAACAGTCAAATAGGACAAAACAAGATATAGCAAAACAATGCAAATTCCTTCATATTCAGACTGGACATGGAAAACCAAGAGGAGGAAAAGAGTCCCTAAGCAGGCAAAACAGTTGGATGTACACTCCTCCCACTGTTGAGTCCCACAAAAGCACCAAGCTTGTTAGGCCATAAATAAACACAGAGGACCTGGTGTAGACCCATGACAACCATGTGCTTGCCATTTTAGTCTCTTTGAAACCATGGGAGCCCTCATAGTTGATTCAATGGTCCAGGTTCTCCTGGTATCTTCCTTCCCCTCAGACTTCTACAATTCTTTCTCTCCCTCTGTGTGGGGTTTCTCTATATCCCAGTGGAGGGATCAAATGAATCCTACAGTTTAGACTCTCTCTCCCATAGAGTGTCTGGCTGAGGGTCTCTGCACTACTCCTGTCTACTGATGGAGGGGGCCTCTCTGTCGACAACTGGAAATGGCTCTAATCTATGAGTAGACAGAATATCATTAGGAATCATTTCGTTTTTCTTTTTTTTCTTTTTTTTTTTTCTTCTGTCAGTCATGTTTGAGCCTAGGTCACTGGGCTATCCAGTCTCCAGGTCTTGGGCATCCAGGCAGTGCAGGTCATGGGCTCCCTCTACTGGCATGAGACTATATTTAAGCAAACATTGGTAGTTTACTACCACAAGTTCTGCACCATCATTGCTCCCAGGACATCTTGCTGGCAGGATTGAAGGTTGGGAGATTTGTGGCTGGGTTGTGTCCCAGTTTGGTTTTTCAGTAGCCCGCAGAATATCATCTGTACAATGCACAACAGAACACTGGTTCTCAGTCTTACTAATGCAAGACTCTATAATATAATATATAATAATACAGTTCCTCATGTTATGGTAACCCTAAAACACAACATTAATTTTTTTGTATTTCATAAATGTAATTTTGCTACTGATATAAATAGTAATGTAAATATCTGGTATGTGAAATAGCTGGTACACAACCCCTGCAGACGGGTCTTCAACATGAAAGAGATTGTGACAGATACGTTGAGAACTTCAGGGCTAGAGGTAGGGATGAATCTCAGTGCAGGCCCTTTGCATTCAAAAATCTGTGTGGGTATTTTTTCCTTAGAGATAGCCACACTGTTAGTTATCAGAAAGTGACCTTTTGTCCCACCATTAACCTGTGTTGTTTGGGATTCAAATGGACCCCCCTCAGCCAACAATTCAAAGGAATGCAACCCAGTTTCACCACTGGAAGGTGCCTGGCCACAGGCCAGTTCAAACTTTATAGCTTCCATTACTAGAAGTCCTCACTAGGTAGGTTCACCCTCATAGATTTCAGGAATTCTCTACTGCAGTAGGTTTCCACAACATCGCCCCCCACCAAGTGCCCCATCTGATACCTCCTGCTCCTTTCTTCACCTGCACTTAGTCTAAACACAGAATTTATTTCTCCTTCTCAAGGAGGTCAATGCATCTCCCCTAGATTCTTCCTTTTTTACAAAACCTCTGTGAGTCTGTGAATTGTAGTTTGATTATTTATTTAACAGCTAATATCCACTTATAAATTAGTAAATTTGTGTAACTTCCACAATAATTTCCATTTTGACTCTACAAGTTTGCTTTCCCACCAGCAATGGGGGAGTGTTCCGGTCGCTCCACATCCTCACCACCGTGAGCTGTCACCTTTGTTATTTATCTTAGTCACTTTTAACAGGTGTAAGACGAAATATCAAGAGCCATTTTGATTCGCTTTTTCCTGATGGCTAAGAATGGGAAACATCTCATGAAGTGTATCTCAGCCATTTGCAATTCCTTGTTGAGAATTCGGTTTACACTGTATTTCATTTTCAATTGGATTATTTGAGTTTTTTATACCGAATTTCTTGATTTGCTCACATATTTTGAGTGTTAGACCTCTATTGAATGTGGAATTCATAAAAATCTCTTCCTATTCAGTAGACTGTTTCTTTTTTCCAATTGATGGTCTCCTTTGTCTTACAGAAGACTTTTATTTTTGTTAGGTCCCATTTATTAACGGATGGTCTTAGTGCCTGAACTGTCTGTGTTCTCTTTAGAAAGCTGCCTCCTGCGTCAATGCATTCAAGGCTTTTCCATTTTTCTCTTCTGTCAGATGTAGCATGTCTTGTTTTATGTTGAGGTCTTTGATCCACTTGGACATGAGTTTCATGCAGAGTGACAAATATGCATGTATTGGCATTCTTCTGCCTGCCAATATCGAGTTTGAGCAGCACCATTCATTGCTGATGTTTTCATTTTTACAGTGTGCATTTCTGGCTTCATTATTAAAAATCAGATGTCTTTAGTTATGAGATTGTAAGCTTGGATCTTCAGTTTGATTCCATTGACCAGCATGTCTTTTCTATGTTAATACTCTGCAGTTTTCATTTCTTTTTTTTTTTTTCCTCCTTTTTTATTTTTGATACTTTATATACATTTCCAATGTTTCCCCTTTTCTGAGTCTCCTCTTTGTATACCCCCCATCCCCTCCCCAACCCGCCTCTAGGAGGGAATTCCACCTCCCACCCC
>CM052709.1:84932446-84952220 GCA_028551405.1 Uromys caudimaculatus | reverse complement strand
AGGTGGAATTCCCTCATAGAGGTGGGGAGGGGGAAGGGATAGGGGGTTTCCAAAGAGCAGACATTGGAAATGTAAATAAAGTATCAAAAATAAAAAAATAAAAATAAAAAAGATATGCAAATCAAAATGACTTTGATATTCCATTGTAAAACTGTCAGAATGGCTAAGATCAATAGTACAAGTGACAGGTCATGCTGGCCATGATGTAGAATAAGGGAAACACGCCTCCATTGCTGGTGGGAGTGTAAATCTGTACAGTCATTATGAAAACCAATATGGCAATTTCTTTGAAAGTTATAAATCAATTTACCTCAAGATCCAGCTATACCACCTTGAGCCTACACTCCAAGGACATTTCATCCTACTGCATGGATACTTGCTAAGCCATGTTTATTAGAACTTTATTTATAATAGCCTGAAACTGGAAACAACTTACATACTTCTTAACCAAAGAATGGATAAAGAAAAGTTGTTAACTTTACAGTATGGAGTATATTACCCATCCGTTAAAAATAATCTTGGAGACAGTGGGGAGGAGGAATGTGATGACGAACTGTAGGAGGGCATATGGGGGCAACAACTGGAATGTAAAAAATTAAAAGTAATAAAAAATAAAAATAAATAAATGGAAAATGAAATGACATAGGTGCTGGAGAGATGTGGTTTAGAACACTCATTGCTCTTCTAAAAGTTGTGAGTTCAATTCCAAACACCCATATGGCAGTTCTCAACTGTCTGATGCTTTCCTCTGATGTGCAGATGTACATGCAGACAAAGTGCCCATACACATAAAATACATACATAAATACATCTTTAAAAATAACATCATGAAATTTTAAGGGTTTTATTATATGCTTTTATATTTTATTTTGATATGTTTGCTTGTTATGTGGTAGAAGTCTCTTCTAATGAGAGGAAGGTAAGGAGTTCCACTGGTGGTGAGGGGTATGGGAAAAACTAAGAAGAGACTAGGGAAGGGAAAAGAATTAGGCTATATCCTATGAGGAAAGAATCTATTGCCAAGAAAAGGAAAACATGATCTACACTAATTATTTAAGAGTTCACAAAAGTACACATTTCATAATATCTTCATTAATCTTAACACAGATTATATTTTATGCTCATAATAAAAATTGTGGGAGTATATGAGGCATATTTTAAATGGAACTATCCAATATTATTGTTTTAAAATTATAAATATGATATTCCTTTGACAAAGCGGAAGCATACAATTCTTACCCAATGAAGAAATCATTAGAAATTAAGCATTTCTCTTTTTTTGTCCTTTCACAGGTGTGGCCTTGCTCTCAGGTATTTCTCCCTTTACCACGTAATCATATATGTGAATTGCATAAACGTTCCATAAGGCTATGAGTAATTGGGAACTAACCCCTGAAATTAAAAGAAAATAATAGTTGAAGTATAACTATATCATATTTAATAAAAGTTCTTGAATGAAAAATGGGATTTACCTAAAGGAAAAATCATAGCTTATTTCAGAAGGTGTTAATTAATTTCTCATTTACAAAATAAAATTAATATTATATTCTTATGTCAAACTATATATTTTAACATGCTTACAAAATTTTTCATATTTATCGTATAGCTCCCAGATGTAATGTTTAATAAATCCATGAACTACGTTAAATTGCAAGTACAAGAATAAATTATATTTTCAAACTTTAACTATCAATAGGAAGTGAAACTTGCTTAAAGCCTTATGTAGCATAATTCTTTAAAATATTGATGACTTTTACTACACATAAACATCATTATAATTGCTTTATAATTTTATTTATGTCTCAAATTTTTAAAAATTACAAGTATTACATAAAAATAATTAAACTCCACAAATGAAACAACCTGTTAGAATCAAAATGTTGTAGCAAATCAATTCCATTTATCTAATACAGTCTCTTCAAAGGACAAGAAAATTATTAAGTCTTTTTCATTTATGGATTATGTCATCTGTCTTAAGAAATATAATATCAAAGACATAGTTACCTGTGATAGACAAGTAATATTACCATGAAAATTATAAGTAGTGAATGACTATAATGAACATATTTTGAGGCACAAAGTTTGAGGAAAAAAATCAGAAATTATAAAAAGTATGCCTGAAAAGTCTTTCAAGAAGAGTGGCTTGCTTGTAAAAAATGTATCTGACCACAGTGGAAAATATCCAGATAATACACTAAATTTTTCTCTGTTTAGTAACTAAAGAAATAAGGAATTATCATCCAAAGGAAAGGAGAACTTCACGACAGTGACATTTTCCACAGCAGATGGGAGCAAGCAGTGGAAAACCACACTTTCACCTAAGAAGAATCTGTGAGAGAATGGAGCATTCTCTTGTAGTCTTACAAAGACTAACCTGGAATGATAACATAGAACAAAGTGTGAAGAAATACCTAGAGATGTGTTTTATATATATATAAAAATATATTTATATATATATATTTTTTTGGTTTTTTGAGACAAGGTTTCTCTGTGTAGCCTTGGTTGTCCTGGAACTCACTCTGTAGACCAGGCTGGCCTCGAACTCAGAAATCCGCCTGTCTCTGCCTCCCAAGTGCTGGGATTAAAGGCGTGCGCCACCACTGCCCAGCTGTGCTTAATATTGAGAGGGCAATATTCAAACAATCAAACAGTAATGATATGCAGTGGGCAGCACTGGCTATTTTGTTGTTGTTGTTGTTGTTGTTGTTGTTTGTTTGTTTAACCATTGGAAATATTGTATTCTATGTAGCAGTACACAAACAAAGCAAACTAATATTATAAATGATCGATGACTAGATGATTAGTCCTTTGAAATGTGTTTCTGTAAATACAGCATGAAATATTTCTGTTTTCTAGCATTTAATTCATTAGAATATTCTGTATATGCTTTGTCCTAGCTAGTTCTTTAACAATTATTTTATACATTTACATTCCAAATATTGCCCCCTTTCCTGGTCTACCCTACATGAGTTCTTCACCCCCTACACCCTCCCCTTTGATTCTGAGAGGGGGCTCATTCTCCCATCCACTCCTACCTCACCCCACTATTATGCCCCTTCTCTGGGACATCAAGTTTCTACAGGATTACATTCATCCTTTCCCACTGAGGCCTCACAAGGCAATCACCTGCTACATATGTAGCTGAGACCAGGGACCAGACCGTATACGCTCTTTGGTTGGCAGCTTAGCCTCTGGGAGCTCTGAGGGGTACGGGTTAGTTGATATTCTTTTTCTTCCTATGGGGTTGCCATCCCCTGCAGCTCCTTCAGTCCTTCCCCTAACTCTTCCACAGGAATCCTGAACCTCAGTCCAATGGTTGGCTCTAAGTAATTGCATCTGTCTCAGTCAGCTGCTGGTAGAGCACCTCAGAGGACAGCAATGCTAGGCTCCTGTCTACAGATACAACATGGCCTCAGTAATAGTGTTTAGATTTGCTGTCTGCCCATGGGATGGATACCAATTTGGGCCAGTTATAGGGTGGCCTTTCAGTCTCTGCTCCAATTTTGTCCTCGTGTTTCCTTTAGACAGTAAAAATTCTGGGTCAAGAATTTTGAACATGGGTGGGAGGCCCCATTTCTCAAATAGGAACTATGTCTATCTACTGGAGGTGGTTTCTGCCTGTTTCATCTTCCCACTGTTGAGTATTTCTGATAAGGCCATGTCCATTGGGTTCTGGGAGTCTCTCACCTCCCTGGTGTCTGGGATTTTCTGGAGGTTCCCCTATTCCCCCATGCCACACTGATGTATATTTCAATTCATTCTCCTGGCCCTCAGGGCATCCCTCCAGTCTCTCACCATACCTGATCCTGCACCTCCTTTTCTCCTTCCCTTCCCTCTCCCACACAGTTTTCTCCCTCCCTCTGTCTCCCATAATTATTTTGTTCTCCCTTATAAGTAGGATTTGAAGTATCTACACTTGAGCTTTCCTTCTTAAGTTTCATGTGGTCTGTGAGTTGTATCATGGGTATTCTGAACTTTTTGGCCAATATCCACTTATCAGTGAGTATATACTATGTATGTCCTTTCGGGTCTGATTACTCCCTCAGGATGAAATTTTCTACTTCCATCCATTTGCCTGCAAAATTCATGATGTCCTCACTTTTAATAGCTGAGTAGTATTTCATGGTGTAAATTAGCCACATTTTCTGTATACATTCTTGAGTTGAGGGATATCTGGGTTGTTTCCAGCTTCTGGCTGTTAAAAATAATGCTATGAACATAGTGCTATGAACATAGTGGAGCATGTGTTCTTGTGATATGGTAGAGCATAGTTGGGTATACACACAAGATTGGTATAGATGGGTCTCCAGATAAAACTATGTTTTCTGAGGACGTGGCAGATTGATTTCCCAAAGTAACTATTCCAGTTTGCAATACCATCAGCAATATAGCAGTGTTCCTCTTTCTCCACATCCTTGCCAGCATGTGTTGTCACCTGAGTTTTTGATCTTAGCCATTCTGATTGGTGTAAGGTGGAGTCACAGGGTTGTTTTGATTTTCATTTCCTTGATGACTACGGATGTTGATGATTTCTTTAAGTGCTTCACAGTCATTCGTGATTCGTCAGTTGAGAAGTCTCTGTTTTGCTCTGCAACCCATTTTTAAATTTGGGTATTTGGTTCTCTGGAGTCTAACTTCTTGGGTTCTTCATATACTTTATATATTAGGACACTATCAGATGTAGAATTACTGAAGATGGTTCCTAATTTGTAGATTACCATTTTGTCTTATTGACAGCGTTCTGAGCCTTGCAGAAGCTTTTAAGTTTCATGAGGTCCCATTTGTCAATTGTTGATATTAGAGCCTGAGCCATTAATGGTCTCTTCAGTAAATTTTTCTCTGTGCCAATGTGTTCAACTATTTCCCATTTTCTCTTCTATTAGATTCAGTGTATCTGGTTTTATGTGGAGGTTCTTGATCCACTTGGACTTGAGCTTGGTACAAGGTGATAAATATGGATCAATTTGCATTCTTCAACATACTGACTGCCAGTTAGACCAGCACCATTTTGAAGTTGCTTTCTTTTTTACATGGTATGGTTGTGCTTTCTTTGTCAAAGATCAAGTATCCATAGTTATGTGGGTCTTCAAATCTATTACATTGATCAATCTGTCTGTCTCTGTACAAGAACCATGTGGTTCTTATTTCTATTGCTCTGAAGTACAGCTTGAGGTCAGGGATGATGATTCCCCCAGAAGTTCTTTTATTGTTGAGAATTGTTTTCATTATCCTGATTTTTTTTGGTTATTCCATATTTAGTTGAGAATTTCTCTTTCCGTGTCTGTGAAGAAGTGAGTTAGAATTTTGATGGCGATTGCGTTGAATCTGTGGATTGCTTTTGGTAAGATGGCCATTTTTGCTATGTTAATCCTACTGAGCCATGAACATGGGAGATCTTTCCATCTTCTGAGGCCTTCTTTAATTTATTATTTCAGGGACTTGAAGTTCTTGTCATACAGATCTTTCACTTGCTTGGTTAGAGTTACACCAAGATATTTTATATTATTTGTGACTACTGTGGAGGGTGTTGTTTTCTAATTTCTTTCTCGGCCCATTTATCCTTTGTATAAAGGAAGGCTACTAATTGAATGATTTAATTTTGTATCCAGCCACTTTGCTGAAGATGTTTATCAATTGTAGGAGTTTATTAATTGTAGGAGTTTTGGAGTCACTTATGTGTACTATCATATTAACTGAAATAAGAGATTCCTTGACTGTTTCCTTTCCAATTTGTATCCTCTTGATCTCTTTGGTTGTGTAAGTGCTCTAGCTAGAACTTTGAGTACTATATTGAAAAATAGGGAAAGAGTGGGAAGCCTTGTCTTGTCCCTGATTTTAGTGGGAATGCTTCAAGTTTCTGTCCATTTAATTGGATGTTGGCTGTTAGTTTGCTGTAGACTGCTTTTAATATGTTTAGGTATCTGCCTTGAATTTCTGATTTCTCCAAGACTTTTAACATGAAGTGTGTTGTATTTTGTCAAAGTTTTTTTCATTATCTTATTAATAAGATGCTCATGTGATTTTCTTTCTTTGAGTTTGTTTACATAGTGGATTTCATTGATGGGTTTGCCTTTTTTTCTGGGGATCATTTGCTTGGAAAACTTTCTTCCAAACCTTTACTCTGAGGTAGTGTCTGTCCTTGTCACTGAGATTTGTTTCTTGTATACAGCAAAATGCTGGCTCAAGCTTACATATCCAGCCTGTTAGTCTATATCATTTTATTGGGGAATTGAGTCCATTGATGTTGAGAGATATTAAAGACCAGTGATTATTATTAGTTCCTGTTAGTTTTGTTGTTGGAGGTGGAATTATGTTTGTGTAATTCTCTTCTTTTGGATTTGTTTAGAGATGATTATGTTTTCTTGGGTGTAGTTACCCTATTTGTGTTGGAGTTTTTCTTCTAGTATCCTCTATAGAGCTGGATTAGTAGAAAGATATTGTTTAAATTTGGTTTTGACATGGAATATCTTGGTTTTTCCATCTACGGTGATTGAGTGTTTTGCTGAGTATAGTAATCTGTGCTAGAATCTTTGGTCCATTTGGGTGTGCAAGACATCTCTCTAGGGTCTTCTCACTTTTTGAGTCTCTGTTGAGAAGTTAGGTGTAATTCTCACAGGTCTACCTTTATATGTTACTTGACCTTTTCTCCTTGCAGCTTTTAATATTCTTTTCTTGTTCTGTATGTTTAGTGTTTTGATTATTATGTGGCAGAAGGATTTTCTTTTCTGGTCTGATCTATTTGTTGTTCTGTAGGCTTCCTGTACGTTTATACTCATCTCTTTCTTTGGGTTAGGGAAGTTTTCCTCTATGATTATATTGAGGATATTTTCTGGTTCTTTGAACTAGGAATCTTCATTCTCTTATATTCTTATTATTCTTAAATTTGGCCTTTTCATTGTGTCCTGAATTTCCTGGATGTTTTGGGTTAGGAGCTATTTATTTTCTTTGATTGATGGTCAATATCTTCTATGGTATCTTATATGCCTACGATTCTCTCTTCCATCTCTTGTATTCTGTCGGTGATGCTTGTATCTGTAGTTTCTCTTCTATTTTTTAGGTTTTCCATGAGATGAATTGCCTCCATTTGTCATTTCTTTATTGTTTCTGTTTCTGTTTTTAGGTCTTGTACCATTTTGTTCAATTCCTTCACCTGTTTGATTATGTTTTCCTGTATTTCTTTAAGGGATTTATTTGTTTCCTTTTTAAGGGCTTCTACTCTTTGTCTGTGTTTTCCTGTATTTCTTTAAGTGAGTTATTTATATCCTTCTTGAAGGCCACTATCATCTTTATGAGATGAGTTTTTAGGCCAGAATCTTCCTTTTCAAGTGTGTTAGCGTATCCAGAGCTTGCTATGGTGGGAGAAATGGTTTCTGATGGTGCCAAATTACATTGGCTTCTGTTGCTTATGTTCTTATGCTTGCCTCTTGACATGTGGCTATCTATGTTATCTGTCCTGAGTGTCTCTGACTGAAACCTGTCCCTGTCTGAAGGCAGCTAGAGCTCTATGACATAGGTTAGCTCCTGGGAGGCAGGCAGTGCTGTCTTTGGTTAGGGGATATCTCCTATGTCCCTGATTAGAGCAGGTCTCCTATGTCTCTAGTTATGGCAGACCTCCTGGAAGACATACAGGCTGTGGGTTGTGGGAGAGGGGCAGGAGAACCTAATGGACCCAGGTGGAGTTGCATACTAGAAGAAAGATGTGGCTCCAGCAGAGTGGATAAGTCTGGTGTCAGCTGGCTCCATGGTGGTCCCATCTGAGGCAGGTATTGAGGCAGAGGTCTTACTTGTGTCCCTAGTTACAGCAGACCTCCTGGAAGACAGACAGGCTGTGGGATTTGAGAGAGGGGCAGGCATGTACTTATGTTCCCCCACTGTCCATTTTAATTCAGAATTTTAGTGGAAAAAAGGCAACAGAACTGAAAGACTTGGTATGTTTATAGCCTTGTTAGGAAATTACAAAACCATGTGTTTGTAAGAACAAAACATAAGTGTGGCCCAGTAAGCACTCACTAATGAGATTATTGTGACTAAATAGGAGTAAATAGTCAAATAGTCATGCATCAGAATAATAAGCAAAGGCCTTTAGGACTTTCCATACCCATCATCATGGTCAATAGAGTCAAGCTTCTAATGCTTAAATATCCAGTCTCTATCAATCCATCCCTGGCCACCAAGATCTATGACCTTCTCCTAATATAAAATATGAGTCCCACCCTCATAGTGTGAAGGAGCCTGCAATATCCTGCAAAGTTTAAATGCACATGTTTATCTGAGACACGTGGAAAGCACTTTCAGATATGAGCTCTTCTCCGAACATCTTGAGCCCGGTGCTCACAGCTCAGCAACATCGCCTTTTATGTTCTAGTAGTAAGGCCCATTAAGCAAAACTCTAGTTCCTGATACCAACATCTCTCTTAGAATTTTATTGCTAAGAAGAGACATCATGACCACAGATACTCTTATAATAGGAAAAATTTAATTGGAGATTGCTTACTCTATCAGAGGCTTAGTCAATTACTTGATGGCAGAAAGCATGCTGCCTTGCAGGCAGACATGGTGATAGAAAAGGAACTACCTTTTAATCTGTGGGTAGCAGGTGAATGTGTGCTACGCTGGGTGTACATAGACTGAGTATAGGAAACCTCAAGCCTGCCTCCACAGTAACATACTTTCTTCAGATCTACTCCAAAAAGCCACACCTCCTAATAGTGTCACTCCTTAGGAACCAAGCAGTCAAACACAAGAATCTAGGGGGTGATACCTATTCAAACCACTGCACAATTGTCAAGGTTTTATTCAAATTTATATAATACTTAATACTGTAAGCCTAAACAAAAACTTTTAAGGAAAAACTTAATTTGACTATAAATGTAAATAACTAACAAACTAAAATTATACTAATTATCAATCTTTCTTAAAGTATAACAAAAAACAGGCATATGTTTAACATAATGCAAATATTTACAAAAATTATGTAGTTCTTGTATATAAAATACTTCCTACACAATTATACATCTTTAATTATCAAAGTACTTATTCATAGCTAATTATTACCTTGGTACAAACAATTGAAAATTCTAAAAACAACTTTATTTACTTAAATTGATACAATTCATCTCACTTACACATTGCGATAAATATGATGACCAGTTTTTCCTTATTATAGATCCAACAGCGTCCTACTAATCCACATTCAGTAATTTCCCAGTATATACAAGCTTTAGCTGCTGACATTGAAAACAAGAATGGTCCAGGGATGGATACTGTAAAAGAGCCAATGATTATAAGTTCTTCATGAAAAAAGTTAGATAAACTTCTTCTCAACACACACACACACACACACACACACACACACACACACACACAATCCTCTAAACACATTCTTTAAAATCTATGATAAACTTTTATCCCTTTGCTCAATAACTGACAATCAGTATTCCAATTCTTGCATGTATACCAATATTAGTAGTTTATAATGATTTTAGAATTTTGTTTATGGTGTTATTTACAAGATATCCTAAAGCTATTTTTTTTTAATTTGGGGGAATATTTAGCAGAAATATTTAGAACAAAGTAACACAACTACATGATTTTGTGACTCCCACTATCTTTAAAGATATAACTATAATTTTAGTGATCAAAAATGACTTCATACTATTATCTGATTGCATTCTTTTGTCTATGTTTCTATAGAAACCTTCTCTTACCCAGAGGGAATATATTCCAAGATTATCCAGTGGGTGTGTGAATCTGCATGTGGCACTAGCTTGTATACAAATAAACAAGAATGTGCACATGCACACACACACACACACACACACACACACACACACCTTTTAGCTCAATGTACTACCAATTAAATTAAAACAGCATGTCTTTTGTTTAAATTTAGCTTTAAAGCTAGTGAGATTTTATAGATCATCTGTTATTCGAAGTTTTGATTTACCGCCCATTATTGCTCTTTATGTTCATCTCACCCCCATCCTCTTAAAACCACAGCACCCAGTATTTCCCTCTGTGGTTTCATATCACACGAGTTTTATCATTCTCATTTATATACTTTTACTCACACTGCAAGATCATTGCCGCCCATGTAACTTCTTCATGAAGACTTCCTTTTCTCTGAGGATTCCCTGGTCCTTCTGCTGCTGCTCTGTTATTTCAGTCCCTGCCAGAGCCCTTCTGTTCCCTACATTCTCCCTCTCTACTTTACTCTCACCTATTTTCTGCCATCCTCCTCCCCAAATGCGTCCCATCAAGCAATGGGCCATCTCTAGTTCCAACATGTACTTTGGATTAAACCTACAAATGATCAGAAGCTAGGGTCCACATATGAAAAGGAACATTCAGAATTGTATCTTTGAAAATGGGTAACCTCACTCAGTGTAATTCCTTTTGGTTATATCTACTTTCTTGCAAATATTTCAATGCTATATTCTCTTTACTGATAAGTAATGTTAAACTATGTCTGTGTATGCATTACTATGGTCCATTCATCAGCTGATGACCATCTAAGTTGCTTCCATTACTAGCTGTAATGCAATACAAAATCAAGGAGCACAAATATGCAAGTATCTCTGGAATAACATATTTGTTCCTTTGGTTATATGCCCATGTATGGTATAACAGGGTCATGTTGTAAGAATTATTTCAGAGTTTGAACAGAGGTACCCTACATTAGTAAAAAAAAAAAAACATAACAAAATATTAAATGAAAATCTTAGTGTCAAACACAATTTTCTTTGTGTTGATTATTGGTCAGAGAGGTTGAGAAGCATCTGAAACACTAAAGTTCTAATGTCATTGATCATAGTATCCCTACAACTAGATGATAAGACCCCATTACTAAAGACACCACATACTTTGGTTACAGGGCACAGAGAAAACAACCCTGAATTCTCCCTGCTGACAACAAGAAGTATGAAATTAATTTAAACATATGAATGTTTCCTGTAATCTGTCAGTCCAACTTGTGTGTGATGAAGATACTTCAGCTCCAAATTATTTACTTTTAAGTGTAAATAGAGATGCAAATTTACATATTAAAATGAACAATTTAGAATGTTGAATGTAGTTGAAATCACATACCAACAAATCTCATAAATCCATAGGTCACACCCAGGGCAAATGAATTGAAATTGGCAGGTACACTTCTGAAAGCAAATAGGAATGATATTATCTATGAGTGACACATGCTGTGTTTATGTTTTTAAATGTGTATATTATACTGAATTTATACAACAAGTATTGAGCTGGTTGACAAAAGTTCAATTTGGCCTAGGAACACTGTGTATTTCTAACCATTTACCCATTATTTAACCTGACACATAAAAGCCCAAATAATATTACCTCATTTAAATAAGGAGGCACTCACTCACACTGATGCAAACACATTTAATTGAGCAAGCCACAGAGAAAGAACTTACTTTAATTTTTCCCAAGAGAAAGAAATTTATGGATCAAATATGCCTGAGCCATCTTTCCCAGAAACAACTCAGCTCTGTCTAGCTCTCACGTTTACTTTCCTCCCTCTGCCAGGTATGGAATTGTTTAGAGTCCATTTCAGTGTTGTTAAGTCCAGTCTGTATTTTCCTAGTTTGTTGTTTCTGGTGGAATTTGCACACCATAAATTATATCAGTAAGTCTACACTTCACTTTCTGGCCTTTGATTGGCTTCTAACTAAATGGTACTTTGAATGAAGGAGACAGCTTAAGTCCATTCTTTACTTTCAGGTTTCTCCCCGTGGTTACTTGGGGTGAGTGAGTTCCACAGAAGCCTGTCTCCTACAAGCGTTCCTCTCTCACTGTCATTCCCTGGAGAGCATGGTGGCTGCATACCACACCATGCAATGGCATTCCTCACATTCAGCCTATATTTGGCTGGAACTTTATTCAACCTTACTTGATTTATCCTAATTTCTGAGTTTCCTCTCTTTCGTTCGGTACCCGTATTATATTCACAACTCCAAATTAAAATGAATAAAAAATAACTTTACATTATTTATATAATGAAATCCTCACCCACATAATACAAACAAATCTAATTGAGCAAGCCACACAGAAAGATCTCCTTAAAGATAGAAGAGGCTTGCTGGGAAGAATAAAAGTTCAGCATGAACAGGATAAATAGTATTTAAAAAAAACAAAACACCCTAAAATGTATTATATGCATTTATAAGTAAAAGTGTTGAATAACAAAAAGGAAGATATCTGTATTTCTTTTTTAAACAACAGATGTTTAAACTGTATTTATTCATTTTACATCCGAATCACAGCACCCCCCCATCCCTCCCCTCCTCTTAGTCCCATGCTTACAAATGCCTCCCCTTGTGACCCTTTCATCTACTCCACAAGAATGGAAGACTCCTCCTCCCCTACCCCCGGGTACCTCCCTACTCTGGAACATCCATTCTCAGTAATCTTATGTGCATTCTTTCTCACTGAGGCCCAAGTAGGTTGTCAAATTAGGGGAAGGTATTCCCATGGCATGCAATGCAGTCAGAGACAGCCTCCACTCCAATTGTTAGGGGATGCTCCTGAAGACCAAGCTGCACATTTGCTACAAGTGTGTAGAGGTCCTAGGTCCAACCCCTGCATGTTCTTTTGTAAGTGGTTCAGCCTCTGTAAGACCTCATGGGCCCAGGTTTCTTTTGGCATTCTTCGTCTTCCTGCCTGCTCGATTCTAACCCTCTCTCTTCCACTGTATTTCGTATTGATTAAAAAAAGTATTTGTTGAAGAAAAATGATGCAGAGCTGTATTTTAAATCAGCACCTTATAATGTCCCTTCACTATTTATTTTCTTGTACTAAAATTTTCAACAGTATCCAAACGCCTCATTTTTAAAATTCAGGTACTATTCCTAAGAAATAGTTTCATGATCCATGTCTTTAGCATTCAGGATTTTAAATATATAATGAATGCATACTTAGAAGAGCAAAACAAGATGAAGCAAACATAGCACAGAAATCTTCATATTTATGCATACACCCAACCACATTTACTGACATTTACCTTCTTCTCCTTTATCTCTTCCACCATTCTCAGTATATATTAAAGGTTATCACTCGACCTTTAATGTTTCCAATATGTATGTAACTAATTAAAACTACGTGTCTCTGAATTACCTCACTCTTCATAGATTGCAAACTGTGTTCATGTTGATTTGTAGTTGACAACAGATTCTTATTTAAAATTTCTTCCTTTTTATTTTTCTTTCTTATTTAGATAGGGACTATGTCTCACTATGTAATCCTGGGTGCCCTGAAAATAACTATGTTGATCAAGTTGGCTTTGAACTCACAAATATCCACCTCTTTCTGCTTCTCAAGTGTCTGTTTATAGATGTACACTACAATGCCCTGCAGCTGCTTTCCTTTTTATTATATATGCTAATTGTACAAACCAATGGCTTCAGAGTATATGATGTAATTACTTTATGTCTATTCTAACTTACTCTAGTTAGTTTCCTTTATTGCACCCAAGAAATGTATCTAAGTTCATGACTGAAATGAAATTAATTTCACAAATGAGATATATGCAGTGCTTTTCCTGTGATAATTTTGGCATTTTGGGTTTTTGTAAAAAAAAAAAAAACCCACAGAAATACCCTAAGAATATATTTTTCACTTAATCACAGGTGTGTGGATATGAAGTTGTTTCACAGAGGCTGTGAATTGGATCATGCTCTAGTAGAAGCTTGATTTTGCAAGCTGCGGGTAGTTTCTGTGATTGGGTGATGCTTGAAATTCTGGGGACTTTAGAGGTTATAAAAAAGCCAGGGCCACAAAAGATGGGTTGGTTGGTGGTTGTTAGTTGGTTGTTGTTGGTAGCAGATGGTCACAGTTTGTGAAGCAGTCATCCTCAAAGAAGAAAGGAGAACAAAATATTAGATATCCTGAATGGCTACGTTCAAATTTTCCTCAAAGTATTCGAGGACCCTAGTCAGCACGAAGTAGGCGAAAATCACAGCGTTCCCCTGTGATCTCTATCCTTGTTTTTTCTCTCATACTTCATGTAAGAAGATTGCAAGGTTGGAAAAACACAGTGGAAAAGGGTGGAAGAGTGAAGAACCCACAAATTAGGAAATGACAGCTACATTTGCCATTCCAATATGTTATTCTCTCAACCGATTGATCTTCAATTCAATTAATTTTTCAGCGAATGACGTAATTTTGGTCTTTTTTATGGTCACATAATCCTCCAATGTGCGTACCGTATCTTGAGTTTCCATTTTGTGCTGTTGTAAGCACTGCTTCAGTGACCATGGTTTGTAGGTACTGTCACTAATTTGTTCTGAGATTCCTAAGATATGTACCCTGCAGTGTTATAAATGAGTTATGTAGTAACTCTCTTTATAATCTACTTTAGGACCATCCACGGTACATAAACAAAACTTTTTTCATCAACTCAAGGTGAGGTCTTTCCCTCATCTTTACAAGACTTGTTATTTGTTTTTCTTAACTGTAGCCTTTTAACTGGAGTAACATGGAATCTGAATGGGTTTCTGATTTTCATTTAATTTAAAATTAAAGGTGCTTGACAGTTTTGTATTTGTATTGGATATCTCTTTGTATTTATTGGATATTTATATTTCTTTTGTAAAATGTCTGTATATTACAGACATTTGTTTGAATGAGTTATTACTGCTTCATTTTTCTGACTTCTTCATATATTCTGAGTATCAATCCATTGCCAGATGTATAACTGGAAATAATTTTCTTAGATATTTTCTTTTTTACAATTCAGAATCTAGCAAGAGTGTCAACTCTGTTACTCTATAATGTAAGGCTTGAAATCTGATCCAGAAGAAATCTTTTCCATGAAAACATGAAAAGGAAATAACAGGGGTATGAACAAGAAAAGAAATATCACAATATACAAATGATCTGATCCTAAGTACATGCATACCTATCTTTCCATATCCTAGAAGTCCCAGACAAAATGGTCATGAGTTCAAGTCAGCCTGGGTTACATAACATGGGTCCCTCAGTATTTTACCTAAATATTAATAGCAGAGCAGTGATACGCAGTTGATATTTAAAAAGTTGTGAGTTTGCATAGAGTGTTAGTGAGTGAAATATATATAAAGGAAACTATCTCATTCAGAGTAGCCTCAAATTAGTGAAGCATCAAAGAGTATACCTAAACAAGGAGGTTCAATGCTTCCAGTGTTGAGATCAGCAATCATGCCACATTTATTTGTTGTTACTTATAAATGTCATTGTGAATATAGTAGCTGAATTTCCAGTATAGCTTCAATTTTTACAGATGCAATTTCAAATTTGCCTGGTTTGTTTATCTCAAAAGTTACAAAAATATATGTGTATGGAGGCATGCTATATTTTATTATTTTAGTAACCAATAAAAAATGAGAAGACTCAAAATCATATTTCAGGAATATGACTCTCTCTCTCTCTCTCTCTCTCTCTCTCTCTCTCTCTCTCTCTCTTGCTCGCTCACTCTGATGAGTACATTTTCTTGGATATTTCACACATTTTTACTAATAATGTATTCATGTGGTTTGTTTGTGAATGAGAGAAAGGGAGAGAGAGAGAAGAGAGAGAGAGAGAGAGAGAGAGAGAGAGAGAGAGAGAGAGAGAGAGAGAACAGGCAGAATGCTGCAGACAGCAGAGGAAACATTTTCAAGATGTGGGATCTTTTCCATCTACCATGTGAGTATTAAGGAATTGATGTTGGATCCACAAACTTAGTAACAAGTGTCTTTACTTACTGAGACATTTTATCAACTCAAGTAGGTTTCTTCCCATTTATCTTCCTTGAATGTTATATTCAAGTTAGTAGAATTATTCTTTTAGTTGCCCAAATGAGCAGTCTGAATATGATTCTGGATGTCCCTGTATTACATCCAAGTTATAACTCTCACCCTTTTAACATAAACAAATACTTCTCAAACATGCTCTTTGAAACTGTCTCAAAATGTCACTATTACCCCCCTCACTTTCTGTTTTCTCCACTTTCTACTTTTAATTCCATTCTCCACATTATTTTAAAACTCCCCTACCAAGATGTGTGTCTGACTGCAACCTAAACCATGGAGAAGCTGAGGCAGAAGGGAAGCATGTTTGAGGCCATCTTGGATTATACAGGAATACCCTATATACTAAATACAAAACAAGACAAAATACATGAGCTACCACTACCAAAAGTAAAACAACAAAATACATACCTCATCATGTTCCTCATCTTTTGTAGATAAGTTCATTATGTAGATTGTGTATTATGACTGGTTTTCTTCCCCTCCAGTTCCTTCTTATTTTATCCCCTGCTTTATCCCTATCAGAACTGTATATTTGCTAGGATACTCCACAATTTCTGTCTCTACATTTACTCCACAACTCATTGAGAACATGTCAAAAGTAAGCTATTGTTTTACTCTTGTTGATCAGCCTTAATAGGATAGTTAGGGCCCAGACACACTTATTAACCACTTCACAGAGTAAGTTTAGAATAATGCCCTTTTATGATGTTTCTAGAGTAAAATGATGAGTTGACGTGGCTTTAGCATATTCTGGATGAGCACATGAATGACAGATTTTGGGTCAAATTAGAATAATAAATTCAATCTTTAAAAGCTACTCTGTTCCTTTGTGGATGACACTTAGGCTTTCTCATGGCCCAGCTGTTAATGGAAAATTATAGTTAAATATCTATACCAGTGAGTCAAATTTACACTCACATCGAAGATAAAATTTAAAAATTTCTTGTTTGTTGTATTCATCAAGATAAATATAAGCTAAGGTTTCTTTTAAATTTCTGTTGTTTAATGGTGCATAGATATCTACATTTGCTATATGGATAGAAATACATGGACTTCCAAAACTGTGTACATTTTTAAATTAAAGTGAGACTAACTGTAACATCTATACACGCTATACAAAAAAACAAGTAAAAGGAAAAATTATACATATACATAAATTTCAATAATATGAATATTTTCTCTTTATATTTCTACTATAAAGCTCAGGAAATTATTTGCTGTAAAAACCTGAACTATTTCTAAATGAATCATTCTCATGTATTAAGTATTTAATAATTATGAAAATGACATACTTACTGGATGATATTCAAGATGATAGGTATACTACACATTTTAGAAAAAACAGTTGCAGAAAAGTAAAAGGCAAAAAACAAAGGTATTGTAAGACAGTTGGTATTGCATGTTCCACCAACAGCATCAATAAACTGACCGTCGGCATCTGAAGTTGTCAAGCCTTCTCTAATGCAAGAACAATTGTAGTATGCCTATTAATATTAAAACAAAACAGTCTGTAAGACAGAGCCAGGAGACGATCACCTCATTATGGTATGAATAGAAACTAAATTAGTATCCAACAGAGACTTTACACAGTTTTGTTTGCATTTGCTTTTATAATATGTTATGTAGTGATATTAAAATTACCATCTAATTTCCCCCTCCTTTCCTCTTATCAAAGGCTTCTATGTCTCCTTCTGTTTCTCTTTAATTTTTATGTATTGTTTGCTACACACAACACACACACACACACACACACACACACACACACACACAAGTAAATGCAACTTCCTCAGTCTGTATAATGTTACTTGTATGTGCAGCGTGCATCTGACCATTTGGTATTGGATAAGCAATTGTTGTGCTCTTCATGGAGAAATCCATATGTATGTGTGTGTGTGTGTGTGTGTGTGTGTGTGTATGCATATATATATATGTATATATATATATATATTCTCATCATTTCTTTAAGAAGGCTTCACTACATAGCCTTGAACTCACATAAGTCTGTCTGCCTCTGATCCCAGAGTACTGTAACTAATGCATATGCCATCACAACCAGCTTAGAATGCCTAGTTTTGCTAAATATTCTCATGCTAAAACTGCCTGCCATACATTATTTATAAATGCAAAATTATTTGGAAAATCTGAGGTATTTTATCTGTTGGTGAATTACTGTTTCTTTAGTTGTTTGTGAGTATATAATTATAAATAAGGAAGAGTTCTACAAGTTTTTGGAGTAGTTAACTTATGTTAGTTTTATATTTATTGTAAATCAACAATAATTAAAGGCAATTAAAGGTAATACAATTATTCATTTTATTAATTAATTTTATCTGAAATTTGAAACGTGGACAATAACAAGGCTATGAAAGATTATGTAATCATGCTAATACTTTCTTGTGTGTACAATCATGAACAGAGTTGATTTTTACTAAGCAGAGTAGAAAGATTGTTTTAGAGATCAAATTTTTTAGGAGCATGAAGAACAGTAGTTGTAATCTTAGTGTTAGGGAGGCAGAAACACACACACACACACACACACACACACACACACACACTAATATGAACTATAAACCATATAACCCCTAGTGAAATATAGCAGTCATTAAGCTTCCCAAACAAAAAATAAAATAAAAATCAACAAAGACAGATGGATTTATTGTACCAGACGTTCAAAGAAGAGTTAAAACATATATTCCTCAAATTATTTCACAAAATAGAAACAAAAGGAACATTGGCCAATTCATTTTATGAAGCCAGAGTTACCCTAATACCAAAAAAAAAAAAAAAATACTAGGCAAACAAACAAACACCAAAAAACCCAAAGAGTCAACAAAGAAAGAAATTGGGGACCAATTTTGCTTGTGAAGCTATACAGAAAAATGTTCAATAAAGAAATTGCCAATCAAATCAAAGAATACGTTAAAATGATTATCTATCATGGTCAACTAGGCTTCATCCCAGAGAGATGGTGATGGTTGGGCATACATAAAACAGCTAATGCAATTAACTATATAAATGAATGAAAGAAAAATAACCACAAGATTATCTCATTGTATGCCTAAAAAACTTTGACAAAATCTAACACCCTTCATAATAAAAGATCAACAGAGATTAAGGATAAAAAAAGATAACTAAACATTACAAAGGCAATTAACAGCAAGCTTATAGAGAGCATCAAACTAAATGGAGGGAAACCCAAAGTAATTTCACTAAAATCAGAAACATGTCAAGGTTATCCACTTTCTCCAAATCTATTTAGTGGAGTACTTGAAGTCTTCCCTAGAGCAATAATACATGGAAGGAGATCAAGGGATTACAAAGTAGAAAGTAAGAGGTCAAAGTATATTTATTTACAGATGATAGGATAGTACTCTCAGTGACATGAAAAATTCCATCAGAAAACATTTACAGCTGATAAACACATTCAGAAAAGTAGCTGGATACAAAACTAACTCATAGAAATCAGTAGTCCTCTATAACCAAATGACAAATGTGCTGAGAAAGAAATCAGGGCAACAACACCTTACAATAGTCAGGAATACTATAAAATATTTTGGTGTAACTCTAACCAACTCAGTGAAAGGCTCACATGGTAAGAATTTCAAATCTTTGAAGAAAGAAATTTTAAAAAAATCAGAGGATAGAAAAATCTTCAATGCTCATGGACTGTTAGGATTCCATGGTTAACATTGCAATTCTATCAAAAGAAACTTTATATATCCAATGCAATCACCATTATATATCCAATACAATTATTTGCTGAATTTGAAAGAACAATTTTCAACTTCATATGGAAACAGACAGTCAAGAATAGCTAAAGCAGTCCTGAGCAATACAAGAATTGCTGGAGGTATCATCACCCATGACTTCAAGTTGTACTACCCAGGTTTAGAAATGAAAACTGCACTCACAGGAACTTGGAAGGCCCATGAGTGGGGTTGAGGGGAGCAGCACCTCTCGCCCAGACCCGCCCGGATCTGCCGGGATCCCGGGCC
>CM052709.1:84902936-84931946 GCA_028551405.1 Uromys caudimaculatus | reverse complement strand
CTGCTTTTAATATTCTTTCCTTGTTTTGTGTATTTGGTGTTTTCACTATAATGTGACGTGCAGAATTTCTTTTCTGGTCCAATCTATTTGGAGTTCTGTAAGCTTCTTGTATATTTATGTTCATCTCTTTCTTTAAGTTAGGGAAGATTTCTTCTATGATTTTGTTGAAGATATTTACTGGTCCTTTAAGTTGGGAATCTTCACTCTCTTCTATACCTATTATCCTTAGATTCTGTCTTCTCATTGTGTCCTGGATTTCATGGATGTTTTGGGTTAGGAGCTTTTTGCATTTTGTATGTTCTTTTAATGTTGTGTCGATGTTGTGAATGGTATCTTCTGCTCCTGGGATTCTCTCTTCCATCTCTTGTATTCTGTTGGTTATGCTTGCATCTATGACTCCTGATCTCTTTCCTAGGTTTTCTAACTCCAGGGTTGTCTCTTTTTGTGATTTCTTTATTGTTTCTATTTCTACTTTTAGCTACTGGATGGTTTTGTTCATTTCCTTTGTCTGTTTGATTGTGTTTTCCTGTAATTCTTTAATGGATTTCTGTGTTTCCTCTTTAAGGGCTTCTAGTTCTTTACTTCTCTTCTCTTGTGTTTCTTTAAGAGTGTTAATTTCTTAGTCTTCTATCATCATCATGAGAAATAATTTTAAATCTGAGTCTTGTTTTCTGCTGTATTGGAGAATCCAGGGCTTGCTGTGGTGGGAGAGCTGGGTTCTGATGGTGCCAAGTAGCCTTGGTTTCTGTCCCTTTGGTTCTTGCCCTTGCCTTTTGCCATCTTGTTAACTCTGATGTTAGCTGATCTTACTCTGTCTGGCTATGGCTTTTCCCTCCTGCAGGCCTCTGTATCAATACTCCTTGAAGACCAGCTCTCTCTGAGAGGTGTTTTTTCCACACTCCTGAGAGAGTAACTTTCTCCCGG
This sequence comes from Uromys caudimaculatus, assembly GCA_028551405.1. Classification (NCBI taxonomy): domain Eukaryota; kingdom Metazoa; phylum Chordata; class Mammalia; order Rodentia; family Muridae; genus Uromys; species Uromys caudimaculatus. The sequence goes on along the minus strand of CM052709.1, from coordinate 84,931,022 downwards.
TGCTGTTTGGCTATGGAACCCTGGTGGCCCAGGCAGAGGTCTCCTGCCGCCATGGGGTCCAGGGGGTTTCTATGCCCGCCTACCTCAGTTCCTGTGGCTTGCAGGTTCGGGGCGCTTCTTGGTGAGCTGTGGAGCTTGTCTTGGCCCCACTCCCGGCTTTTCCCAGCTCCTGGGAGCGTAGCTTTCTCCCAGTGCTAATTGGCTATGGAGCCCTGTGTCCCAAGCTGAGGTCCCCAGCTGCTGATGGAGACAGGCTGATTTGCATTTCTTTCATGGCCAAAGATTGTTAATATTTCTTTAAGTGTTTCCCAGCCATTTGAGTTTCCTCTATAGAGAGTTCTCTGTTTATATCTGTACTCCATAAGTTCATTTGGTTTTTTGATAGTTTCTAGAGTTATTTATACATTTTGAATATTGTTCCTCTATAGGATGTGAAGTTGGTAAAAATCTTTTCCCATTCTGTAGGCCGTTGTTTATCCCACTGATGGTGTCAGTTGCTTTTCCTAAGATATCAGTTTCATGAGATCCTATTTACTAACTGTTGATCTTAGCACCCAGCTTGTCTGTGTTCCTTTCAGGAAGTCTTCACTTGTGCCAATGAGTTCAAGACTATTCCTGACTTCCCTTCCTCATTTATCAGGTGCAGTGTGTATGGTTTGATGTTTTAAATTAAATGTCTTTTCATCCTTTTTGGAGTTGAGTTGTGTGCAGAGTGACGAATATGGATCTATTTGCATACCTCTACACGCAGACATCCAGTTTGAGCAACACTATTTCTTGAAGATGCTGTCTTTTTTCTAGTATGTGTTTCTTGCTTCTTTATCAAAAAAAAAAAAAAAACAGTTCTATAAAAGTGTGGATTTATGTCTGTGTCTTAAGTATCAGTCCATTGAACATCTTGTCTGTTTTTATGTCAATGTCATTTGGGTTTTATTCCTAAGGATCTGTAGTACAAGTTAAATTTGTAATGCCTCCAGCAATTCTTTAATTCTTTTGCTATACAGTTTTGTGTGTGTGTGTGTGTGTGTGTGTGTGTGTGTGTGTGTGTGTGTGTTAGAGATAGATAGAAAGATAGATAGATAGATAGATAGATAGATAGATAGATAGATAGATAGATAGATGATGGATAGATAAAGAGGGAAGGAGGGAGAGGGAGGAGAAAGTTTCTTTGTGAATCTGAAAATTGTCGCTCAAAGTCTGTGTTGGAATTTTATGCATATTGCACTGAATCTGTATATTGCTTTTAGTAGGATAGCTATTTTTACTTTCTAAATCCTACCTATCCATGAGCATGGCAGATCTTTTAATTTTCTGAAATCTTCTTGAATTTCTCTCTTCAAAAATCTTAGGCTTTTGTCATGCTAGTCTTTTATTTGCTTGATTAGAATTACTCCCATGATAATTTATATTATTTGAGGCTATTATGAAAGGAATTGTTTCCCAGTTTCATTCTAAGTTAATTTGTCATCTGGATACAGGAGGGCAACTGAGTTTATTTAGTATCTATCTACTTTGCTCAAAGTGTTTATAAGGTGAAAGAGTTCGCAGTTGAATTTTGAGGGTCACTTACATATCATCATCAAACAATGATTCTTTGATTTTTTTTTAACAATTTTTAATCTCTGTATTTTCATGGGTGTAGTTAACCTCCTTAGGTTGCAGTTTTCCTACCAGTACCATCTGTTGTGCTGGATTTGTAGACAGCTCTTTAAATTTGATGTTATCATGCAATATCTTATTTTCTCTACTGTGATTGAAAATTTTGATGGGTATAGTAGCACACATCTTTCCAAGACGTTCTGACATTTAGAGTCTCCATTCTGAATTAAGGTGTAATCCTAATAGGTCTGTTTTTATATGTTACTTGGTCTTTCCCATCCAAATATTAATATTCTTTATTTGTTCTGTATGATTAGTTCAAGGCAGACTTTCATTTTTCCCTACCCATCTGCCCCACTTTTTTAAAAATCATGTTTCAAACAGAATTTTCTTTCTAGTCCTGTCTATTTGGAGTCTGTTTGCTTTTAGTACACTTATAAGAACCTTCTTTAGGTTAAGTAAACTTCGTCTCAGATATTGTTGCCAACATTTTCTGGGCCTTTAAGCTGGGATTTTTTTCTCCCTCCTCTACCCCTATTATTCTTAGGTTTCATCTTTTGTAGCATCCTGGATTTTCTGGATGCTTTGTGTCAAGAATTGTTTTAGATTTATCATTTTCTTTGGCTATTATATCAATTTCTTTTATTATATCTTCAACACCAGAGAGATTCTTTTCTATCTCTTTTATTATGTTAGCAAAAGTTACCTTTGTAATTTATTTTTGAAGTGCTTACATTTTCATTTCCTCCAACAGTTTGGGTTTTTCTTTTTTTGATTCTATTTCCAGCTCCTGGTCTTGAACAGGTTTGTTCATTTCTTTCTATTGTTTACATTTTCCTGGGTTTCTATAAAGGACTTATTCACCTCCTGTTTAAGGATCTCTATCATATTCATAAGGCTGTTTTATGGTCTTTTTCTTGTGCTTCAGGTATATTGGGGTATTTAGGGCCCTCTGTGATAGGATAGATGGTCTCTAGTGGAGACATATTACTCTGGCTAACATTGTTTGTGTGTTTGTGTTCTCATGCTGGCATATAGACATCATGGATGGGATGAATATATGTCTAGTTGCTGATTTCTAGGCTTGTCTTCACTGAGTGGGGTTTGTCCCTTGGTTTCTTTTTCTGATTTCGAGTCTTAGCGTATTGATATCTGTATGTTGCCTGGTAGGAAGTTATCTTTGAACCTGATAGTTATAGCGACTGGAGTTTTCAGGTGAAATAGGTTTCTGCATATTTTGAGAGCTGGCATTTAGCAATGGGGATAGGCTAGATATCTCACAGGATTTGCACAGGAGGGAGAAATATAGAATATTCAACCAGGTGTTTATTTTGTCTCCTTCGAATGGGGGAAGGCAGTGAAGAGAGGTTACTCCACAGCTTCTGATATAGCTCTGGGAATGAGACAAGCAGATTAGCTCTAGAGAAAGATAAGGAGGACAGATCTACAGACTGCCTCCCTGATTTATTGGCAAGAGTGGTCTGTGGGTTAGGAGGGAGAGCCTGCTGGAGTTGGGGACTGGGATAAGCAAGAAGTAGAGAAAAGGGGGGCTTAAGAGGACAAAGAGTGTGTGGGATCCAAAGGTGATCTGTGCAGAGTGGGAAGGAAGGCTGCTATGGGTGTTCAGTTGCAGAGATGGTGATGAAACTGGGGGATTAAATTTCAAGTATAGGAGGGAGTGATGAAGGTCTTTACTTTGCTTTCCTGTTTCTGTAACCTGAAAAACCGGTTAGTTTACAAGGAATGCATCATAGGGTTAGAGACTGGAATGCTAAGACGAGTTGGGGAAAGAAAGGTTGGAAGGGAAAGATTTGGTGACCTGTTGGGAATGAGATGAGAGAAACTGGAGGCTGCAGCAGATTTTCTGATAAAGAGCTGGGGATGTGCCCAGGGAATCGGATCTGGAGAAGTAGAAGTAGACTTATAAATGATCCACATTTACCTACCTGTTGCCCCAGCATGAGCAGCCCTTGGATTAGTAGTGAATGCATGCTTCTGTCTGGGGCTGGGACAAATCCCTTTATGGGAGAGGGAAGTTAGAAGGGGAACATGTCTGGGATCCACAAGGAAGGCTCAACAGGTATTCTGCTACAGATCTGGGAACAAAACAGGGGGATTGGATCTGGGGAAACAGAGGGAAAAGGGAAGATCTAGAGATAGCCAAGTTCATTTTCTCAAGCGTAACACTGGGGTTAGCAGAGGGTACCTGCTGGAGTTGGAAACTAGAATAAAGCAATGAGTACAGGATGGGGGTAAGGTGACAAGAAGATCTGTGGGATTCACAGAAGATGGACCCAAGGGACCAGGAAAAGTTAACACAGGTCTTCTGCTGCTGAGCTCGGGATAAGATTGGGAAATTGGATCTTGAGGAACAGAGAGAACACAGATACTCTTAGTAGAAAGATAACACTTGAAAGAAGAATTTGAGATGAAAATATGAAAACATGCAGAGTTTAACTCTGCAATGTCCCTATTAGTTACTGGACATAAGCCATGGAAGAGTATCTCCATTTCTTAGAGGATAAAGTATTCTATTTTTGAGATTTTCAGACATGTATAAGATAAAAAATTTATCATATCTACTCTTCATCTCTTCCAACTTGTCCCATGTCCTCTCAACATGTACCATTCTCAACTTAGATGGTGTGTGTGTGTGTGTGTGTGTGTGTGTGTGTGTGTGTGTGTATGTGTGTATTGCAATATGTGCAGTTAGTGTTGCCTATGAATGGTTGGGTATTGAGCCATGCACTTCAGCGTGGGACTCAGTCTATTTTAGAATTATGTTTTTATTTACCTCTGTGTGTATGTGTATTTGTGAATATGTTTGTATGCACACAAAACTACATGTGTGTGCCACGGCATGTATGTGGAATAGAAAGGACAATTAAGATTGTCAATCTTTGTGGCTAGAACCTTTATGTGCTGAGCCATCTTTCCAGCACCTAAGGTCTATTTTTGGTAATTTTTATTTGGAGTATAGATAATTGTTTCTCAATAATCCTAAAAATTAGATATTTCACTATAGAATATATCATAAAATTTAACTTAAATTTGTATTAAATGTTCAAAGTACATTACTTTAGCTATTTAGAGTCAAAATTATATTCATTGATGATTTGATATAGATTCCTCCAGAAACTTTGCACTGCCCGTTTTTTGCATTTTGTACTTTAGAAGACATGAATTTAATGTTTTCATTTATCTCACATTTTACTTTTACCTGAATTTTATTCACAATATCCAATAACCTGAGTCAATTGCTCATTTTTCCTTTATTCTTATATTTGCATTTAATCACAGATTATATTTAATCACAAATATTTCTTGTGAAGAAACATTTGCACTTGAAAAGAGAATAGGTATCTATCAATATACAGAATTATCCTTGAGTTAAAACTTTCCTCTAAAGAAATATTAATTTTTCATATATTATTAACATTTTTGTTATATTTTCAAGTCATAGATAAACTTATTTTCTATAACAAAAACTCATAAGCCAGTTTTCCCTGCTGTTTCCTTCTCTGAGAGAATTGACAATCTTGCATGAAAGTGTGTTTTTTCATGGAAGGATGGCTCTGTCCATTCCCACGGCATGCAGAAGGAAGTGTAAAGTGGGAAATATCCATTGTACTTACAATCTTTAAATTGAACATGCAATATGAAAATCCTTAATCTAGTGTTATGTGAAATTTACTGGCTCTTTTTGGTTTAAATCTGTAGGACTGGAGAATCTGTGAGGTTCAGAGTTAAAGAACAGCAATCCATCCTTTGGAGATTTCGTAAAATTGTTGATGTGCTATAATTTCAGAAGAGAAAAATAACATTAAAATATCTATGTGAATCTTTATTTCCATAATAAAAAATACTCGTTATGAAACATTTCTACTTTGTTTTATGGATTAGCATTTTTTCTTAGTTTTATGGAGGGGACAGTATCTTACCTTAGCAGTTCTCAGGAGTCAGTTATCTCATACCAGCTGTGGGTTATTAGCATAGAGTTCAGGTTTTCATCTCTATGGACAGCATCCTTACCCACTAAGCAATTTGTTACCTCTGGAATAGGATTTTAAAATATTATTCTATGTGTGTAATATGGATTCAAGAGAGAATTGGTTTCAAATTTTTAAATTATAACTTAAAATATTCTTGAATCTAAATATAATTTGAATATTTATATACAGCTAGATAATGTTAAAAATAACATTCAGATTCTCTTTGAGTGTACTTGTAATATGTACTACTGAATTAAAAACACATTAAGTCTACATTATTCCATTTTTTATATATGAGAAAACATATAGATTTGGTTGTAGGGTGAAGACTTAAATTAGCTTTATGCTACAGCAGAACACACATTCTGGTTCACAAATTAACTCTGGACAATTTTAAAGAAGACGTAAACAGTGTAGATTAAGAACACAGCAACTACTTTCCTTAAAACTGATTTGGCTGTCTTTTAAATAGCCCAGTTTTGGTTATCTGTTATTAATAAAACACCAGATAACATGGTTGAGGAAGTGTCCTTGTGCTATGGTGGAGCATCCTTTGGATATATGCCCAGGAGTGGTAGAGCTGAGTCTTGAGGAAGATGTGCTGAACTAAGAGTAGAAGAGTGAATGTGAGAATGGCCTACCAATGACTCATCCCACTTGAGACCTACCTCATGAGAAGGAGACGACCCCTGACATTGCCTGGAGGGCCAGGACCCAGAGGCTAGATATAGATAGCCCAGAGACCTAGGATCGAAAATGATTCCTAAATATATTCCTCTATAATCATAGATTGGTACCTAGCCCAACAGTTATCAGAGAACTTCACCCAGTAACTGATGGAAATAGATTCAGGGGACCACAACCAAACATTTGGCAGAGCTTATGGAATCCTGTCTAAGAGGGGGAAGAAGGAATGTAGGAGTCAGAGGAGTCAAGGACACCATAAGAAAACTCAGAGATGCAACAAACCTGGGTCCATTGGGGCTCGTAGAGACTAAATCAACAATCAGGAAGTGTGCATGTGACTGACTTCGGCCCTCTGTATATATTTTACAGTTGTGTAGCTTGGTCTTCCTGTGGGACTCCTAATAGTAAGATCAGGGTCTGTCTCTGACTCTTTGGACTGCTTTTGGGACACTTTCTTCCTACTGGGATGCCTCTTCCAGCCTCAGTAATAGGGGAGGTGCCTAGTATGACTGCCACCTGATAGGCCATGGCTGGGTGATAGCCATGGGAGGCCTGCCCTTTCCTGAAGAGAATGGAAGAAATCGGAAGGGGAGAAGAGAGGAGATGTGGGAAAGGACTGACAGAAGGAGGGGAAACTCTGTTCAGAATGTAAAATGAATTAAACAAAATAAATATGTAATATTTTATATATTTAATATTAAATATTTGTATTAATTGTGTTTAACATTAATATTTAATATTAAATAAAAATATTTTAAATATATATGTAAAATTTTACTGTTAAAAATAACACCAGAAATATACTATGGAAAAACTCTGGCCGGGCCTGGGCTGTGTCTAGATCATTCACTTTCAGGCAGGGACACCAGGTGTGTGATTGGCTCATTCCAGACATTGTGTTTGCTTCCCTGGAAAGTAGCTCTTGTAATTGACAACCCCAAAACCACGTGGTTGCTTAAAAGAAGGATAGTTTCCCAAAGAAAAGTCAAAATTTTTACCAATGACAAAAGATCAGGTGCTATGCAAATAACAGTATATTTCTAACTAGGGTTAGGGAAGAAATTCTGTCTTTTCCCCCTGATGCTGGTTGAAAGTATTGAAACCTGAGTTCTAACCTGTGGAAGCAGCCAGACTTGCTATGAGGCTCAGATCTGATCCCCACGTTTTAACATCAGTCTCAAAATTCTCTTTCTTCTAGAGCTACCCCAACACTGGCTTCAGCTGACAGCTCTGGACTAAATATGTATCAAAGCGTTATTCAGAAAGCAGGCTAAATTACAGCCAACACCAAGGGTTTGGGTAAACTCTAAAAGCAACAGCCAGGATATACATACCATAAGGTAGTCAGTCTAGAAAACAGACATGCTAGAATCCTTCACCAAGTCTATTCCTCAGCCTGCTGTCCTGTTTTACTACTGCATAAGCTATCTTGAAATTGCTTCATTCTAATCCTGAATTTCAGGCAAAAGCTTTTAGCATCCAGTCTGGCTTTCTTGCTTCCTACCCTTGTGTCTGAGACTACCTGAACAGCATTCTTTAAAAAATGAACTGATTTTAGGTATGTGTGTTTAAATATAGTCAAAACACACTATAAAAAAAACTCTCAGAGAACTGATAAAAATAAACTTACTTTAAAAATTAAAAAAAAAAAAAAACACCAGTAAAGTATCTCAATATTAGATAGGAGAGTTCACTAATCAAATGATATTGTTTTAAAAATATGCCAATACGGACTTTGAATCTTGTCACTCAATCATGTGGATCTGTCTTTGGATTACTACAATCTATGTAAAGCCAGACATGGCACCATGCCTCTATAGCCTTACTACTTCTATTAAGAGATATAAGGTGCAAAGAAAAGAATGTCTGGAATCCTGGACATATAATAATCACAAAGACCCTGTCTCAACAAAAGAGGAAGGCAAGGAATAACATCTGAAGTTGCCTTTGGCATTATTTGCACATACATGATGGTTTCAAACTCATATACATGAACATGCACACATGAACATGTACAAACACTCATCACAACACAGAGATTTGGAGATTTAAAGAGGAATAATTATACATTTGAAGGTTCAAGTAAAGATGAAAATTTTGAAGATTTCTAGTTTTCATGGATTTGATATCTTTGAATACTGTATATTTTGAATGACCTAAGCCCTTTGTTCTTGTAACTGGCCAATTTTAGTTGCAGATAGTTAACAATGCAAAATCATCAAATCTAATCAAGTGCATTCTTTACCTCATCTCTATCTTCAAAGTGGAAATAAAATATTATGAAGTCTTATCTCTGCTGTATTACTGAGATATTACAAATTCATGTTTAAGGTCTTGTTACAGAGTTACATGGATAATTTGTTGTTGTTTTAGATGCTTACCTTTTGTACTGGCTGGTTTTGTGTATCAACTTTACACACGCTGGAGTTATCACAGAGAAAGGAGCTTCAGTTGAGAAAATGACTCTATGAGATCCAGGTGTAAGGCATTTTCTCAGCTAGTGATCAAAGGGGGTGGGCCCCTTGTGGGTGGTACCATCCCTGGGCTGGTAGTCTTGGGTTCTATAAAAAAGCAGGCTGAGCAATCCAGGAGAATCAAGCCAGTAAGAAACATCCCTCCATGGCCTCTGCATCAGCTCCTGCTTCCTGACCTGCTTGAGTTCCAGTCCTGAACTCCTTTAGTGATGAACAGCAATGTGGAAATGTAAGCTGAATAAACTCTTTCCTCCCCAACTTGCTTCTAAATCATGATGTTTGTGCAGGAATAGAAACCCTGATTAAGACATCTTTGAAGCATTTTCTCAGTACTTTTTCTGATTCTGCTTTATTAATATTTTAATTAGTATTCTTTCAGTCTTACACCTTTTTTCTTTTTTATCTCATGGGATTCCCTGACTCCAATGGTAGGCATTTGAGAAATATGTCCCTTTAAAGTCTGATTGTTACAGGTTTTTCACTTTCTGTACAATGTTTGGCTCTGAGCCCTGTATTTGCTCACATCAACTTCAGGGAGATATCTTCTTCTATGATGACTGAGCAAGATGCTGATCTATGAATATGGCAGAATGTCATTAGGAATCATTTTATTTTTACGTGTGTGTGTGTGTGTGTGTGTGTGTGTGTGTGTGTGTGTGTGTGTGTTCACAACAGTAGCATTGTGTTTTACTGTAGGTCCTTGAGTTATCTAGCCTCAAGTTTCTGGTCACCTAAGTATGGGCTCCATCTTGTGAAGTGGGTCTTCACCCAATGATATTACATTGGTTGGTTACTTCCATAAACCATGTGCCACCATTGCCTAGTACAACTTGTAGACAGGACACCATTATGGATCAAAGATATTGATGTTAGGTTGGTGTTTACCCTTCTTCAGAGTACTTTTCTGATGTAAAGACAGTAGCAAATAGTTGTGAATAGGTCTATGATGGCAATAGCTTGATTTCTCCCATGCTCTATTAGTTGTTTAGGTGCTGTCTTTAGCAATTAGAACTTTCTGTCTGTTTACAGAGAGTAGCCTATAACCTTGGCAATAGTCTGAGTGGTTTCTGGTTCTCATAGGACACCTTCGACCATAATTTGATTAGATGTAACTCAATTTCAGTACTGGAAGCTTCATTTGGTTCCAGAAGATGTCCAGCTGGGGATCACTCTCTCTCATTATTTGGTGATTTCATTTAGGCTACCTACATAAATATTGGTATTTTAAGAGACTTCTAATGCTTTAGGTCTTCATATCACCTCTCAAATGGACCTTAATTGTCACTATCTTTCCCCAAATTCCCCCCCCCCGTGGCTCTGTTCCAACCCTGCCTCTTCACTTGTGCCTCTAATTCCCATTGAATCCATCTATCCTATGGGTTGAACATTTTGGAATTTTGTTTCTTTAATAGACATAGAAATATAATAATGTGCTTTTTGTTTTAATTCCAGGTATAAAAATATGGGGGTGTTTTGCAGCAGCTGATTATGATTTTCCCTCATGCTCTAGCAGAGGCATGGTTTTGCCAGATGCAGATAGATTCTGAAATTGTGTGACATTTGGAAATCTGGGGACATTTCAAAGAGATCTCTATCTCTATCTCTCTATCTCTATCTATCCCTCAATCTATATTTTTATCTATATATCTATATCTATATCTATCTATATCTATATATATATATATGCTAGGTGACCAAGAGGAGGATAGGTAATTATTGGTTGGGTTGTTTGCAGTTAGTTAGTCATCCTGTCAAAGAAGAAAGAAAGAAAGAAAGTAGATTCAGGTATTTTTAATTTTTTCTCTCCCCTCTATCTTCTTTTCTCTCCTATGTAGTGATAGGGGATGAAAGTCCAAGCTAAAGGGTGGAACAAAGAGCCTACAAGGTAGCAATGAAGAGCTATATTAGTCAGATTTCTCTAGAGTTATAGAACTTTTGGATGAATATACATGTATATATACATATATGTATATATATTATGTGTTATATATAACATATCTTAAATATATTATATAATTATATATTCATATATATTCACATACACTCATATATACACACACACACATATATATATGAATGATTTACAGGCTACAGTCCAAGTAGCCCAACAATGGCCAGCAATAAATAAAAAATATAAGAATCTAGTAGCTTCTCAGACCCACGAGCCTGGGTGTTTCATCTGCTCTTCTATATAAGTTATAATTCTGAAGAAGTAGGCTCCAATGGATGTTCTGGCAAAGAAAGTACAAACAGGCAAAGAAGAACAAACCCCTCCTTCTTCCATTGTCCTCATGTATGCCTCCAGTAAAAGGCCCAGATTAAATTTATGCCTCTAAAATCTGGATTAAAGGTGTCTGTCTTCCAGCCTCTAGATCTGGATCACATGTGTGCCCTCCATTTCTAGACTGTAGTTCACTCCAAATATGGTCAAGTTGATACAAATCATATCTCATGTCCACATGAAGACAATAACCAGGGCATACATATGCCTAACATATATAGCTATCCATCCTGTATCCAAAAGCACATTGTAAATTTAAAAATCTGTATAAATTCACTCTTAGTAAAATAAAACTGAAGTATTCATTTCACTTATAATCCTCATTGTTGCAACTGGTCATGTGGCCTTAGATGGTCTTTATAACTGTCTTCCTCTACTACTCATTCTATATTTCCTCCATCCTCTGTAATCACCTCAGGAGGTCTTGGCTTTTTTGCAGGAGGAGTTGCCCATACCTTCATTCCTGATGGGTTCGTGTCCTTTCTCATCCTGTTTTTATTAGTCTACTGATGGTTACCATTGACTTTATTCACAGCAAATGATAGTACCCAAACATAGTCCTTCTTACCTCTGTTGTGGAGAGGCAATCAATTTCTCCATGGTAATATGGATATATCACCACTCCTAATACTGCTTTTCCATTCTTAGTCTGTGGTTTTAAGAGCATTAGAAGCCCAAAATGACCAGAAGAATATCTGAGCTTAAGTTCAATGGATTGACTATAGTGGTTCGTGGCAGGAGTACTTCTTAGCCTTGTTGTCAGGAGTACTTTAGACTCAGTGATCAAACATCTAGGCAAGCAGAACAGGGTTGCAAGAACAGGAAGCAAAAACTTTCCTAGTAGGTCACTAGGAGTGATAGTAAGTACAACTATTTCCTCTTCCACCCCTTGATTCCTGGACCTGAGGATCCTGGCCATGGGAGAAACTGTACCATATATCAAATACTGATTCAAAGCAAATGCCTTCTGAAGAATCCTATCTCAGACCTCCCTACCACAACCAGTTAATTGATGCTGTAGCTATGTCTTCAAAAGGCCACTCCATCTTTCTATAAGGCCAGCTGCTTTAGCATGCTGTGAAGCATGGTAATACCCACGGATTTCATGATGATGGGCCTTCTGTCATACTTCTCTGACTCTGAAATGGGTTCCTTGGTCAGAAGCAAATGTGAAATACCATGACCATGGATAAGACACTCTTTCAAGTCCAGAGATGCTGGTTTTGGCAGATGCATTATGTGCAAGGAAGGAAAATCCATAATCAGAATAATTGTCTATACCAGTAAGATCAAAAAGTAGTTCTTTTTACAGAATATAGTCCAATGTAGTCAATGTATCACAAGGTTGCAGACTGGTAACTTTGGAGAATGGTGTCTTATTTTGGGCTCGTTGTTCTCTGCTGTTGGCAAATCTGGCATTCAGTACCACTTCTCACCAGGTCAGACTTGATGAGTGAAAGAGCATGTTATTGAACTCATACACAACCTCCATTTCTCCCACCATGGCCACTTTGCTCATGTGCCCATCGGGCAATAACAGGAATGGCTAGGGAAAGAGGCTGACTGTCCCCAGTGGGGTCATCCTATCCACATTATTATTCTACTCCTCCATGGTTGAAGTCACCTTTTGGTGAGCATTTACACGGGACACAACTATCTTTACATCCTTTGCCCATTTATAGAGATCTATCCACATACATTTTCCCCAGATATCTTTCCTGTTAGTTTTTCAGTCTTGATCTTTCCAAGTATCTGACCATCACCATGATTGTAGCATGTAGTTTTTACTACCTTGCTTTGATGTTCACTGAGATACATGGTCTTTGAATTTTCATTGGATTTATTTCCTTTCCTCTCATACACAGATGTGTTCCCAATGAGTCCAAAGTGGTTGCTACGTCCTGCTCACTTGGTCCAGTCAGCATAATGTCATCAATATAGTGCACTCATGTGATATTTTGTGGAAGAAATAGACGATCAAGACCCTTATATCTAAGTTATGACACAGGGTGGGAGAGTTAATATATCTTTGAGGCAAAACTGCAAAGGTATACTGCTGGCCTGATCAACTAAAAGAACTGCACTAAACAGGATGAATCTGCAAAGTGCAATGCTGAGGGAAAGATCAGAGACAGAAGACAACATGCTGTAGCATATTATATCTTATATCTTATAAGATGTGCATAACTTTAGTAAAAAATATGGAGAAACTTTGGAAATTTGACTGAGGTTAGGGAAAAGAGACTGAGTAGAACAGGGCCCAGAAAAATTTTGGAGGAAGATTAAATTGTCCAATAGCTGGTTTCTAACATTTATGCAACTGTACATGTCATAGCCAGTTTGTACCAGCTTCATTTGTCTGGGAAAAGGAAGATTAATTTTAATGATGTTGCATCAAATTGCCTATAAGGAAGTCTGTGGGGCCTTTTAAAATTAATGATTGTTGTACACGTGTTCCATTGTGGAGAAGGGGAAAGTTCTACCCTTGGGCATGTGGTTCTAGGTGCTACTGAGCAAGCTATAAAGAACAAACCAACCCTCCATGTCCTAGTCTTTAGTTCTTTCCTCTAAGTTCCTGCCTCGATTTCCTGTCCTGTTTTCCCAGATGAAGACCTAAAACCTAAAGCTAAATAAGTTCATCAATTTGCTTTTGGCCAACAGATAGGAAACTGGGACAGTAAGTTTCTGGGAAGAATTAACTGTATATCTAAAAAGGCTAATGTTCTTCAAATTCATTATCAAATTATTATAGGAACTTTGATTGTTTAATATTGAATGTTTTAATATTAAACTAATCAAATGTACAGAAATCTGCATTTTATATTCCCTGTTGTGTTTTAAGGATATGGATTGATATGATTTTCCAATAAATTGTATGCATACGAGAGGCTCAATTACATGAATGTTTCCTTTCATAATGAATAGCTCAAACAAAGGCTGTGAAACAACATGGTAATCTGGACAAATCACATATCCACACACCTTATTATTTCATAAAGGAACACTTTCTTACTCCTTGGGGTTTGGTCAAATAGAGCCTAAATAGATAGTCTTTCTTTGCTATATGGGCAAAGTGTAATTTTAATCAAATATTAAAGAACTAAGGGTGGTTATTAGACAAAGAACATTCTGAGCTATATTTAAATGAGCATATACAAGCATATGTATAAGATACATATTTCTTGTAAGTTATATTTAAATAAATCTATACTTGGAGATCACAGGATAAATATAGTTCTAATGTTACTGTATGACTCAATATTTATAAAGAATTTTCCTTTGATGCACATTTAATGTAGAGAAGCTAGATATGGAGTTTTGAAAGGAGTTTTGACATCCAGTATATTCAAAGAGATAGTTTTAGTGTTGGCAGTCAGAACTTCTGCTCTAAGACATGTCTCTTAGTAATGCCACAAACTGGGTCCATACAGTCTCACCAACATGATTATCTAAATAAAGGCTGAGCAAGGGTACCAATAATAGACATGAGAGAGTGAATGGGGAAAGATCCACCAGGCCCCAACCATACAAAAAGAGCTACAAGAAACCAAGGAATGATGAGTATGGGAGAAATAGCCTTTTACAGAGAAAAGCCTAATAACTGCTTATTCAGTAACAAATAGTCAACCTGATAACTATGTACAAGAAACACTATATCGATTAGACTTGGTATATTTAGAATACATATGCATATGCATATACATATGTGAGTGTAACAGCAGCTAATAAAAACAAGTCCATAATGTTGAAGAAAGCAAGAGGGATTACATTTTATGTTTAAAGAGAGGAAAGAGAAATTTGACATGATATAATGATGGTATCAAAAATAAAATAGTTCAAAAAAGCATTAAAATGATAAATACTTTAAAAATACTTGTAAATAAATCCAAGAAAATATCAAAAAGATTTTCCACGATGATCAATTTGGCTTATCCTAGAGATGCACGATTAGTTGTATATGTATGAAAGTAATCTACCACATAAGCAAATTGAAATGCAAAACTTTGTTATTATCTCATAAGATAAAGAAGAGTCCTCTGACAAAAGGGATAACATGATATGAGATATTGATATTCCCACAAATCACTGCATTTCTCAGCCCACACCAGAGAAGCATCATCTTGCAGTAGATGGCAACTAATATAGAGACCTGGAGAATGGATAGATAGTGAGAGACTTTGGAACAATTCATCCTAAATGAAATATAGTCATCAAAACCCTCTCCTCAATGTACAAGGATCTATGTGGAAGAGGAGGCAGAAAGACTGAAGAGTCAGAGATGGTGAACAACTAACTGCGAGGAAACAGGATCTTCCAGACAAACTGAACTGAACGCACACTGTGACAGCACAGACAACACCCACATGGGTAACTCCCGACCACATCCATCACAAAAGCTACTTTTAATTAATCCCTTCTGGGGAAAAGAAAATCAGTATTCTTCAATGGCGCACTGGGTATGTCATAACTCCCAAAGATGGGCTCTATGCCCAACTGTAGTTGGCCAATGCAAAATGGACTCTGTATCTTTATTGTGGGATTATTTTTGTTTCATTTTGATATTTTTCTCTCTTTTTTGTTGTTCCATTATTTGTTTTGACTTTTGTTTTTGCTTTTTAAAATTTGTTTTGAGTGGGTTTGTTTTTGTTTTTGTTTTTGTTTGTTTTGGTTTTGAGAAATTAACATGAAGTTGGATGGGTAAGGGGTGAGGAGGACCTGGGAGAAGCTAGAGCGGGGAAATATTGTTTTAAAAAAGAAACTTTAAAATAAAAAGAAGGAAAATATGATCCTCTTTTCTCATCCTATTTAATTGCTGTGACTACAGGAGTATATCATCATGCTTGGGTTTTTTTGAAAGTTTGAATATGTTTGGTCCAGGGAGTGGCACAATTAGGAGGTGTGGCCTTCTTGGAGTAGGTGTGCCCTTGTTGGAAGACTTGCTTCATTGGAAGGAGGGGGCATTGAAACCCTCCTCCTACCTGCATGGTAGTTAGTCTTCTAGTGGATTCATATCAAGATTTTGAACTCTAAGTTCTTCCCTTGCCATGCCTGTCTGGATACTGCCATGTTCGCCCCTTGATGACAAGGAACTGAATCTTTGAACCTGTAAGCTAGCCCTAATTAAGTACTGTCCTTTATAAGACTTGCCTTGTTCATGGTATTTGTTCGCAGTAGTAAAACCCCAAATAAGACACAAGAAAAGCAACTTATTTAGTATAGAATAATATTTTCTGCATCTTAGCTATGAATAATAATTATTTTACTATGTTTATCTGAATATAGACTATAAGGAAATCACAATAAATGAATACAAATTCATGTTTCCTCCCTCCTATTTTCAATAATTTTAGATTGTTGCTTAAAGACTTCTGAGATAGAAACCTACTCCAATTTCTAGAGAACAAACTGTAATACAATATGTCCAAGACAGTGATTATAAGGAGAAAAAGGCACGTAATGTGCTTTCTACTGTAGCACTGCTAGACTGATTGTTCCATAGGCAGTCTCTGTTCTTGTTTTTATTTTCCTATAAACATTCTCACAGTCACAAAATCAGATGAAAGTATGTCAATTCATCTTTTTAAATAGGAGGAAAAAATACTATATGAAAAAAATAAGGAAAAATAGCAAAATTGTGTTTTTTCCATCTACTGGACCAGTACATGAAGTTATAATTCTGATGTGATATTATTGACTTAGCTTAATCTGTATGTAAGCTTAGTTGGACTACATAAGGGGAGAGCAGAACTATATAAACTGTTGTGCTTCGCTTTGTTTAAAGATCTTGGGACCACTGAGAGAAAAAATGGAAGGTCAAGAATTATTAGATGCCCATTATACAAAATATGAAACAGCTCTCACACATGTAGTGGAGTATGTTTATTCTACCCTTAGCAGTCTTACTTTCCTAAAAATTTTTCTAAAGAACTAATACAATATAAGAATATTTTATACACACATGCATGCGTACACACACATACAAAGTATTATAAAGCTATTGTATTCAGATGCTTGATCTGTGCTATAAGTATCTCACGTAATAAAGATTGTTTCTTATCATATACACATTTAAACATAGTCTAATTGTAAGCAAGCCAGAACGATGGGACGTGAACATATCCTAAAATATTGTGTCTTAGTGTGCTGAATAGCTCAAGCTGAAGGAATTTAAGAAGTGGGACACTCAAAACTTCTCTCCAAGCTTCCTCGACACACTGACTACTGCCCTTCCCTGAACCAGATCTTGATATCTTTATATAAAACCAGGCTTCCCTAAATTCACAGGAGTGTGCTCACCTCTGAAGTCTCAGAAAAGAATAGCTTCTTTCTACTTATTAACAGTAGGCCACAACATTACAGTTAAACACTAGGTTTAATTGTGGTTTTATATCTTACAGCATCAGATGGCTCTAATCCATGACTTTGATGTCCTTGGTGGTCTCTCCAAGGTCCAGGCATCTCCTATATGTTACTATCCTATGTAAAACTGTATCTTTACCAGTGATCTATCTCTTCAGGGACTCCAACCCTTCCATTTGATACCAAACCTAGTTCTCTCCATGACCTCTTCAGTCCTGAGACCGCCATTATTGTTGAGGCTACACTTTTGCCACTGGCCTTCCCTGGCCTCATACAGTTCCAGGCCACACTTTAATTGTTATCTATAACCCTTTCAATCCTGTGGCTTTCAAGCCACCAAGTCAGTATAAATGGCAGGCATTGACATATTACCAAGTTTGAAATGCAGCCTTGTCCTGCTCTGGACCACAGTTTCTGTGTGTGGACCATGAGGAAATTCTTCCCAAAATATCACATCTCAATGACACATGTCTCCCATTAGTCACAGCTGACCCTTCTGTCCCAGTTAACCAAACTGGATTGTCCCAGTAAATGTTTTGCTTCCAAGGTTTCTTAATCCAAAATGTCACTCGGATGACTCTGTTAATGACTGTTTTCCTCTGAAACTTCACAAGCAAGTTTTCCATCATCTGTATGTCATTCACCTTTCTTCCTTTCCAGCTTTGCATAAGAGCTCCCTAATCTCAGAGCAGTTAATGGCCTTTTCTAGTTCAAAACTCCAAAATCCTTCCCCAATCATCCAT
Source organism: Uromys caudimaculatus (assembly GCA_028551405.1). Classification (NCBI taxonomy): domain Eukaryota; kingdom Metazoa; phylum Chordata; class Mammalia; order Rodentia; family Muridae; genus Uromys; species Uromys caudimaculatus. Next base: position 84,912,886 of record CM052709.1, on the reverse strand, counting down.
GCCTAAGAGTCAGATTAATCACATTGATTCCTCAAGTTCCTGGGACTAATATCTGTCCTACTTTGCTTTCTATGGTTTTGATGAAACATTGATGAAAATGACTTGAGGGGGGTCATATTTATTTGCCTTATACTGCCATGTTTCATAATGGGACTGTCAGGAGAAGAATTTAAGTATAAACCTGGAGGTGGGACATAATTTAAAGAATGTGGAGAAATGCTGTTTATTGGTTTGCTTTGTCTGGTTTGTTCAACTACCTCACTTGTTCAGCCTGGACTACAGCTAGTACTTCCCACAGTGGGCTAGATGCTCCAGTATCAATTAGTAAACAGGAGATGTTCCATAGACATACTCATAGGCCAATTTGATGGGGGAAATTCTTCAGCTGAGGGACTCTCTTCACAACGCAACTCTTGTTTGTATTAAATTGACTGTGTAACTAACAAAACATATTACCATTAGTCAAGAGCAAATAATAGTTCAATATATTTTGCCTATCTATTTTTATCCCTGCATAAAATGATCTGTTTATTGTTACTTCAATCTAAACTATTCCTCATTATCTGACACTGGGTGGATCCTTTTCTGTACCCATATGTCATAGATATTCTTCTTCTAGTCTTCTTTTCCCTCAAAATAAACTAACCTCTGGTTATTCTAAGAATGTCCTGACTTTCTTTTATATAGTAGATTAACAGCTCCTGATGATATGGGCATGGGTGAAAAAGATGACTACATATTGTAAGGGAAAGCATCATGCAGTCATTCCAAATTTTCCTAAGGGACTTTATATCCATGAAATTGTTTTCCTTCCTTATTCTCCCTTTTGCTGGTGGCGAGGGATGGTTGATTTCTGGGAGTGTACTTGATTCAAAGACCTGTCCTAGTTATGTAACAAATGGAACTTTTTCTCATTTACAGCCCAGCTTACATTTTACTTACACAACCTTCATTTGCCTTCAGGAAGTTTCTTTGGTATTCCATTCTGTTTTGTTTTATATTACATTTCTTGTCTACTTTTCCAATGGATTCCTTGCATGGTTTTCCTTTTCATTTGCTTCCAGTGTGCTTCATGACCACAGAAAACATGCTTCTTGTATTCATTGCTAGATCTCTAGGATATAAAGTAATCCTATCATACAATATGCATTCAGCAAGCACCTGTCAATTTATGCATCTTATTCATGAATGAAAGAATGCCAAAAATAAGCTCAGAACCTTTAATATAATCTTAAATCAAATCTTAACTCAAATACATTGAAAAACTAGAGACTATACATACATAGAGACAAGGATTTACAGATGCATGTACACACACACACACACACACACACACACACACACTAACAAATTACTATCTGTATCAACTGCTAGAACAAAAATAAAATAAAACTTTAAAGAATTAGCTACAGTAAACGTGTTGTATATTCATAATTTATTGAGAAACAAATCCACACCTTGTTATTCATGCATTCACTCACAGTAACAATAAAACAGATAAAAATGAAGAAAAGCATTTAAACATCTGTGTAGAGCATCTGGGACCTTGTTAAAGGACAGGCATATGAATAGTAAGGTTGAAAGAGCTCCAAACCCAGGAATCTCAAAATTGAGAAGTACAGGAGTGGAACCACTCCTTACCTGCCTCTACCTGATCTGGAACACATAGCCACTCAGCCCACTAAGGACCATGGACATCAATTCATGTAACATAAACACCTGGAGTTGTCCATGCTAACTTATCCAGATAGTCCCTGGGTATTCAGCCAATGATCTTCCCTTCCTGAGCAATACTTCCCACATAAGGTTTTTATATTCTGGTTTACTCTGAATATGGTGTATGCATTCACATCTACCATCAAATAAACCAGTATGAACAAGCAAGAATCATTTCTTCATTAAGGATTTCCATGAGGAAAGACTTTGTCTTAAAGAGAGGCCCCCGAAACACCAAAGAAAGGCCTTCTCTCTGCCAGCCCCTTCAGTGCTCCCTGTACTCACTCTGAGCCAAACCAGGTTTTGCCTGGGCTCCACCTTTCTCCTCTCTGCCTGCCACCCAGAAGCCCAGAAGGAAAGGTAGACCCATGAAACTCCAGTTCCCAACTCCTTCTCTTGGCCATACCTAAGGCACTCACTCATGTACCCAAATAGGAGACTAGGAACCACTGTGGACTCCCCACTTTGGACTTTGCCCTAGCTTCTCCATGTAGGCACTCAGAGCATCCCTAGAGGAGAAGCAGGAAATGGGAAGATACATATGGTCTAGTTAAAAGTACTAGTGATCCAATTCCATGGTATAGCACTTTCAAGGAGAAAATATTTATTGAAATAATCTCTGAAGAATATCTGAAAGGACCAGATAAGCAAAGAAGCATCCTGAGTTATAATTTGACTGCGTCAACATCCTTGATGGCTGTATTGAATCCTATCAGCACCTATTTGCCATACTGAGAGCCAATGGGATTAGTGTCTGATTCAAGCAAATCTTCTGAACTACAAAGTGCAGTCTATGCCCATTTTTCCTTCTCTGTAACCATAGTAGTCAAGAGAAGGTTGTCACACTGGCATTTATTATAATTTTCTTGGAGCCTAAGGTCTTCTTTATACCCTCCTCTCATAACCAGTGACAAGCAGGAAAGAGATAAATTGAATAGGAAACAACAAAACAATAAAAATAAATGTTAATAAGTAAATGTATTAAATGCTCATGTGTAGAATTTGGAGAATGCTAGACTGTAGATTGAAGAATTCCATCATGACTATCTTTACAAAATGTAAACATACCATTAAAAACATTCAACAACAGACATACACACAGACACACACACACAAAGATTGGTTTGAGATGTCTATTTCTGGCCACAATAAACTAATAAAACCTTAATTACCTTCCTATATTAAATGACTTTCAGATATTGGACAGAGATAAAAAATGTGATTCCTCAGGAGAAACCAAAAGAGTTTAGTATTATAATTGTTCTGCTTCTTTTCAGAAATACATTCTGAATTATAGAGCTAGACAGAAGCTAAAGCAAAACTTAGAATTCTCTCAGAAATAAAAAAATATCAAAGATCAATTACTACGGACCTGTGTAATTGATTTTTCTGAATACTTGCTTCTATGTATAATTATCAAGTGTTTGATTATTTTGTATTAGATATTTTCTTTTTACTTTACATGCAATTGCTAGAGCTTCTTGAGTAGAGGATTATAAAAAAGCAGTAGGATATAATTCCATAATTCCATCTCACACACACACACACACACACACACATACACACACATACACACACACACACACACACACACACACACACACACACACACAAAGTACATTGAAGATCTACAAAATCTGAAATATCTGGTAAATAGCATCCAGTGCTCAAGTCAACGATTCAGGTGGACCCATAGGATATTCAAGACAAATCCATGGTATGACTAAATTATTTTAGAGAAAAGTTAATTCAGGAAGAAAGTATGAATATATTAACTGGAACTTCAACTCTATACAAACTCAGACTGTACCTATAATGCCAGAACTCCATAAGCAAGAACAGAAAGATCACGAAGGCAAAATGTTAAAACAGATCTCATACGCCTCTTGAAATATATAAGTAAAAGCAACAGGATGAGACAATAAGTGGAAAATATTTTTTAGGAGTAAATGGAATCTGGAGGTGTTTTTTAAAGTTAAAAAGAATGATAGGAGTTCAAAGGCTGCAAAAGTACAATAAGACAGAACAATAGAAGCTATTCAAGGTGAAGAGGAAGGAAAATGTTTGATGTACAGTGCATCCAGGAGCTGGGCAATAATACAGACCAGCTTTAACCCAGAGATGAACGTGGTCCTTAAAATAGGTTAAACGGAAACAAAGGAAAGCCTAGAAATACATACTGAGAAGTCTAGTTCAATGAAAATTATAAATCCTCTACTCAAGAAGCTCTAGCAATTGCATGTAAAGTAAAGTAAAAAGAAAATATCTAATACAAAATAATCAAACACTTGATAATTATACATAGAAGCAAGTATTCAGAAAAATCAATCACACAGGACCACAGGGGAATAGACCTTGGACTATAAGGGATAGCATCTGTAGCCACCAGACTGACTAAATCTACACATCACTATTGCTTGGCTCAAAGTTTGAACCTATCTTTTTAACCTGAATCCCTGAGTTCTTACTGTCTTACATCTCACATCACCATTTTCACTTCAATACAAGTCAGAAAGTGGGGTATCAATTGGCTACAAATCAAAGCACTTACATTCTAGTTCATTAGCTCCAAGATATGAATATGAATAAATAAAGAACAAGATATGAATATGAATGGATGAATATAAATATGAATGAATAAAGAACAAGCCAGAGTAAGAGTGATGTTCATTGCATAAAAGGGCACATGTATACTAAATGCACTGACAGGCCTGTCTTCTTCATCATAACACAACACCGTATTTGCAACTCAAGACCTGGCTCACATAAACAAAAGAAGATAATAATCACTAATAAAGCTTCATTTCCACAGCTTGAAAAACAAGCAACTCATCTTTCTTTTGGTCAGTATTATCCAATTCACAGCAAGACATCAGTTGACTGTAGTGAATGACTATTCCCTGCAGCTTCTTTGGTTGTTTTTATTGCATCTTCTGAAGCATCACATATTCTTCAACAAACCCTGTATCCTTGAGGTACAATCTACTAGTTCCAATGGGGAAATATACTCTATCTCTTTTTAAAATTTCATTGCCTACCTTTTTAATATTTCTGTTTAGACTTAAATTTTTTCAAAAAATTTACCATTGTCTAGAAAAACAACTATCTATAAGTCTGAGAAGTAACATAACATGACTAAAATTTCCAGGAGCATACTTTAGCCATTTATATTCACAGCTTTGAGGGTAATTAAACTTTTAAGGCAACAGGTTTGCTTCTAAGATATTCTAAAAAATGAATGTGGAGATGATCTATTATTCAACTTTAGCCTTATTTATGGCAGCAATTATGTTTACATTGTATAAAACAATAATTGTCATTAACGAGCTAGCCAGAGACAAAGAACTAGCAATGTCTAAACTTTTCAATACTGAGAGGTGAGCATAATAAATCTTTCTGTATTGGGACTATAATTTGAATTTTGCATAACCATTTTACAATGGGGAAAGTAACACAGTATCTGTGGACATGGAGGCTGAAAAGATTTCTTTTGACTGTTAATATGAAATTTGGATATCACTTTACTTTTCTGTATCAATCATATTGCTCCTAAATGGTATGCATACACCAAAGCAATAAAATTAAATTTGATAAATCAATATCTATGCTAAAATAACTTTGTATGTACATATTCTTGTGTGCCTATGGTTATGCTTATTTATGCATGTGTGCAGGAAGGCCAGAGTTCTTCCACTCTTGTTTTCAAAGTTATATTTTGAATTAGAATCTCTCACTGACCTGAAGCTCACTAATTTCTCTATACTGACTTACAGCCATCTGTAAGAAGCCTCCTGTCTCTTCCTTACCTTGCTATGACTGCAGGTACATTCCCTTGTCCGGGATTTCTTATTTTCTTTTTATATGAGCTTGAGATCTGAACTTGGGTCCCCATGCTTGCATGACAAGCACTATATTTACTGAGTCATCTCCCTATCTCAATGTAATTCTGATTTTGTTTCTTGAGATTCTGGTGAAATATGTTGCTCATAGTATTCCTATTTTCTTATTATTCATAGGAGAAATGAGATGATCTATTATGAGACAATCTACTGCTAAAGTACAAATGTGCCCAATTTGTAGTATTATTCTGTTTTCTCAAAAACATTCATATGCATGAAACCAGAAAAGAATCCTATGTGTCCTGGGTCTTCCTTCAGACTCTGGTATGCTGGGGAGTCAGTTTGCTCCATACTGTCTGGAAGTGGTATACCATAACAAGCGACTCATGCTGTTCCCACCACCTATTTGTCACTTCAAGAGTCCTAAATCTGGTGGAGGATAGTCTCCAAGGTCAGGAGGAAGGAGTAACCAATGAGGAAGGTGAGATATTGCTCCCAGTGTGGGGGTTTTCATAAGGATCAGGGGCAGGTTTTTGTCATGAGTAAAATGGAATCTCCTGCATCTTCTGAATAGAGGAGCCAATTATCTCAGGTCCTTGCAGAACCTCCCACACCATTTGAGTAGATGAGATGATCAACCCAGGTCCTCGCAAGAATATCAAGAGCTATGTTCTAGCTTTACTCCTAGAACAGATAAATGCAAAGAAAATTGCCAAGTGATGATTTGTATGTAAGCCACAGAACTGGTTTAGACTGGGTCCAAAGCTTCCTGGAAGAACATGCTGGTAGAGATCACAGGACTCTACAGGCCCTCAAGTAGAATTTTTTATCATTACTGTTAAACAAACATTTAAATTAATATCAGACAATTGTGTATGTATTATACATTTTTAACTAATAGACAATATAAAAATTACTTCACAGTGCTATTAACTTGTCTGTTTTGATTATGGTTGTTTATGTATTGTTTTGTTTTTTCAGATCATATTTTAATAATAACATTTCTCTCTTCCCTTTCGTCCCTTCAAATCTTTCCATATGATCTTCACTGCTCCCCTTAAAATTCATGGCTCCCTTCCCCTCATTTGTGTTGCAGGCATATATGCATTTGTGTATATATTTGTATTCTTTTTTTTGATATTTACTTTATTCACATTTCAAATGTTTTCCCCTTTGGAAACCCCTATCTCATCCTCTCTCCCCCTGCCCCTATGACGGTGCTCCTCCACCCACCTACCCACTCCAGTCTTCCCTCCTTAGCATTCCACTAAACTGGGGCATCTAACACCCTCAGGCCCAAGGGCCTCTCCTCCCACTGATGGCCAACAAGGCCCTCCTCTGCCACCTATGTGGCCCGCACCATGGGTCCCTCCATGTGTATTCTTTGGTTGGTGGTCCAGTCCCGGGGGATGTCCTGGGGGTCTGGCCTGTTGACACTGTTGCTCCCTCCATGGGGCTGATTCCTAAGAACAGAAATATTCCATATGTATCAGTATTTCTAAGAGATGCTAGGTTTTAATATTACGGAAATTCTCATTTAATTTTAGCTTATACTCTGGTTAGTCTTTCTAAGTAAGTAAGGCATTTGTAAATGTGGGGAGAATTTAGTTTGGCTTAGCAAAATATTTTGTAGTTATTTAATACCAATTTGTTATTTAAGTGATGCTGATGGATTGATCATCTTAGTGAGACTGCTGACATGACCTATCATCCCCATGTACAACTGATGCAGTGAAAGTTCTGTGCATCTTTACTTATGCAGTTCTGCAGTTATAGCAGAAAAAAAATCAGCAGATTTTTAAGAAAGAGAAATATGCCACCTCATTTGAAAAGCAATTAGATTTTGGATGACATATAATTGTATGTTACAGATTAGTGAAATGATAAAATAGTTCTCTTTTCACTAGAAAAAAACATGATTAATCTAAATTAAAATTCGTGATTATGACAGGAACTTCCAGTCTCCATCAGTGGCTGGAGCTTCAGCTTGGGCCCCAGGGCTCCATAGCCAATTAGCAACGGGAGAAAGCTACCCTCCCAAGAGCTTGGAAAAGATGGGACTGGGTCCAAGACAAGCTCCACAGCTCAACAGGAATCTCCCCGAACCTGCGAGACACAGGGACTGAGGTAGGCGGGCATAGAAACCCCCTGGATCCCATCAGCGGCAGCAGGAGAACTCTGCTTGGGTCACCAGGGTCTATAGCCAAGCAGAGCTGGGAGAAAGTTACTCACCCAGGAGCGTGGAAAAAACACCTCTCAGAGAGAGCTGGTCTTCAAGGAGTATTGATACAGAGGCTGCAGGTGGGAAAAGCCATAGGCAGACAGAGTAAGATCAGCTAACATAAGAGTTAACAAGATGCCAGGCGGTGGTGGTGCACACCTTTAATCCCAGCACTCGGGAGGCAGAGGCAGGCGGATTTCTGAGTTCGAGGCCAGCCTGGTCTAGAGAGTGAGTTCCAGGACAGCCAGGGCTACACAGAGAAACCCTGTCTCGAAAACCAAAAAAAAAAAAAAAAAAAGAGTTAACAAGATGGCAAAAGGCAAGGAACAGAAACCAAGGCCACTTGGCAGCATCAGAACCCAGCTCTCCCACCACAGCAAATCCTGGATTCCCCAATACACCAGAAAAGCAAGACTCAGATTTAAAATCATTTCTCATGATGATGATAGAAGACTTTAAGAAAGAAATTAACACCCTTAAAGAAACACAAGAAAACAGAGGTAAAGAACTAGAAGCCCTTAAAGAGGAAACACAGAAATCCATTAAAGAATTACAGGAAAACACAATCAAACAGAAAAAAGGAAATGAACAAAACCATCCAGAAGCTAAAAGTAGAAATAGAAACAATAAAGAAATCACAAAAAGAGACAACCCTGGAGTTAGAAAACCTAGAAAAGAGATCAGGAGTCATAGATGCAAGCATAACCAACGGAATACAAGAAATAGAAGAGAGAATCTCAGGAGCAGAAGATACCATTCACAACATCGACACAACAGTAAAAAAACATACAAAATGCAAAAAGCTCCTAACCCAAAACATCCATGAAATCCAGGACACAATGAGAAGACAGAACTTAAGGATAATAGGTATAGAAGAGAGTGAAGATTCCCAACTTAAAGCACCAGTAAATATCTTCAGCAAAATCATAGAAGAAAACTTCCCTAACTTAAAGAAAGAGATGAACATAAATATACAAGAAGCTTACAGAACCACAAATAGATTGGACCGGAAAAGAAATTTGTCCCGTCATATTATATTGAAAACACCAAATACACAAAACAAGGAAAGAATATTAAAAGCAGTAAGGGAAAAAGGTCAAGTAACATATAAAGGCAGACCTAACAGAATTATACCAGACTTCTCACCAGAGACTATGAAAGCTAGAAGATCCTGGGCAGAACTCATATAGACCCTAAGAGAACCCAACTGCCAGCCCAGGCTGCTATACCCAGTAAAACTCTCAATTAACATAGATGGTGAAACCAAAATATTCTATGACAAAAACAAATTTATACAATATGTTTCACAAACCCTGCCCTACAAAGGATAATAAATGGTAAATGTCAACTCAACGAGGGAAACCACATTCTAGAAAACACAAGAAAGTAATCTTTCAACAAACTGAAAAGAAGAAACCCACACAAACCTAAAAGTGACATCAAAAATAACAGGAACCAACAATCACTATTCTTTAATATCACTTAACATCAATAGACTCAATTCCTCAATAAAAAGAAATAGACTAACAAACTGGATCCATAAAGAGGACCCAGCATTTTGCTGCATTCAGGAAACACACCTCCGGGATAAAGACAAACATTACCTCAGAGTAAAAGGCTGGAAAACAAGTTTCCAGGCAAATGGTCCCAAGAAACAGGGTGGAGTAGCCATTCTAATATCAGATAAAATTGACTTTCACCCAAAAGTCATCAAAAAAGATAAGGAAGGACACTTCATACTCATCAAAGGAAAAATCTACCAAGAAGAACTCTCAGTTCTAAACATCTATTCTCCAAATGCAAGAGCACCCACATTCATAAAAGAAACCTTACTAAAGCTCAAAGCACACATCGCACCTCACACAATAGTAGTAGGAGACTTCAACACTCCACTATCATTAATGGACAGATCTTAGAATCACAAACTAAACAGAAACACAGTGAAACTAACAGAGGTAATGAACCAAAAGGATTTAACAGATATCTATAGAACATTTCATCCTAAATCAAAAGAATACACCTTCTTCTCAGCACCTCATGGTACCTTCTCCAAAACTGACCATATAATCGGTCACAAAACAAACCTCCACAGATACAAGAAGATTGAAATAATCCCATGCCTCTTATCAGATCACTACGGTTTAAGGCTGGTCTTCCATGGCAACAATAACAAC
>CM052709.1:84847886-84902436 GCA_028551405.1 Uromys caudimaculatus | reverse complement strand
CAATCAGAGAAATGCTAAGTGAAACTGTTTTAGTAGGATTCCATCTAACACCACCCAGAGTAGCTGTCATTAAGGAAACTGCCAATGAGACATCATCCAAGAAAAGTGAAACCTTCGTTACTCTTACTGCACTATTCACAAGAACCATTTTTTAAAGCCTGCCTAGAAATACAACAGCAAATTACTGGGTAGGAAAATGAGTTGCCCAGGGCACTTCACTTAGGTGTAAAGGATAGTCATAACACTTGCAGGGAAAAGGCTCTGATGGCAGATACATATAGGAAGTGCAGGGACAAAAGGGGCTGCGTGAGAAGAACAGATAACGGGGGTAGGAGAGGGCAGTGAGGAAGATCATGTCAAGTGAGGAACTATAATGATATGTGTACAGAATGAAAATATTATAATTGCATTTATTAATATTATTACTATTACATTATTACTGTGTATTCATGCACAAACTTCTAACTTAGTAGTGATATTTATTACCACAAAATACTTTGTGATACATAAAAGTCAGTTTTTGGAGGGGCCATTTTTGAGCTGTGTCATCAAATGGTATTTATTTAATAAGGCTATTCAATTCTACATTAAATTAGGAATTAATTCACCCATAGATGCCATACTTTCAGCAGTTAAGATACATACATAGCAGCTAACTGTAGAACTGGGGAAGTTCAAATGTTAGACATTTTCATTATCAAAGAACTGTGTTTTGCAAAGCACTTCTGTTGTTGAAGAATTTGCATTCTAAATCACACATTGGTTTTAGTGTGTTTAACATAAATCACTTGCCATTTCATGACACATGGGGTTATTATAATGTGTACAAATGCACGACATATATTTTCATATTGAGTTGCACTAAGAAAAGATTATTTTCCTATAGGTTCACACAAGTTAAGACAAGCAAAAAGAAAGGAACCTCCCACCATTGACCGGAGACTTAAAGATAAGGAAATTGGACCACATTGGAAGGATTTTTTTCATGCTATTTGGGTAAAGTAAAACATTTTGTTAACAAGATATTTAAGTTGACATTTGTAATTTTTTTAATAGAGTTAAGAAAATGACAAAGTGATTTAAACTTGTGTGAAAGTTTTGGAGTCTCTTACTTAAATTAGATATTTCCTTATAATGGAAAGAAATATCTCCCTTTTTGATATTGCTAAAGATCCTTCTAGTGCTAGAGAATGATGATGGACAACTGTAATTTTTACTTATTTTTAATTGGTTAGATATAATTTTGTGTTTATTCTCTCTTAAGATATAAATATGGCACTTAACAAAATTACATGAATTGGAAGAACTCTATATGTCAACACATATCCTCCCCCCCATGTAAACACACAGATAAAATCACAATATTTAAAACAAAATCTTTTGTTTCTGTATATGATAACCAAGGCTACCATTGTAACAGATATCAGTATGTGTAGGGAACCGCTGCAATACTCTAGTCCTACTCGGAATATTTTTTGTTCTTCTTATAACATTCTTTCTGGCATATAAATTGCATGGTTGCAATTTCCACACATTTCACTCATTTTAAGAGAGTGAACACTGTGAATAAAACTTCCAGGAGTCTTCAAAATAAAATCAATTAAATTTTCCTAATTCACATTAGAATTGCATTTCTATCTTCCCAATATCCAAGGTTTTTTTTTTTCCTTTCCTGAAGATATTTGTTGTTGAATTGCTCATTGTTCTACCTAAACCATCCCATTCCTTTTATGAATATTTTCATTTTCAAATTAAACTATAATATGGCTCTTTCCTCTTTGTCATTCTTCTCTCTGCCCCTTTCCATGTATCCTAACCCCCTTCATCTCAACTATAGAAAGAGCCGCAAGCCATTAAGGAGCACTAAAGCAAGAGAAAAAACTTTCACTAGACATGAGGTCCCTAATGCTTTTAAAGAATTAATTAGCTATCAGTATCACCCATAGTCCTTTCCTCTATACATAACATCTCTGTGTTTAAAGACTATAGTTTGTTTATCATTTACTTAACAACTAATCTCTGCAAATAAGCAATACATAAATATATTTATCTTTCTGAGTCTGGGTCACCTTACTCAGAATGATACTGTTCTACTTCTAGTCATTTGCTTGCTAATTTTATGATGCCATTTTTGAACAGCTGAGTAATAGTGCATTGTGTAAATGTATCACATATCCTTTATGCCTATTTCTGTTGAGGTACATCTAGGTTTGCAGGTAGACAGTGAAGAAAGGTTACTAGAGTGCCGGAGAGGAGGCTGGGTTAGATCTTTCTTTTTAGATAATTCTCAGTACAGTTCCCTAGACCATTTGTTAATTGAGTTGTTTGCCTTCTTTAAGTATATTTTGTTCTTTGTATATTCTGACTAGCTGTCACATATATAGTAGAGAAGATTTTTTCCATTTAGTAGGCTATTAATTTTAATAATGGTATCTTTTGCATCAAAGAAGCATTTTGATCTCATAAGAATCCACCTCACCATTATTTACATTATTTCTCAAGTCACTAAAATCATATTTCAAAATCCCTTTCTTTCTCTTTAAATATACTCCTTATTTTATGCTCTAGTAGTTTCAGAGATCCAGGTATAATACTGGAGTCGGTCTTTGATCCATTTGGAACTGAGTTTTGTGCAGGGTGAGAGACAAGGTTCAAACTTGATTCTTACACTTACAGATGTCCAGTTTTTCCAGCAACATTGAAGATACTACCTTCTCCAATCTGTGTTTTGGGGTTTCTTTGTCAAAAGTAAAATGGTTATTGTTGCATTCAGATACATCTGGATGTTCTATTACATTGATTAACAGGGTTTTAGCTGGCACATAACATTTGTGTTTGTTTCATTCTCTTTTATAATATGGCTCTGTAGTATAACTTCAAATCATCTACAGTGATACCTCTAGCAGTGTTCTTATTTTGCAGTCATGTGGGCTATCCATGTTCTTTCTTACTTCCACATGAATTTTGAGATTTTTGTTTGTTTCATGATATGGTTCTGCTAACTGGATATTCTATTTCAGCTCTTAGAGCTTATAGAACTCTGTTATAGCTAAGTGGATATTCAATATATTCTCTCTCTCTCTCTCTTTCTCTCTCTCTCTCTTTCTCTCTCTCTCTCTATATATATATGTGTGTGTGTATGTATGCACATGCATGTGTATATATAATATATACACATATATATTATATACACAGAATATATATGTATATATACCTATATGCACATATGCATATATGCATATATACATATATACATATTTCCCTATGAAGCTCTTTTAGAGATTAATTGATATTCTATATAAGTTTTATTTTCATCTCTTTCTATTTCCACCACATCTAACTCCAAACTGCTTCTCTTTATGAAACTATGATCCATTATAATAATTGATTATATTTCATCAAGAATTTAATTCCTTTTTAAAAGCTGCATTATATTGCTCAGGCTATACTTGAACATTTACAACTTCTTTAGTCTCTGGATTTCTGAGTTTCAGGTATGAAGCACCACAGCTGACCTATTTAATATTAATTCTATAAAAATATTACATGCAGTTATTTAAAAGAGCAGAATCTAAATTATAACTGGTTTGCATTGGAAAATATGAAACTGAAATTTTTATCAATATTTTGCAAAGTTTAAGAATAATGGGTTTAAAGTTTGTATTATTTAAAATTCTTTGGATAAAGTGAATTTACTGTGTATATTAATAGGGTTTATTTTGATATCTCACACACTAAACATAGCCGACACTGACTTTTCAGTTTTTCTTTAACCTGACTGTCTGCTTCTGTCTCTTTCCTCCTGGGAGAAACTCCTGTTCTTTTGCTCAGGCACCAGAACTGAGCTCTTTTGTTCTCCCTTTTCTGGACTCCTCACCTCCCCAGCGTTTCCAATTCCATCTGCAATTTTTATCAGTTGTACCACCAACTCTGCAGCACTTTCAGAAGGGAGAGCAGAGTGAACCCTTTTGTATTCCCATTTCACTCAATTTCTTCTTTCTCCGGTCCCTACATTTGTATACACAATTTTTCCAACTGCTCAGGAATTCTGACAACCATTTTTGAAAAAGTTTAGGAAGATAGGGGAAAATCCAAACTAAACAAAACAACAACAACAACAACAAATCCAGTGAGCAAACCACTGGATATCCTAGTGGTAGCAGCCACAATCAATATTTCTTCTGGCATCTCGAAAGACAATATTCATCTTTTAATCCTGTCATTTCATCTATAGCTCTTGACAGCAAGGTTTCCATTCTACTTAGCCCAAAATTGGGTGTCACTTGTAGCTGGGTTTTTGGCTACTTCTGAAATTATGTTTCATTTCTCAGCTATTCCTATTTCGTTTTTTGATGTATATTCAGAACATATGCCAACTTTTTAAAAAAAATATTTAATCTTCTTTTTTACACTCCAGATTTTATCCCCATCCTACCCCACCCTCTGACTGTTCCCCATCCCATACCTCCTCCCTACTCCTCTGTCTCCATAAGGATGTCCCTCCCCTACTCCTATCACCACCAGACCTCTAAACTCCCTGGGGCCTCCAATCACTTGAGAGTTAGGCGCATCTTCTCTGACTGAACCAAAACCTGGCAGTCCTCTTCTGTGTATGTGTTGGGGGCCTCATATCAGCTTGTGTAAGCTGCCTGGTTGGTGGTCCAGTGTTTGAGAGATCTTGGGGGTCCAGGTTAGTTGAGACTGCTGGTCCTCCTACGGGGTCGCCCTCCTCCTCAACTTCTTCCAGCTTTTCCCTAATTCATCCATCCACAGGGGTCAGCAGCTTCTTTCCATTAGTTGGGAGTAAATATCTGCATCTGACCCTTTTAGCTGCTCGTTGGGTCTTCAGGAGTGCAGTCATGCTGGGTCCCTTTTTGTGAGCGCTCCATAGCCTCAGTAATAGTGTCAGGCCTTGGGGCCTCCCCTTGAGCTGGATCCCACTTTGAGCCTTTCGCTGGACAGGCCCTTTTTTCCCACAGGCTCTTCTCCATTTTGGTCCCTGCAGTTCTTTCAGACAGGAACAATTGTGGGTCAGAGTGTTGACTGTGCGATGTCAACCGCATCTCTCACTCGATGCCCTATCCTTCTGCTGGAGGTGGGCTCTACAAGTTCCCTTTCCCCACTGTAGGACATTTCATCTAAGCTCCCTCCATTTGAGTCTTGAGAGTCTCTCCCCTCCCAGGTCTCTGGTACATTCTGGAGGGTCCCCCCACCGAGTTCCCTCCTTCCTACCTTGTGATTGTTTTCTTCTCCTTCCCAAGTGGGATTGTGGTGTCGATACTTGGGCCCTTTGGCTTGTTGAAATTTTTGAGTTCTTTGGGCTCTATCTTGGGTATTCTGTACATTTTCTTTTTTACTTTTGCCAATATCCACTTATTAGTGAGTACATACCATGCATGTCTTTTGGGTCTGAGTTACCTCACTCAACATGATATTTTCTAGTTCCATCCATTTGCCTGCATAACTCAGAATGTCCTCATTATTAATAGCTAAATAGTATTTCATTATGTAAATGAACCACATTTTCTGTATCCATTCTTCTGTTGTGGAACATCTGTATTATTTCCAGCTTCTGGTTATCACAAAAAAGGCTGCTATGAACATAGTGGAACCCATGCCCGTGGGGCATGGTGGGGCATCTGTTGGGTATATTCCCAAGAATGTTATTGCTGGTTCTTCAGGTGACTCTATTTCCAATTTTCTGAGGAACCTCCAGATTGACTTCCAGAGTAGGTGTACCAGTTCGCAATCCCACCAACAATAGAGGATTGTTCCTCTTTCTCCACATCCTTGCCAACATGTGCTATCACCTGAGGTTTTGATCTTAGCCATTTTGATTGGTGTAAGAGAATCTCAGGGTCATTTTGATTTGCATTTCTTTCAACACTAAGAACTTTGAACATTTCTTTAGGTGCTTCTCAGCCATTCCAGATTCCTCTGTTTTGACAGTAACTTCATGTCCCTCAAGAAAGAAATCAAGAAGATCTCAGATGGAGAGATCTCTCATGCTCATGGATTGGCAGAATTAACATAGTAAAAATGGCCATCCTAAGAAAAGCAATCTACAGATTCAATGCAATCTCCATCAAAGTCCCAACATAATTCTTCAAAGACATGTAAAGAACAATTCTCAAATTCATTTGGAAAGGCAAAACACAAAAACAAAAGCAAACAAACAAAAACAAAAACCAAAAAAATACACATACAGAATAGGGAAAACAATTCTTAACAATAAAAGAACTGCTGGGGGAATTACCATTCCTGACCTCAAGCTATACCACAGAGCAATAGTGATAATACCTGCATGGTATTGTACAAAGACAGACACATTGATCAATGGAAAAGAATTGAAAACCCAGAAATAAAACTACACACTTATGCACACTTGATCTTTGACAAAGAAGCCAAAAATATACGATGGAAGAAACAAAGAATCTTCAATAAATTGAAAAATAAAAATAGACCCATATTTGTCATCTTGCACAAAGCTCAAGTCCAAGTGGATCAAGGACCTCAACATAAAACCAGATACACTGAATCTAATAGAAGAGAGAGTGCTAAAGAGCCTTGAACTCATTGTCACAGAGAGAAATTTCCTAAACAGAACTCCAATGGCTCACATTCTAAGATCAAGAATTGATAAATGGGACCTCATGAAATTGGAAAGCTATAAGGCAAAGGATATACTCAATAGAACAAATTGGTAACCTACAGTTTGGGAAAATTCTTTGCTAACTCCACATCTGATAGAAAGTTAATATCCAAAATATATAAAGGATTCAAGAAGCTAACCACCAAAAGACCAAACAACCCAATGAAAAAATGATGTATAGAACTAAACAGAGAATTCACAACAGAGGAATAAGTCAACTTTTAAATTGCATTACTTTTTTTTTTTTATTTTATTTAGAACCTATCCTGTTTTGTCTATTCATCCTTGAAACAAAGAATATGTGACAAGCATTTTTTTTTTCCCATCAAGAGTTTGTCTCTTCATTTCAGTGGTTGTTTTCTTTCCTACACAGAAGGCTTTTGGTTTTTACATGATCTAATTGTCTAAATTGCTTCTGTTTTCTGTACTTTTGGAGTCACAGACAAAAAAAATCACCATTACCAATACTGATACAGTGTAGCCTTTATGTTCCATCTTAGTAGACAGAGTTTATCATCTTATGTTTACATTTTAATCGCCTGTGAGTTGATGTTTTCTACAGAATTAAAGACAAGGGTATATTTACAGTTTTCTGCAAGTGGACATTTATTCATTGAAGAACCTGTCTCTTCTTCATTGTATACTTGTTGATTATTTATTAAAACTCCACAGGCCATAAATAACTGAACCTAGAGAGTTCTTTCTTTGGTTCACGGTACTCTGTGAGTTTTGTTTCAGTCGTGCTTCTTTGTCTACTGTGGGTCTACAGTCATCTTGATATCAGGTATACTGACTTTTCTAGCTCTGTTGTGTTACAGATAAATTCAACTTATTGGCATCACATGATACAAAATTAGATAGTACTCAGCAACTGAGATAGATAAATGCAAAATATGAGAGTATCTAATTAGGCACTAAGACCAGATTCATGGATAAAAGCTATATTTGATGTAAAGATAAACCAAACTACAAATCTCTTATGAAATATGTCTATTAGAAAATTATATAGTTTCATTTTCATATTTACATACATTAGGTTTAAACTATAGTAGGGCAGCTCTTCATGTGATGAGATAAAATCATTGTGATATGATATGTTCTCTTTCAGTGTCTGTTGAGGAACCCGCTGCTACTGACACAGGCAATCTGCAAAGTCACAGAGTTCATGACACTTAAGTCATCTTCATTCTTTTTGCCCAAATATTTACAAAGTCAATTTTTAATGACACCCAAAGTTGCCTTTAAGCTCTCAGGTAGGTGTTCATTTCCTATACTGATTTAAAATTTTTCAAAATGTGCATATTTAAATTATTTATATATCAAAGACATATATCATGTAAGTAGAATAGAGATTGCAGTGTACTTGAGTGCCACTTTGCTAAAATTATAAAAGCAGAAACACTCCAGCACCACATAAATATTTTTAATCCATGAAATTTCACATTATCTTTATCTTCCTGCATCTCCATCTACATACCTGCCCATTTTTCCTTTCCCGTCCCCCTTAAGACACAATTCTTCTCAAGCCAAAATGTATCCTTCCTTTAGGCTCTTCTATACCGTTCTTCTTGTGTATCTGTACTTAATGTTTTTCTAAAATAGTCACATTTCCTATATAGTTTTCTATTTCTTTCACCAGAAACTGTATGTTTCAGATTCACACTGACTTAAACTTAATGCATTGTAATTAAGTGGTGGTATTATTTTTTCTTAACTTCCAGTGAGATGTCACTGTCTATGTATATGCAATTTTTAATTCATTATTTATTATTACAGAGAGATATAAATTTATATTTAATCTTAATTCTTCTAAATATCATAATGCATAAATCCATTGATATTCCTTCATGCACATTTGTTAAAGCTGTTCTATGTCCTGACATCAACAGCAATTGCTACTGTATACATTTTCAGTCTTAAAAGTGTATTGAGAATGTGGCTCTCTAAAAGACATTATAAATGGAAATATTAAAAGGTTCTAGAATTAATTGAAAAATGACTAACTTAATACTTTATTTTAGGCTATAAAAGTCAAGCAGGCATGTTACAGGGGTTAGTGTAAAGAGTGAAAGAATAAAAGAGTATTTACATTAATCTTTAAGTAAACACAAGGTCAGGAAATAAGAAAGAGTGAATATAAAGTATATGAGAAAAACAATACAAAACAAAACAAAAGTCATATGTTAACAAGCATAGAAGTGTTTATAATAAGCAGATTGTTGAGTAGGTTTTCCTTTTACCCCATCCAGTTTTCCCATATATTGCTATTTTCATTTATTTTATATATAATATATAATATATATAATTATAATATATATTACATAATAATATATAATATATATATTATTAGTATTGCATTTTGTCATTGGGCTGTCGTTTTCTGAGGAAGTCTCCTAAGAGAAAGTTTTTCATTATTCTGAGTATTGGATCCATAAAACCACTAATTGCAAAGGTCTGTGGTTCAAGGACCACCAACTGGTGGTACCTCAAGGTAGACTCTTAAAAGAAAACTGGTGTTCCCTTAAGGTAGACTTTTAAGAAGAAAAAAAAAGCCCTCTTCTACTTCAAAGAGTTAACAGTTGCCAATAGCTCTATGGCTAGGGCATGAATTTGTTGCCCAATTCCTATTTCCATGCTAGAATTTCTTTTATTTGGACTTGCACAGGTTTTGTGCATTCTGTACAACAGCTGTGCATTCATATGTGCCTGAGCCTTAGAATATTCAGAAGACACTGCTTTTTGTGATTACCCACTGTTTTTGGCTTCTTATACTCCTTCTTCCTCTTCCATAATGATCCCTGAGCCTAGAAAAGACGGGATACTGTGTATATTTTCCACTCAGACCTTTATTTAGTAGTTTTCCCTCACTATTTAATTATCGGTAGTGGTTTGAGTAGTTATGGCCCCTACAGGCCCCATGCGTCTGAATGCTTGGCCCATAGGAAGTGGCACTATTAGGAGGTGTGGCCTCATTGGGTAGGTGTGGCCTTGTGAGAGGAAGTGTGTTACTGCTTGGGCTTTGAGGTCTCAGAAGCTCAAACTATGCTAATAGTCGCTTTTATTCTGCTGCTTACTGATCCAGATGTAGAACTCTCAGTGCCTTCTGCACTAACTTGTCTGCTTTCTCGCCCCATGTTTCTTCCATGATGTTAATGGACTAAAGTTCTGAAACTTTAAGCCACCTCTGGTTACATGTTTTCTTTTAAAAAAGGTTGCCATGGTTGTGGTGTCTCTGCCCAGGCCTGGAAACCCTAACTACAACACACTCACAGTGTTCCTGTGTTATACGTTGCTGCTTTTCATATTTTTTTTTCATATTGAGATTTCCACATGAGTTCACATGAACAACTCTTTAATTTTATGTGGCAGTCTTCATGATATGTTGAATTCTTCTGCCAGTGTGACTTAGAATGAGCATCTTGCATAAGGTTGTATTTCTTGCCAAAGTACTCTCTAATACAACATCTTTATAGGACTTTTGTTCACGACCAGTTTTTCAACACAGATTACCATGTCAAAATCAGAGTATATTAGCATTTCTGCAAATCTTGAAAGAATGGACAAACTCTGGTATTGCAAGTTGTGGTATGCATGCACAGTGGTGACTCACTGACTCCTACTGGACTATTGAACACTATTAGGAACTGTAGACCTATACAATGGATATGTAGTATTCATGCTACAGCAAACTCTTCTTATAGAACACTAAATTTGGGCAGTCTACGGGCCATGCTGAATTGGTACACATTTTCTCTGAAGGCTTTTAAGTTTTTCCAACCTGAGGCATAGGAAATATCCAAGACATGAGACGTGCATGGAACACCTCCCACCATGTGTGTGAGCATACACCTGTTGGTATGTTGAGTCAGAGACACTTGCCCAAGGTATAATTGTCTCATCGTCTAGAATGGCTGCTTACCCAGCTGATGCAATGAGGTGTCCACAAGAAGTCTGAGATTCTTCTGAGAAGTCTGATTCCATGCCAGGATTTCCAGTCTGGAATGGCTGAGTCCTTGGCCACAGAACCTCCCTCCAGGCAGCTCTATAACTAAGTTTTCACTGAGCTTTTTATTAATTTCTTTTCTGAAGCTAACTTGCTTTCATCCACCACATCTTGTAAGTATTCAGGATTCTTGTCTGCAGTATGAAGCCTTCAGTGCCATGCCTTACCTTCCATTGATACTTTCCTGCCTAGGAACAGGAAGTCCACCTCCAATTTAAATTTTTGTATTTGAGGAGCAAGAGTATTTGCTCACCTTGCTTTGTCATTCTCCCTAGTCTCTGGAATATGGTAGGTTTTCTTTCCTGTGCAGGCAACTTCCAGTTCTCACCCATTCTTCCTTCCATGAGGTTCCAAGTCTATTATTTTCTTTCTAGTCCATGGAAGAAAAAGCTATTCCCCAGTGTCCCTATAACACATCTTGGACCTGACCTTGAATTTTCATTTTATCACTTGTGAGTTTCATTATATTATCCACATTTTGTTCATTTGTTTTTCTCAAATATCACCTTCATTTTGTCCTTTTCCTTCACTTTTTCCATTTTATTAAACATTTCATTTGTATGTATTTATTAGGGCACAAATTAATCTTGTGTCTGTGTGGTTATTGGTATTTTGTTCTCTATCCATTAAATTTATACACAGTGATCTACATTTGAAGCTTATTGAGTTGTATTGGTGTGTAAGTTTACTATGTTACACTTAATTTTCTATTTCTCCTCTTTTGCTTTTTTTAGAGGTCATATTTTTCTTGTGAATTCCTTTTTTTGAATACTTGTGCTTAAGTAAAAAAAAACATACATTAGCATGTGCTCTCAAATTTTTATAGAAATGTACGTATTGACAAGCTATAAGCTTGAGCTATAAGCTATGAGTTGGTTCATCCAATTATTGTTTACAGAATTTTTGAGAAAGCCTGTTATTTCAATTAAGTATCTTAAAGTTGGACATACATTGAAATGTCTCAGTAATATCTCTCAGTAAGACAATGTCTAACTTTTATAAGGAATGGACTATGTTCCTGGCTTGTGTTAGGTACCCAATGTATAGGAGTTATGCGTCACTATCCCTATAAGAATGCAGTGGAACTATAGTGACTCCATCCTCATGCCTAGGGTTGTATACACTGTATAGTCTAGTTGTATTCAAACAACACATCTTCTATGTGTTTTTGTTTGTTGGTTTGTTTGAAAATCTGTACTGGAATAGAAAGAATGTTATTTGTGTGTAAGCCTTCTGTTCTCTCAACAGATTACATTTAGCACTGTTGTATTTTTCCCCTTCAGGACTTATTATAATTCCAGGAACTGTAATTGGCCATTTTCTTGGAGGTTTAATTGCTGACAGAATGGAAATGTTGCCTAAGAACAAATTAACTTTTATACTGGTGACATCTCTTCTATCAGTTTTTCTTTTCCTATTAATATTTTTTGTAAAGTGTGAAACAACGAAATTTGCTGGAATCAATGAAAATTATGATGGGTAAATATATGTTTTTATACTATATTTTAAATCATAAATGAAGAGAGATTTTCAGACCAATAATTCGGTAACTGTCTATAATTATATAACTTTTGGAATTGCCAATCAAGTATAAAACATGGTTTTACTTTTCATATTAAGGGTACATATCTCATAGAGATATGTTTATCGTGCATTCATTGGTCATTTATGGTCAAATTGGAACTTTGTGTTAAGCTGTGTAGCAAGTACAAGATGTTACTATATGTAATATGTAATATGGCTGGAACTCCTCCTGCCATTGCTTGGAACTCAGGTGTTGCTGTTCTGTACCAATGGACTCTGACAGGAAGGGCTGACAGAAGGCAGGCAACAGGAAAGCTCTGGGTTCTGGTCAGATTATGTGAAGGGTGAGCCCCAAACCTGTGTGGCTGATCTGGAAGCTTAGCAGCTCTGGATTCCATTCTTCCTGTTTGGCCAAAATGTGTCTGGCAAAACTCTCTCCCTTAGAGAGGAGAGGCCCTTGAGCCTGAGGGTGTTAGAGGCCCCAGTAAAGGGGAATGTCAAGGTGGGAATAGGGGCATGGGTGGGTGGGTCGGTGGGAGGTGGAATTCCCTCATAGAGGTAGGGATGGGGAGGGGATAGGAGGCTTCCAAAGAGGAGACCTAGAAAAGGGGAAACATTGGAAATGTAAATAAAGTATCAAAAATAAAATTTAAAAAAAATGTTAAAAAAAAAAACCCTCTCCCTTGCCCTCCGCCTCTCACTCCCCCTCCCCCTCTCCTTCCCCCTCTCCCTTGCCCTCCGCCTCTCACTCCCCCCCCCTCTCCTTCCCCCTCTCCCTCCCCCTCTCCTTCCCCTCCCCTCCCCCTCTGTCATATCTATCTATTCTATCTATCTATCTATCTATCTATCTATCTATCTATCTATCTCTAATCTATCTATCTGCAAAACAAATGACAGGATTTTTTTCTATTCTCGTGAGCTATCTTCATATTCACTATAGTTCTGAATATTTTTTTCTGGATCTTAACTCTTTACCCTTGGAAGAACTCTTTTCTATGAGAGGCACAAGTATCCTGAAAGCCTAATACCCATTTTAAAGAAAACATTTCTTACATTACCAGAGTTTTAGACCAATTGATGGAGCCCTTATAGGTGTCACAGTAGAGAGAAAAATAAACTGCTAAGAGGTGAAAATGAAAACATGACTCAGACTGACTTCGTCAACATGGTTCAATCTTCAGGAAGTCTGATGTTAAGCAGTTTAATGTCAGCATATTCAAACACAATATAATTTAGGGAGAGGATTCCTGGAGTAATACAATCTCCATTGCACCAAGAAGCATAAATACATTGAAACTCAACTTGGGATCTCTATCATTTATTCCAAGAAGATGGGTTATAGAGATAGGCTACCCATACTAGCTTAAGCAATAAGAAAGGATCTAGTGTAGTCATGATCATACATATAGTATAGAGATTAGATTGGCTGCTAGTCACTTCTGGTCCTGGTTGTTCGAGCTTTGGAGAGCTGATGGCTGTACAGGTAATGTAAGGACCATTTAGATTACCTTCAGTCCTGGCTGAGAGAGCTTAATATGGTCTGCCCCAATAGATACTGCAGATCATCGGGTTAGAAATAACCTCCAATTTGCAGATTTCTGGGTGGAAGGACAAATTACACAGAGAGAAAAATCTGTGTGCTTATAATTTCTGGTTTCTCTGGTGATCTGTGGTCACAAGAACTTTGTGCTCTTAATGATAAATCACATTGAAAAACTGATAGTTTGGTGAAAAGTATAAGCAACAGAAAATGAGGGCTGGAGAAGTGGTTCAGGGTTTAAGAGCACTTGTTCTTCCAGAGGTCTGGTGCTCAGTACCCACATGGAGGATCATAACTGTATTATTTCTACTCAAAATAGATCCAATGACTTTCTTTTGCTTCCATGGGTGCTGAACTCACAGGGTACTCATACATTTGAGCAAAGCACACACTTACCTAAAAAGTTCTTAAGTAGTTACATTAAAAACTTTCAAACATTTTAAATATTCTACACAAGAACCATGAAAACATATTTCTATATAAGAGCAAACAAAGATCATTAGTGCAAAGGAAGCAAGGAAAATATAAGTATCATGTGATTATATTTTATAAAATCCAAACATATGAACAAAGAAGTGATTACTAATAAGAAATAATGTGTGAGTAAGTAGTAAAGTGGTAAAGTAAATCTTTGAAGAGGGGTTACGATTTTCTTTGTTAAAAAGACTCTGGTAGAAATTTTTATTACAGCATAAAAATAATTCAAGTGACACATTTAAAAATATTTATCATTGACATCTCAAAGGCTAACCCCCTCCAAGCCCCCATTTCACCGATACCCACCCCATATCCCACTCCCCTTGTCTTCTGAAAGATGGGGACACCTCAGATATCCTTCCACCCTAGTTTACAAAGTCCCTGCCAGATTAGGTACATCCTCTCCTACTGAGGCTAAGATTTATTCAGTTTCAGTTTATGAGTTTGAATACTCACCTGCATGTAGGCTTATTTGCCACATGCAAGCCTGGTGCCTGGAGAGACCATAGGAGGACATCAGACTTCCTGGAATTAGAGAATTCCTGGAGTTGAGAATGAAACTCTGCTCCTCTAAAAGAGCAAGAACTGCTCTTAAGAACTAAGCCACTCTCCAGGACTTTCAAGAGGTACATTCTTAAATGTGCATTTTCTTATGTTTCTATACCTCAATAAATCTATGAAAGAATTATTTCAATAAGCATACAAATGGATCTTGTGGATACCTTGATGTATACATTAACAATTTTAATGATGGTATTATAATTGTATTTAATCTCAACTTCACAGCTCAGGTAGAATTGGAAACCTCACAGCTGGATGCAATGATAAATGTGGTTGCACCACTTCTGTCTATTCTTCTGTATGTGGAAGAGATGAAAAAGAATATTTCTCTCCCTGCTTTGCAGGCTGCCACACTGCTAAAGAAATAAAAAAAGAAAAGGTAGATTTTCTTATACTTCTTCCTCTCCAGTATCATGCTCAATTTGTAGATGGTTACTAGATTTTATTCTTCTCTCTCTAAAATTTTGCTTTTATATTTTCCTTCCTTTACATTTTAACAACATGGAGGGAAAACCTAGTTTTTGTTTACTGAACTCTCTTTCAGCAGCACTCAAAGAACACAGTCTTTCACACACCAAAGGTTTGCCCAGTGCTGTCCTGACTTCTCTTTCCTTCAAAGAGATTCAAAATGTTTCCTCTGTGTTTCCAGATATTTCTCTATTTTTGCCCCACAGTAACTCAGATATAGATATGACTAATGGGGGCTTGAAACCAGTGTTCTACCACTGTGCTACACCCCCAGTCCCCAGTTCTTTAATGGTGCACTAGACCTTACCATATATGTAAGCCTTTCAAAAAAATCTGACATTCTAGAAATATGGCTTACCTGAGTTGAATATTCTAAAATTTCTCATTACATATCTCATGGTAGTAACATGAAATATCTTATTTTCCCGACTGCTGATACTACCTACAATTAATTTCTTCTTCTTTTTCGTTCTTGTTCTGTTGTAGAAGGCAGTTGCTTACTCTACTACTTGTTTAAATTTGTAGGGTTCTTTTTTATTTTATATGTACACATGTTTGGTGTGTGTGCGTGAGTGTGTGCATGTATCAAGCACACCTATGAATGCATAATAGTATTTGATTCTTCTAAATAGAAACTGTATTCAGTTAGAAATTAGGTAAATGAAGTAGCGGTCAAAGGACAATGTCTGATGTCACTCATCAGGATCATTCCACCTTGAGTTTTGAGGCAGTCTTTCACAGGCTTGGAGCTCTCTCAAGTATGCTAGAGTACCTGGCTCCAGATCTCTAAGGAAACAGGTATTTCTGCATTTGCAGCAGTGGATTTACAAGCATACCACCATGCCAGGCTTTTAATGTGGGTGCCAGTGATCAAAACCAGGCCCTCATTCTTGGCACCTCTCCTGCCCCTGGGTGCATGTTTCATAGCAGCTAATTATGTTATTTGTTTGTTTGTTTGTTTATTATTTTTGTTGGTTATTTTATTTATTTACATTTTAAATGTTATCCTCCTTCCCAGTTTCTCCTCCACAAACCCCCTATCCCCTCCCCCTTTCCCCTGCCTCTATGAGGGTGCGTCACCATAGGCCAACCCACTCCTGCTTCAGCACTCTAGCATTCCCCTATCCTGGGTCATCAAGCCTCCACAGGACCAAGGGGCTTGACTTCCACTGATGCCAGATAAGGCAATCCTCTGCTACATGTGCAGCTGGAGCCATGGGTTCCCTCCATGTGTACTCTTTGGTCGGTGGTTTAGACCCTGGTTTGGGGGATCTAGTTGGTTGATATTGTTCTTCCTATGGGGTTGCAAACCCCTTCAGCTTCTTCAGTTCTTACCCTAACTCCTCCATTGGGGTCGCTCTGCTCAGTCTGATGGTTAGCTGCGTGCATCTGCGTCTGTATTGGTCAGGCTTTAGCAGAACCTCTCAGGAGACAGCTATATCAGACTCCTGTCAAGAAGCACTTCTTGGTATTAGCAGTAGTGTCTGGGTTTTGGCGTCTGCAAATGGGATGGATCCCTAGGTGGAACAATCTCTTGATGGCCTTTCCTTCAGTCTCTGTTCCACTCTTTGTGTCTGCATTTCTTTTAGACAAGAGCAATTCTGGATTAGTATTTTTGGGATGAATGAGTGGCCCAATCCCTCAACTGAGGTCTGTGCCTATCCACTGGATATAGTCTCTACAGGTTCTACCACCTCTTTGTTGTATATTTCCACTAATGTCCTCCCTGTTGAGTCCTGGGAACCTCTAGGGTTCCTGGCATCTGGGACTTTCTAGTAACTACTCCCAGTTCCTCATGCTACACACCTCCTTTCAAATTCCTGACACTCTGTACTTCTCTGCAGTCTCCACCCACACCTGATCCTGCCCCTCATTTCCCCCTGCCTCCTCTTTCCCTCCCAGATCTCTGCCTACCTCTACCTCCTGAGATTATTTTGTTCGCCTTCTGAATAAGATTGTAGCATCCACACTTTGGTCTTCCTTCTTGTGTTTCATATAATCTGTGAGTTGTATCAGGGATATTCTTAGATTTTTGCCTAATATCCACTTATCAGTGAGGAGATACCATATGTGTTCATGTGTGACTGAGTTACCTCACTCAGAATAATACTTTCGAGTTCCATCCATTTGCCTGAGAATTTCATGAAGTCATTGTTTTTAATAGCTGAGTAGCGCTCCATCATGTAAATGTATGACATTTTCTGTATCCATTCTTCTGTTGAGGAGCACATCTGGGTTGTTTGCAGCTTCTGGCTATTATAAATAAGGAGGCTATGAACATAGTGGAGCATGTGTTCTTGTTATATATTGGAGCATCTTTTGGGTCCTTTTAATCAGAACAAAATTATGGATCTAGGTTCTAAAATTCTCATGTCTCTTTTCCTCTGTCTCCCGATATTTTGTGAAGAAAAGAGAGCAAGAAATAGTTTACTTACTGATTCTTAGACATTATGCCAACATATTAGTAGCATTTATTCTTTAGTATCACAACAAGATTTTATAAAAGCATTGATATGAAACAGATTCATGACATTCATAAAAATCATTCATCTAAAATGTTATATGTAAAAATATTATTTAAGTCTTTAAAGTATGTGAAAAATCTAAATGGAATTAAAAAACACTATTATGGTTGTTAATCACTTACCATGTCTAACTTACCAATTAAATTTTATTATAAGTGTGATAGTTTGGATGTAATTTGGATGTATCTGTCCAAAGTTTATGTGTCCAAATATTGGTCTAGAGTAGAACAGATATAGAAGGTGATAGGCTCTTTAACAGTTGAGGCCAGGAAGGAGTTTGGGATGATTTGTTTGTTTGTTTGTTTGTTTGTTTGTTTTTACTTTTCATTGATTTTTTTACATACCATAGTACCATTCATCTCCATTCCCCCCTTGAATTTGCCCTTTGTCATTGCAACCTCTCCCCAAAAAAGAAAGTATAAACAGACAAACAATAAATAAATAATACAAAACGAAACATCTCATTGTAGAAGTTGTAGTTGTCATATTGTGTCCCACAGTATACAACTCTGTCCATCTTCTCTGCAAATGTTCTTTGCAATGAGTTATTGGTCTGGGTCAAGGTCTCTGGCTTCTATAACTTCATCAGTACTGGATCCTCCCTGCTATTGTTGTTGCCCTGTATCGTGTAAATTCTGGAGCTTTGGCTCAGCAGGACTCGCCCTTTCACAGGGTCCAACAGTTCACACATGATATAGATTTGGGGCCAGGTCTGGATTTGGGCCTGGGTCATAGCTGAACTGTTCAGCCTGTCAGCTCTCCCTTATCCATACCACCAGGGCCAGCTCTCCAGTGCTTCTATAATTAGACCACATAATAATAGCATTCACAGGAGGCAGGGTCAGCTCTTCTACACTCATGCCCTCAGGGTTGGCTCACCCATACCCATGCCTCCAGAGTTAACTCCACTGTGTAGCCCAGTCAAAGCAGGGGGCTCACTCTCCTAAGTGCTGCAGCCAATGAGGGCCTGGGCCAGTTCTTCTCTCATATCCTTGGGGCTGGCTCACTACTGCCTTTGTCATCAGTGCCAGCTTCCCTGTGTTCTTTCAGCCAGGTGCAGAGCCTACATTCCTAAGGGCTACATCCAGAGAAGGCTTGGGATAGTTAACCTGTACTAATGACCTGGGGACCAACTCTGCTGACTACTGCAGGAGGCAATGGATAAGGGGCAGAGAGCATCTGTCCTATGCCCACAGCACCTCACAGCAGATGAATGGCTAGGTATCTCTCCTTATCTCTTGCCTTGAAGCTGAGTTGCCTGACCCTACATAACCAGGGCCAGCTGTTCACTTTGATGCTAGTCACAGTGTTAATATTGAGCTACTCTCCATTATTGGAAATTATGCTTATGAAAATCCATCTCAGGGAATTCTTTATGATTCTCTTATATTCCTACAAGGTTCAACCAACTCATAATGCATATCAAATATAAAATGATTCCACAAAATACTCACACAGAGTTCATGATAGCATCTGATATGGAAAAATGGAAGAAATAAAAATGTTTGCAGTGAAGGATATAGCTGCCAGAAGTTATATAAAAAGACAACAAGACATGTTGCAAATAATAGCTCTGAAGCAAATTGAAAAAAAAAAAAACAAGACTATGGTTATCAAATTTGATATGGAGAGAAAAGAAGGATGTACAAAATCAGCACTCCCTTCAAACAGAAAAGATCTAAATCAACAAAATAATTTTAACAAAACTAAGGAGAAACAATAGCTTTACTAAAATAAAGTCTTTTCTTCATATTAATAATTGGGTCTCCTAGAGACCACATCTTATATTTCTAAAAAATGCTCACTTTTTTCACATATTTATATATTTAAAACCCTTAGACTTTTCTTTATGATCTTGACCTTTTGACTGGTTCTTTGTGTTAGCAGTCTTAGCTTTGGGTATAAGATAACATGGCTGAGAACTTCTGTCAGTAGCTACCCTAGCACAACAGAGTCCTCTTTCTCACTCTCCATGGAGGGGCGAAGTCATCTCATCCAAAGCATTTGTATCCCTTGGGTGTCAAAGGTTGAAGATTATTTTCTGTCAGAGCTTATATTCGATTGTAAAGCATAAATCTGTCTAGGCTAAGCCAGCAGGTGAGAGTTAATAAGTGGAATGTTTTTCTTTTTCATTTCAATTTGTAGCATAACCCTACAGAAAAAGTTGATGTGATAGGTCACACAAACATAATGCAGATCATCACAGAATTAGGGGTATAGATGCACTCTTTCTATAGGTTTGAATGTTCAAACTCAGGTCCTCCTCCTGCATAGCAAACACTACCAAGTAAGCCATTTATAAAGCTCTATTTGATATATATTTTAAATTTTTGTAGGCACTTGTACACTTTTATTTTTTAATGATTTTAATTGAAAATAAATTTTATATGATTTGATTGCTTGCCATACTAGATCCTCCCCACCTAATTAAACCTGTAACCTTATCTATCATTAGAAAACAAGCAGGCATATAATAATTATTAAATAATTACTATATAATAATTAATAATTAAATTACTATATAATAATTATATAGCAATTATTAAAAAATAAAATGAAATAAAACAACTCTAACTAGGACAAACAAACAAACTCTGAAGCCAAATAAAAAGCACAAGAAATATACACAGATGCTGACAACCACTCATTCACCTACAGAAAACCATAAATATAACATTGAAAACAGAAGATCTAAAGAGAAGATCTAAAGGTAAACAATATATTAAGAAACAATCACTTTCCCCAGACAAAGTATTAAAAGACAACACAAAACAAAACTCTCCAAAAATACGATTTGTTTTGTATTTTCCTGCTATTTCTGGGCACACAGCTGACAATGAGAGTAGTTCAGATGCTTAGTGAGACTTTTTTAGAGAAAACTAATTTTTTTCTCTGTAAGTGGCTGTCGATTGGAGATAACTTTTGAGGACTACTGTCTATTTCACTTCTCCAAGCTGATAATCCTATCTGGCCCAGAAACGGGCATGTTGTTACTGTCTTTGTGAGTTAATATGTGCGCCAGACCTGTTGGGTCAAGAAGACCTTGTTTCCTTGGTGTCTTCCATCCCTTCTGGCTCTTAAAATATTTCTATCCCCTATTATGAAATGCTCCCTGAATCATTAAGGAAGGAACTAGATGTAGACAACTCATTTAAGAGTGTGTATTTCAGAGACTCTTTCTGCACAGACATGGGTCTCTGTATTTGTTACCATCTACTGCAGAGGGAAGTTTCTCTGATAATACCTGAGAAAGACGCTGATTGAAGTATAGCAGATTGTCATTATGAATAATTTAGTGGCCATGTTCCTTTAGCTGAACATATCATTATGTTTTCTCCTGGGACTGTGACCTATGTGGTCTCATGCTCCTGGCCACTAAAAAGTATTGAACATGGATTCTATTTCATATAGTTGGCCCTCTATCCAATTAGACAGTGGTTAGTTACTTCTGCAACATTAGTGCCACTATTACACCACCAAAGCTTGCAGGCAAGCCACCTTTGTAGATCACAGAGTTTGTAGCTGGATGAGTGTTTACCTTTCTACTCTGGTAGCCTGTAGGGTACCTTCTATTACCATGAACACCAGTTCTAGTCCATAAAGGTGAAGGTTCTAGGCAGGCACCAGTTGAATTCCCCATAATCGGTGAGTTATATCAGTGTTGTCTTCAGCAAGTGGATCTTTGTTGAGAGCAAACTATGCAATATAGCCTTGAAAATAGTCTGAGCCATTTGGGAGTTTGAACTGAAGGTTAAGTTTAGTGGTAGAAGATATATAGTTAAGTCTTTGTCACCCATTATTTGGTGATTCCATTGAGATTTACTTCACATATGTATGTATTTTAAGAGTCTTCTACTGTGTTGGGTTACTGTATGATATTTTAAGTGCTCTAAGTATTAGCTATCCTTTCTAATAACCACTCCCTTAATTCTCCTTTGTCTCCCTCTCTCTGTTTGATTTCTCCCACCTCAATCCTTCCCACCCCTGTTCATCTATAGCTATCTAATCTTTTTCCTCTTCATGGAGAAACCCATCTCTCCTCCTAGATTGTTACTCTATGTCTATACTCTGGGATTCTACAGACTGTAGCTTCCTCTTTTCTGAAATAAGAGCTAATAACTACATATGAGTGAAAACAACATATTTCGGTGTGGGTCTAGATTAATTCTGTCTAGATGATTATTTTTTAAAATTCCATCCACTTAGTTCAAATTTTATAATTTTTTTATAGCTGAGTAATATTCCATTGTGTAAATGTACCTTGTGTTCTTAAAGCATTCATCCATGGATGGATATCTATGTTGTTTTCTAATACTGATTTGATCAATAGATCATTAACAAACATGTTTAAGCAAGTGTCTTTGTTAGTAGGATTGAGAAGCTTCTGATATTTGCCTGAGTGTCATAGATAGATTTGTGGAAGATTTATTTCCAGTTCCATGAAGATCTGGCACACTGATTTTCATAGTAGTTGCACAAGTTTGCATTCCAATTTTGTTCATCTATTTTAAATGACACACTATTAAAAACTTTCTTTTTTATTGGATATTTATTTACATTTCAAATGTTTTCTCCTTTCCAGGTCTCCACTTCAGAAACCCCTTATCCTATCTATCCTCCCTCCCCCTGCCTCTATGAGGGTGCTCCCCCACCAACACACCCTTTCCTGTCTTCCCTCCCTAGCATTCACCTACACTGGGACCTCTAACACCCTCAAGACCAAGGGCCTCTCCTCCCCCTGATGGCCAGCAAGGCCCTCCTCTGCCACATATGTGGCCAGCACTATGGGTCCCTCCATGTGTATTCTTTGGTTGGTGGGCCAGTCTCTGGGAGTTCCGGGGGGTCTGGCCAGTTGACACTGTTGCTCCCTCCATGGGGCTACAAACCACCTCATCTCCTTCAGTCCCTTTTTCAACTCTTCCATCCAGGACCACATGCTCAGTCCAATGGTTGGCTGAGAGAATCTGCCTCTGTATTTATCAGGCTCTGTCTGAGCCTCTCAGGAGACAGCTTATCATGCTTCCATCAGCAAGCACTTCCCAGCATCCACAATAACATCCAGGTTTGATGGCTGTATATGGGATGAATCCCCAGGTGGGACAGTTTCTGGATGGCCTTTCCTTCAGTTTCTGTTCCACATTTTGTCTCTATATTTCCTCCTGTGAGTATTTCCTTTACCCGTCTAAGAAACACTGAAGCATCTGCATTTTGATCTTCCTTCTCTTTAGGCTTCATATGGTCTGTGAATTGAATCTTGGGTATTCTGAACTTTTGGGATAATATCCAATTAACAATGAGTACATATTGTGTTTGCTCTTTTGTGACTGAGTTACCTCACTCAGGATGATATTTTCAAGTTTCATCCATTTGCCTGCAAATTTCATGAAGTCTTTGTTTTTAATAGCTGAGAAGTATTCCATTGTGTAAATGTACCACAGTTTCTGTATCCATTTCTATGTTGAGGGACATCTGGGTTGTTTCCAGCTTCTGGCTATTATAAATATGCACCAATGGTTCAATACCCAGAAATCCACCAATGTAATCCACTACAGCAACAAAATCAAAGAAAAAAAAAAAACAAAAAAAAACACGTGATCATTTCTTTAGATGCTGAAAAGGCATTTGAAAAAATTCAATATTCCTTCATGATAAAAGTCTTAGAAAAGCCGGGTGGTGGTGGCGCACACCTTTAATCCCATCACTTGGGAGGCAGAGGCAGGCAGATTTCTGAGTTTGAGGCCAGCCTGGTCTACAGAGTGAGTTCCAGGACAGCCAGGGCTACACAGAGAAACCCTGTCTCGAAAAAAACCAAAAAAAAAAAAAAAAGTCTTAGAAAGATCAGGCAATCAAGGCCCATACATAAACATAGGAAAAGCAATATACAGCAAACCAGTAGCCAATGTCAAACTAAATGGATAGAAACTTGAAGCAATCCCACTAAAATGAGGGATTATACAAGGCTGTCCACTCTCTCCCTATCTATTTAATATAGTACTTGAAGTTCTAGCTAGAACAGTTAGAAAACAAAAGCAGGTCAATGGGATACAAATTGGAAAGGAAGAAATCAAAATATCACTATTTGCAGATGATATGATAGTATACTTAAGTGACCAAAAAGACTCCACCAGAGAACGCCTACTGATAAACAACTTCAGTAAAGTGGCCAGATATAAAATTAACTCAAACAAATCAGTAACCTTCCTATACTCAAAGGATAAACAGACTGAGAAAGCAATTAGGGAAATAACATTCTCCACAATAGTCACAAACAATATCAAGTATCTTGGTGTGACTCTAATCAAACAAGTGAAAGATCTATATGACAAGAACATCAAATCTCTGAAGAAAGAAATTGAAGAAGACCTCAGAAGATGGAAAGATCTCCCATGCTTGCAGACTGGCAGGATTACTGTAGTAAAAATGGCCATCTTGCTGAAAGCAATCTACAGATTCAATGCAATTTCAAGTAAAATTCCAACTCAATTCTTCATGGAGTTAGAAAGAGCAATTCTCAAATTCATTTAGAAACAAAAACCCAGGATAGTAAAAACTATTCTCAACTATAGAAGAACTTCTGGGGGAATCACCATCCCTGACCTCAAGCTGTACTACAGAGCAATAGTTTTAAAAACTGCATGGTATTGGTACAGTGACAGGCAGGTAGATCAATGGAATAGAATTGAAGACCCAGAAATGAACCCACACACCTACTCTCACTAGATCTTTGACAAAGGAGCTAAAACGATCCAGTGGAAAAAGACAGCATTTTCAACAAATGGTGGTGGTTCAACTGGTGGTCTACATGTAGAAGAAGGTGAAATGATCCATTCCTATCTCCCTGTACAAAGCTCAAGTCCACATGGATCAAGGACCTCCACATATAACCATATACACTGAATCTAATAGAAGAGAAAGTGGGGAAAATTCTTGAACACATGAGCACAGGCGAAAAGTTCCTGAACCGAACACCAATGGGTTATGCTCTAAGATCAAGAATTGACAAATGGGACCTCATAAAATTGCAAAGCTTCTATAAGGCAAAGGACACTGTCAATAGGACAAAATGGCAACCAACAGATTCGGAGAAGATCTTTACCAACCCTATATCCCACAGAGGGCTTATATGCAAGATATACAGAGAACTCAAAGAGTTAGACTCCAGAGAACCAAATAAACCTATTAAAAAATGGGGAATAGAGCTAAACAGAGAATTCTCAACTGAGGAATCTCAAAGGACTGAGAAGCACCTAAAGAAATGTTCAACATCCTAGTTGTCAGGGAAATGCAAATCAAAACAACCCGAGATTCAACCTCACACCAGTCAGAATGGCTAAGATGAAAAACTCAGGTGACAGCAGATGCTGGTGAGGATATGGAAAAAGAGGAACACTCCTCCATTGCTTTGGAGATTGCAAGCTGGTACAACCACTCTCGAAATCAGTTTGGTGGACCCTCAGAATATTGGACATAATACTACCTGAGGACCCAGCTATACCACTCCTGGGCATATACCCAGAAGATGCTCCAACATGTAATAAGGACACATGCTCCACTATGTTCATAGCAGCCATTTTTATAATAGACAGAAGCTGGAAACAACTTTCTTTCAATAGATAACATTTGTACACTCATATTTTCATGAATTCCTCCATCATTTCTGAAAACTTTTCATTTGGGATGCAAAGTTGCATGTACTCCCCTCACTCTGAAAGCACTTAAAAAAACACAGTATTGGACTTTCTGTACTGTGAAAATTATCTGAGAGGAACTATTTGAAAGAAGAAAGCTTTGCTTTTATCCTGATTTTAACTATTATTCCACTGTAGTTTGCTTGCATTACTTACTTCTGTGGAGGGTCACCGATGTGGATCAGGTCTCCTCACCATACTGCATTCAATAAGGAGAGGGGAATCGTGTGTGAGTGCGTGGGCTAGCTGACGTCTGGCACTTTTTTCTCCTTCTGGCCACTTTGTATTAGGTATAGTGCTCACATTCAATTTTTCAAACTAACCTCTGGGAAATGACCCCATGTATACACATGACAAACTAATAATCAAAATTCACCACCACAGATCTGCATTATGTTCTTTCTGTCTCCAGACATTTAGATTTTCCTCTTTGTTTGTGCTTTCTGTCATAGCATGTATATAATTTTCATTTCATTCATTTATTTTTGGGGGGGAGGGATTCACCAGGTATCTTAAGTCTGAATCAATATCAATCACTTGTTACTCTTTGTCTACCTAGGAAATTACTAATACACTTTCGACATTGAACAACATTGTTCTGCTTTCTCAATTCTAAGTTAGGAACCCCAGACATAGCATGACTCAGTTGCATAGATAGAAGTCAGGGTACAGGCTCAAGCTCTGCTCCTCTAGAAGCCCTATCAAGGCATGACTTGTAAATCTATCCTATTTCTCTGTGCTTGAAAGGAATAAAATGTATATTTCTTTACTAGATTTCCTCAGAGGTGGTTTGAACATTTATGAACCTCTCAAATTCTTTCACATATGAACCCTTCCCCTCAAGGCCAATAAAATAGAATTCTATGCTGTCTGATTTGAATAGCTGGTGTCAGGAAATGCCTGGTACAATTTGAAGCTGACTAGTCAGGTAAGGTTTACCCAAAGTAGTCTTTTTTCCCCCATTACACTTGCAATACACTAACAGTCATGGAATCTTTGCTTTAGATATTATGAAGTTATGTATAACTGGAAGAAGGAATCACCACAGCCGTCTTGAATTCCTTCCTGGCACAGATGGGAAGGGATTTCTGCTCTGTGCTATACCTTATAGCATATTTCCAATATGTTTCCCTCTCTTTTACTTAAAAAAAAAAAAAAATAGATTCTTTTCTCACAAAATAAAGCCCGCCCAGTTTCCTTTCCCTTCACTCCTCCCAGTTCCCTCCATTTCTCCTCTCCCTCAGATCCAATCTCATTATGTTTACTCTTGAGAAAAGAGCAGGCCTCTAAGAGACAGCAGTCAAACCGGACAAAACAAGATACAATAAAACAAGGCAAATCCCCTCATATTGAGGCTGGACATG
Organism: Uromys caudimaculatus; assembly: GCA_028551405.1. Classification (NCBI taxonomy): domain Eukaryota; kingdom Metazoa; phylum Chordata; class Mammalia; order Rodentia; family Muridae; genus Uromys; species Uromys caudimaculatus. The sequence goes on along the minus strand of CM052709.1, from coordinate 84,875,634 downwards.
GGAAACCAAGAGGAGGAAAAGAGTCCCTAAGCAGGCAAAACAGTTGGTAGCACACCCCTCCCACTTTTATGAGTTCCACAAAAACACCAATCTTGTTAGGCCATAAAATAAACACAGAGGACCTAGTGCAGACTCATGTGCTTGCCACTTCAGTCTTTCTGAACCATGCGAGCCCTGCGTAATTCATTCAGTGGTCCAGGTTTTCCTGGTCTCTTTCATCCCTCAGACATCTGCAATTTTTTTTTCTCTCCCTCTACTGCAGGGTTTCCTATATCCCAGAGGAGGGACCTAATGAGATCTCCAATTTAGACTCTCCCTCACACAGCAGAATATCTGGCTGGGAGTCTCTACACTTGCTCCCATCTGTTACAGTAGGGGGCCTCTCTGATGATAACTGGATAAGGCACCAAACTATGATAGCAGAATATCATTAGGAATCATTTCATTGATCTCTCTCTTTTCGTTTTCTCCACCAGCAATGTTTGGTTCTAGCCTAGATCTCTGGTCTATCCAGTCTCCAGGTCTTGGGCATCCAGGGAGTGTAGGTCATCAGCTCCTTCTCCTGGCATGGGTCTCAAGTTATACCAAGCATCGATAGCCACTATCACCAGTTCTGCACCTTTATTGTTCCCAGCGTGCTTTTTTGGCAGAATTGTAGGTTGAGAGTTGTGTAGCTGGGTTGTGTCCAAGTTTCATTTTTCTGTAGCCCACAGAGTATCATCTTGTACAAAAGAGAATAGGACAGTGGTTTTCCATCTTCCTAATGCTGTGACTATACAATATAGTTCTTTATGTTGTGGTGGTCCACAACTCCAAAATTATTTTCTTTGTACTTCATAACTATGATTTTGTTATTGTTATAAATTGTAATGTAAATATCTGGAATGTGTGATAACTAATACGCAACCCCTGTAAATGTGTTGTCCAAGCACAAAGGCATTGTGACCCACATATTGAGAACTTCTGGACTAGAGGTAGGGATGAAGGCTCCATGCAGGCCCTTTGCATTCAAAAAGCTGTGTGGATGGTTTCCTTGGCAATTGGGATACACTATTGGTTTTCAAAGAGTAACCTTTGGTCTCAACATCAGCCTGGGTTGTTTTGGGATTCACATGCAATTCTCTTAGCCAACAACTCAAAGGAATGCAACCTAGTCTCACCACTGGAACTTGCCTGGCTACGGTCAACTTCAGATTCCATATCCACCATTACTAGGAGTTCTCACTCGGGCCACACTCATCAATTCCAAGAGTTATCTACTGTACCAGGCTGCCATAACACCCCCAATGCTTCCCAATTCCAGTTGTTCTTCCCACATTCTCTTCTTCCATACCCAGCCCACCTTATCCCTCTTGTTCCTGTCTTCATCTCGGTGCAGTCTACACACAAAATTTATTTTATTTCTCTTTCTCAGGGAGGTCATTTTATTTCCCCTTCTCAAGGAGGTCAATGCATGTCCCCTAGATTCTTCCTTTTTACCTAATCTCTCTGAGTCTATGAATTGTAGTTTGAGTATCATTTATTTAACAGCAAATATCCATTTATAAATTAGTACGTGTCCTCTTTGTCCTTCTAGTATGGATTGCCTCACTGAGGATGAATTTTTTTTTTTAGTTCCATGTATTTGCCAACAAATTTGATGATGTCACTTTTTTAACAGCTGAGTAATACTCCATTGTGTAAATGTACCACATATTCTTTATTCTGTCAAGTTATGTTGGGCCCCATTTTGGCCCTGTTTTGGGCCTTGAGGACAAACCCAAGCCTGGCTCGATTTTCTGCAGCCTTGTGGGAAAGCCTAACCCTGGCTCAAGTTTTGAGACCTGTGTCAGTCACTTCCGTATCAGGGTGACTCAGCAAGACCTGTTTGGCCCTGTCTCTGCCCCGCTGATGTGAAGCTTTGCCATTGGCCCTGTCAGTTACCCCTTACCTTCCTTCACCCTTCTCCACCTCCTACATCATCTTACTCCATCTATAATTCTCCACCCTATACCTCGAACTAATGCAATAAAGTTGAGTTCCTGCTTTGACAAGACTCCCAGCCTGTTGTGTTTCTTTTGGGCTGTTGACACTAGACATCCTGCTCGGCCCCAGACAGACCCAGCTGGACCGGGCTCTCTCCTCTCCCCTGGACCTGCCGGCAGGAAGCCGACAGAGTTACATCTAAGTTAGTTGCAGTTTCTGGCTATTATATATAAAACAATGAATATAGTTGAGGAATTGTCCCTGTGATAGGATGGAGCGTCCTTTGATGCCAAAGTGGTATAGCTGGGTCCTAAGGTACTTGTTTCCCAAGTATCTGAGCAAGTCCCATAACGATTTCCATCTTGACTCCACATGTTTTCTTTCCCACCAGCAATGGGGGAGTTTTCCAGTTGCTGCACATCCGCACCACCATGGGCCGTTGCGTATGTTATTTATCGTAGCTGCTCTGGAATGTGTAAGATGAAATGTCAAAAGTTGTTTTGACTTGCATTTCCCTGATGGCTAAGGTTGTTGAACATTTCTTCAAGTATATCTCAGCCATGTTAGATTCCTTTATTGAAAGTTTTCTGTTTAGATCTGTATATTTTAAATTGGATTATTTTGGTTTTGATACCTACTTCCTTGAGTTGTTTATGTATTTTGAGTAGTAGACATTTATTGGATGCGGCATCCATAAAAATCACTTCCCATTTTGTATGCTTCATTTTTTCCAATTGATAGTTGCCTTTATCTTACAGAACTTTTTCAGTGACCTGAGGTTCTTTTTATTACTTGATGACCTTAGTGTCTGCACTATCTGTGTTTTATTCAGAGAGTTGTTACTTGTGCCAATGTGTTCAAGGATGATCAGTTTTTTTTCTTCTATCAGATTTAGTGTGCCTTGTTTTATTTTGAGGTCTTTGATCCACTTGGACTACCAGGCAGGGTGATAAATACGTAATCTATTGGCATTCTTCTACCTGTAGATATCCAGGTTGAGAAACACCATTCGTTGGTGATACTTTCCTTTTTTGAGTGTGCATTTCTGGCTTGCTTTTCAAAATTTAGGTGTCCCGAGTTGTGTGACTTTAAGTCTGGGTTTTCAACTGGATATCACTGAAAAATGCATCTTCTTATGCTAATCCCATGCAGGTTTTTTCTATATCTCTGTAGTACAACCTTAATAAGTCAGAGGTGGTAATACATCCAGTGATTCTTTTATTGTTCAGGACTGTTTTAGCTATCCTGAGTTGTTGTGTTTCCATATGATGTTGAGAATTGTTCTTTCAAGTTCAGTGAATAACTGGTGGACATTTGATGGGGATTGCATTGAATACATAGATTTCATTTGGTAGAAATGACATTTTGACCATGGTAAACCTACTGATCCATGAACATGAAAGATTTCTATATCCTCTAATATTTTCTTCAATTTCTTTCATCAAAGACATGAAATTTTTACATACAACTGTTTCAATTGCTATGTTAGAGTTATGAGATATTTTATAGTATTTGTGGCTATCATAAGGTGTTGTCTCCCTGATTTCTTTCTCAGCCCCATTACCATTTTGGATATAGGGGGACTCCTGATTTCTGTGAGTTAATTTTGTAACCGACTACTTTGCTGAAAGAGTTTATGAGCTGTAGATGTTTTGCTAGTGGAGTTTTTCAGGTCACTAATATATACTTTCATATCATCTATAAATAAATATACTTTGACGTCTTGCTTTCTAATTTCTAATTCCTTGACCTTCTTCAATTGTTACTCTAGCTAAGACTTCAAGAACTCTATTGAATAGTTACAGAGAGAATAGACAATGTTGTCTTGTTCCTGATTTTATTGGAATTGTTTTTATTTCTCTCCCTTTAATTTGACATTGACTATAAGCTTGCTGTAAATTGCCTTTCTTCTGTTTAGGTCTGTTCCTTTTATTCTTAAACTCTCAGATCTTTAATTATGAAAGGTATTAGATTTTTCAAAGGATTTTAAGCTTTTAAATTGGATATTTTATTTATTTACATTTTAAATGTTATCCCTTTTCCAGGTTTCTGTTCTGCAACCCCCTATCACATTCCCCCTTACCCTGCTTCTTTGAGGGTGTTCCCCACCCACCCAATCCCACCTCAAGGCCCTAGCATTCTTCTACACTGGGGCATCATGTTTGCACAGGACCAAGGGCCTCCCCTCCCACTGATACCAGATAAGGCCCCTTCAGCTCCCCTTTCTCCTTTCCCCTTACTCCTCCATTGGGGTCCCTGTGCTCAGTCCAATGGTTGACTGCGAGCATCCACATTCAAATTGGTCAGGATCTAGCAGAGCCTCTCAGGAGACAGCTGTATCTGACTCCTGTCAACAACCACTTCTTGGCATCCACAATAGTGTTTGGGTTTGGTGTCTGCATGTGGGAAAGATCCCCAGGTAGGGCAGTCTCTGGATGGCCTTACCTTCAGTCTCTGCTCCACTCTTTGCCCCTGTATTTCCTTTAGAAAGGAAAAATTCTAGGTTAAAATTTTGGACATGGATGGGTGGCTCCATCCCTCAACTAGGGGGCCATGCTTTACATCTGGGTATGGTCTTCTCAGGTTCTCCCTCCCCTTTGTGGACTATTTCAACTAATGTCATCCCAGTGGGGTCCTGGGAGGCTCTTGCTTTCCTGGCATCTGAGACTTTCTGGTTGCTGTCCTCAGTTCCTCATGCACCATTGCTACACAGGTCTGTTCAATTTCCTGACCCTCTGTACATCTCCTCCATCTCCTCCCATACCTATTCTTCCCCTCTTTTTCCCCTCCCCCATTCTCATCCTCCCAAATCCCTCATACCCTCTTCTTTCCTTGATTATTTTGTTCTGCCTTCTAAGTAGGACTGAAGCATCCTCACTTTGGTCTTCTTTCCTCTTGAGCTCATGTAGTCTATGAGTTGTATCATGGTTATTCCACACTTTTTGCCTAATATCCACTTATCAGTGAGCACATACCATGTGTATTCTTTTGTAACTGAGCTACCTCACTCAGAATGATATTTTCTAGATCCATCCATTTGCCTAAGAATTTCATGAACTAATTGTTTTTAATAGCTAAGTAGTACTCCATTGTGCAATTGTACCACATTTTCTGTGCTCATTCCTCTGTTGAGGGACATCTGAGTTGTTTCCAGCTTCTGGCTATTATAAATATGGCTGCTATGAACATAGTGGAGAGTGTGTCCTTATTCCATGTTGGAGCATCTTCTGGGTATATGTTCAGGAGTGGTATAGCTGGGTCCTCAGATAGTACTATGTCCAATTTTCTGAGGAACCACCAGACTGATTTCCAGAGTGATTGTACCAGCTTGCAATCCCACCAACAATGGGGGAGTGTTCCTCTTTCTCCATATCCTTGTCAGCATCTGCTGTCATCTGAGCTTTTGATCTTAGCCATTCTGACTAGAATGAGGTGGAATCTCTGGTTCATTTTGATTTGCATTTCCCTGATGACTAAGGATGTTAAACATTTCTTTAGGTGCTTCTCAGACATTTGAGTTTCCTCAGTCAAGAATTCTTAAGGAATAGTGATTGTTTCTTCTTGTTATTTTTGTTGTTAGAGGTAGAATTATGTTTGTGTGGCTATCTTCTTTTGGGTTTGTTGAAAGAAGGTTAATTTCTTGCTTTTTCTAGGGTGTAGTTTCCATCCTTGTTTTCGAATTTTCTATCTATTGTCCTTTGTAGGGCTGGATTTGTGGAAAGATATTGTGTAAATTTGATTTTGTCATGGAATATCTTGGTTTATCCATCTATGGGTATTGAGAGTTTTGCTGGGTATAGTATCCTGGGCTGATATTTCTTTTCTCTTAGGGTCTGTATGACATCTTCCCAGGATCTTTTAGCTTTCAAAGTCTCTGTTGAGATGACTGGTGTAATTCTGATATGTCTGCTTTTATTTGTTACTTGACCCTTTTCTCTTACTGCTTTAAATATTCTTTGGTGCATTTGGTGTTTTTATTATTATGTGACAGGAGAAATTTCTTTTCTGGTCCAATCTATTTGGAGTTTTGTAGGCTTCTTGTATGTTTATGGGCATATCTTTCTTTAGATTAGAGAAGGTTTCTTCTATAATTTTGTTGAAGATATTTACTGGCACTTTAGATCGGGAGTCTTCGCTCTCTTCTATTCCTGTTATTCTTAGATTTTGCCTTCTCACTGTTTCTTGGATTTCCTGGATGTTTTGGGTTAGGAGCTTTTTGCATTTTGCATTTTCTTTGACTGTTGTGTCAATGTTTTCTATGGTATCTTCTGCACCTGAGATTCTCTCTTCTATCTCTTGTATGCTGTTGGTGATGCTTGCATGCATGACTCCTGAGCTATTTCCTAGGTTTTCTTATCTCCAGGGTTTGGTCCCTTTGTGATTTCTTTATTGTTTCTATTTCCATTTTTAGATTCTAGATGGTTTTGTTCAATTCTTTCACCTGTTTGGTTGTGTTTTCCTGTAATTCTATAAGGGGTTTTTGTGTTTCCTCTTTATGGGCTTCTAGCTGTTTACCTGTTTTCTCCTCTATTTCTTTAAGGGAGTTATTTATATCATTCTTAAAATCCTCTATCATCAGCATGAGATGTGAATTTAAGTCAGATTCTTGCTTTTCTGGAGTTTTGGTGTGTCCAGGACTTGCTGTGGTGGGAGAACTGGGTTCTGAGGATGCCAAGTAGCCTTGGTTTCTGTTGCCTATGTTCTTGTCCTTGTGTATTCCAGTCTGGTTATCTCTGGTGTTAGTTGGTCTTGCTGTCTCTCACTGTAGCTTGTCCCTCTTGCAAGCCTGTGTATCAGCACTCCTGAGAGATCATTTCTCTCTGGGAGGAATTTGAATATGGAGAGTGGTGGCACAGGCTCAGATCCTGGGTGCAGAAGAAAACCGGAAGGATCCTGTCCCTGGTTGTTTCTTGGTTCCTGTGTCTTGATGGCTCTGGACGGGTCCCTCTTGGACCAGAAATTTGAGCAGAAGTGGTTTCACCTGTGCTTTCAGGTGTGTCAGCATTCTTGGGAGACCAGCTTCTTCCCAGTGGGATTTGAGTACGAAGAGGAATGGCACAGGGTCAGCTCCCAGTGCAGTTGGAATTTGGAAGGTGCATTTTAAGTTTCCAATGAGGTGATAACATGTGTTTTTTCATTTTGTTTATGATTAATTACATTTCCTGATTTTCATTTGTCCAACCATCCCTGCATCTCTGAGATAAATCCAAGTTGATCATAAGAGATGCTTAGATTTGGTTTGCAAATATTTTTTGAGTATTATTTACAAGTTTACAAGAAGAATTAGTCTGTAAATTTACTTCTTTGTTAAATCTTTGTGTGGTTTTAGTATCAGGCTGACTCTGACCTCATAAAATGAATAGGCCAATGTTCCTTTTGTTTCTATTTTGTGGAATAATTTGAGGAATATGTGTGTTAACTCTTTTTTGAAAGTCTGGGAGAATTGTGCCCTGAATCCATCCATCTGCCCCTTTATTTGTTATTGTTTTGTTTGTTGGTTGGTTGGTTGGCTTTTTGTCTGGATACTCTTAGTGACTTGTCTACTTCACTAGGGTTTACAGGTCTTTTTTAGCACATGTGTGTAAATGTGAGTGAGTGTGTGAGTGTGTGAGTGTGTGTGTGTGTGTGTGTGTGTGTGTGTGTGTGTGTGTGTGTATGAGTGTGTGTGTGTGCTTCTGCCTCTCCAGTGCTCGGATCACAATTGCTGTTCTGTACACTCTTAAAAAGTTTGATTTCTGAAACAGTGTTTCTACTCTGCTCAGTAAAAAATCAGCTGTGTTTATGATTGTACCCAAAACAAAGTATTAACATGATTACACAATCTTTCATAGTTGGGCTATTGTCCATATTTCAAATCTCAGATAAAATTTAATTCTATTAATTCCATTAGCTGTAATTGCCCTAATTTATACTAATTTCCAAAAAATAATAAAATTAATATAAGTGACTATTATTTCTAAAATTTATAGAATTCTCCCTTATTTACAATTATCTACATATAAATACCTATACACACAGCAATTCACTGACAAGCAAAATACCTCAGATTGTCCCAGTAATTTTGTATTTACAAATAATATATGGCAGGTTTATCATGAGAATATTCATTAAAATGATGTATTCTAATCTGGCTATGATGGCATGTGCCTTAATTCCAGTACTCTGGAAGTACAGGCAGACAGAACTCTGTCAGTTCCAGGCTATGTAGTAAAGTGAAACTTTCTTAATGAAATGCTGAGATAAAGAGAAATAGAATTCTCCACATAAAGCAATCTCTCTCTCCCTCTCTCTCTCTCTCTCTCTCTCTCTCTCTCTCTCTCTCTCTCTGTGTGTGTGTGTGTGTATGTGTGTGTATGTGTGTGTGTGTGTGTATATAACAATCCATAGATTAATGAAATTAATGAAAAACCATCTGTAAATTTGAAATATGGGCACATGGAAGGCTTTAAGTGAAGGGAAGGAAAGAAAAAATGAAGAGTATATTTTAATATCATTAAATAGAAAATTATAAATGCAAAAATGAACTCACCTCTGGAATGTCTCTGTTTCGATATAAACTTAGTGTTTTGTCTTATAATAATAAGACTATTGTCTACTGTCACTTTCTGAAATACTTTTTTTTTATTTTCATTATTAATAGACATACTATAATTGTTCTTGCATTAATGAAGGATTGTTAACTGCTGATAGAGAAGGTCAATATTTTGATGCTGTTCCTGGATCATGTAATACCAGATGTATTACATTACCTTTGTTTTTTGCTTTTTACTTTTCTGCAACTGTTTTTTCTAATATGTGTAGTGTACCTATCACCTTGTTAATCCTCCAGTAAGTATATAATTTTCATAATTCTTAAATAATTAATATATATGAATGATACATTTAGAAATATTTCAGGATTTACAGCAAATATTTCAGGTTTTTACAGCAAAAATAAACTCTACAAAATTTTATTTTAGGAATATAAAGAGAAAATATTTAAATTGTTAAAATTTATGTATATGTACAGTTTTTCTTTTTATTTATTTTTTTGTATAACATATAGATGCTAGAGTTAGTCTCACTTTAATTTAAAAATGTACACAGTTTTAGAATTGCTTGTATTTCTCTTCATATAGCAAATGTAGGTATCTATGAACCATTAACAACATAAATTCAAAAGAAACCTTTGATTATATTTACCTTAAAGAATATTCATGATGAATACACAAACAAGAACATTTTAAATTTTAACATTGATGTGAGTATAAATTTGACTCATTAGGATTTAACTATAATTTTACATTAACATCTGGGATATGAGAAAGCATAAGTATCATCCACAAAGAAACACAGTAACTTTTACAGTTTCGATGTATTATTCTGAAATGACCCAACGTTTGTCATTCATGAGATAATCCAGAATATGCTAAGGCCACCTCAAGTTGTTTAGGCATTGTTCTCAACTTATCCTGTCAAGTGGTTAACAAGTAATTCTGTGGCCTAACTATCCTGTGAAGGTTGACCAATGAGGGAAAAATAAGAGCATACTTCTGGCATGTTCCCAGTTAGTTGTGGAGTGAACACAGAGACAGAAATTGTGGAGTATCCTAGCAAGTACATCATTCCGATGTAAATAAAGCGGGAGGTGAAATCAGAAGAAATTGGAGAGGAGGGGAAGTGGGGGAGGGTTGGATTATAACACACAATCTACAAAGTGAATTTATCTACAGAAGATGAGGGACATGATGAGGTGGCTGTTTTGTTTTTTTCTATGTTGTTGTAGTTGAGGTCTTTGGTGTTGTGTTGCTCTTTGGTGGATATGGTCTTTCTGTATAATCCAAGCTGGCCTTAAACATGTGACCCTTCTTTCTCAGTTTCTCCATGGAATGGGTTGCAGTCAAACATACATATTGATAGAGTAGTTTGAAGATAGTGTGGAAAATGGAATTAAAAGAGGAAAGTGGAGAAAACAGAAAGTGAGGGTGAAATATGGACATTTAAGAATAATTTAATATAACATGTTTGAGAATTATTTGTCTGTGTTAAACGGGTGAGGGTTATAACTTTGATGGAATATGGAGAAATCAAGGATCATATTCAGACTTCCCATTTGGGCAGATAAAGAGTAATTATATGGATTAAAATACAAAATTCAAGGAAGAGAAATGAGAAAGAACTCATATGATATGAGTTTATGAAATATCTCAGTGACTAAAGACACTTGCTACTAAGTCTGAGTAAAAAGAATACAACATAGTACACCTCCAAAAACTTACATTTTTGTAAATTATGTGGTAAACAAACCAGGTAAATTTGAAATTGCATCTGTAAAAATTGAAACTATACTGGAATTTCAGCTACTATGTTTCAATGACATTTATAAGGAACAACAAACAAATGTGGCATGACTGCTGATCTCAACACTGAGTACTGAAGCTGGAACATCAGGAGTTTGAAGCCAGTCTGGGTTATTCGGTGATTCTTTGTTCAAAAGAAAATAAGAAGAAATGTGAACGCCTCAGAATGTACAGATGTCATGAATTTCCTGCATATAATTCTGCTCAGAGTATCAGGACCGCACTTTGATATGAATGTTGAGGGATCATGACTGATTATAAGCAGCCAAGGCTGGGTATCTCAGGAACAGATGTCACAGAACACAAGGAAAATGCCTAGGATGCCCCTAAGATAACAAATTTCAGAATGTTATAGAAAAATAAATGTTCAGTAAATGTATGCATAGTCTTTGAAAGCATGACATCTCATGAAATCTCAGAATCCTGTAGATTGCAGTCGAAGTTTATTTAAAGTAAGAGAGTTTCAGAAGGCGCTTTATTATCACACAGAGCAACTAAGTGTCACATCAATAGAGAAGAGAATCTTTTGGTTTTGAAGCTTGAAAATGGCCCAAATGACTCATCCAAAGATGTTAGACACAAATTTTGGATGCAAAAGATCAATGAAATACACTGATTTAAAAATCTAGACAGTATTGATGACCTTGTATTCTAAGTAACAAAATCAAGAGAAAGTATAAATGCCTAAGAAAGAGATAAAAAGTAAATATTAGGAACCATATACTAAAATACAGAGCATCAGTCGGGGGGACCCTGGGAATATTCATGATCCAAGAAAAGAATATAGAAGAAATTGATAAATTTTAAGTTACATATTGTCTATAAAAATTATCCAGGAATATATGAAAGAATCAAGATAGATTAGTGATAAGCAATGGGATTTTACCTTAAAACAAAATGAAACAAACAAACAAACAAACAAAAACCCAATAGTCCATTTCAAGCCGACTTCATTCATAAGATACAAGGAAGACTTTGAATATATGAATATATAAACATAGTGTAAGAACAGGTCAAAGATAGTTATGATCATCCATTAAATGAAATTCTAGTGGCAAAATTCAACATCTTTTATTCAAAAAGCCCTGGGTAAACTAGAGATAGAGGAAGCTAACTGATATACATTATAATCCAATAGCCAACACTGAGCTGATTGAAGTAATACTTTTCTTTACAACTCAGAATGAAATAAGAGTATCTATTCTCACTGTTATTCTTTAATGTAAGGCTTGCAATCTCAGCCCACAATTTCAAAACATGAAAAAGAAATAAAAGGGGTATAAACAAAAAAAGAATATCATAATTTACAGATAACCTTATCATATGTACATACATAACTATCTTCCCCAAACCTTGAAAATTCAGTCAGGATGGTCATGAGCTCAAATCCAGCCTGGGCTACATAGCAAGACCATGTCTCAAAATAAATAAGCAAGTGACTCTCAGTATTCCATCGAAATACTAATAGCACAATAGTAATATACAAGTTGATATTAATAAAATAGTAGAATTAATACTGGGGATAGGAACATATCACAGTCATTAGGGGCATTGAATTTATGAAATCTCTGTGTATTTCGGAGTCATTCTTCAGAAGGCAAGGGAAAAATCCTAAATTCACATATAAGTGTAAAACATTGTGAATAGCCAAAGCATTGATGTACACAAAAGCAAACACTGGAACTGTACAAACCTTCAAACTATGAAACTAAGCATAATCATAAACATATCATATTAAGAGCATAAAAGCCAATATGTATAGTAATGGCAGAGGGTACAGAACACAGAACAAATGCACACAGCAACAGCCCTCTGATGTCAACAAAAGTATTTCAAATGTATGTTGCAGGAACATTTGTTTCCATTAAATACAGTCTTTCAATAAATGGCGACAGGAAAACTGGAATTCAACATGAAGAGGAATGAAACTGGTTCAAAAAATGTATAACAAATCAGAGAGCTTTATATGCAGCAGTGAACCAATAAGATATTGTAAGATAGAAAATAAAACATTTTTTAAGGCATCCCAAGATATAAACATAGGCAATATATTTCTGAAAAGGGATCAAACAGCTCAGCAACTAGGAGAAATGGGTAACAAGTAATATTTTATCATATTAACAGAAATATGCGCAGTAAAATGATTAACACAAGGAGGAGGCATTCGGCAGAATGGGAGAAAATTATTTCCATTTATACATTTGGTAGTAGAGAAGTCAGAAAAATGCAGCACTGATAGCTCAGTCAGCAAATGGGGAAATGTAATATAAAGACACTTTACAAAAGGAATATAAATATTCAATAAATACACATTTGAGATATCCAATAAAAACACGAAAGTGTCAAGCATCTTTAATCATAAAGTAAATGCAAATCAGAAACCCATTCAGATTCTGTGTTGTTCCAGTAGGATGGGTAAGCTTAAGAGAAACAAATACTGAAGTCTTGTGAGCATGAGGGAAAGATGTCACCTTGATAGGAAAAGCTTTGTTTATGCACTGAGGAAATCAGTGTGGATGGTCCTAAAGTAGACTATAAAGAGAGTTACTACATGAACTATTTCTAACACTGCAGGGCACATATATGAGGAATCACAGCACAAAGTAGTGAGAGTACCTGCACACCATGGTCACTGAAGCAGTGTTTACAACACCCCAAAATGGATAACCAAGATATGGTCCACACATTGGAGGATTATTTGACTGTGAAGAAGACTGAAATTATACCATTTGCTGGAAAATTAATGGAATACCAGACCTATTAGTTTGAGTGGATAACATAAATTTGGAACAGCAAATGCAGCTGTCTTTTCCTATTTTGTGGGTTCTTTTTTCTTTCACTCTTCTCCATGCCTTTTATTCCACCATTTCCATCCTGTGACACCACATAGGAGAGAAAACATGGACAGAGAAGAGTGGTGGCCATGTGATTGTTGGCTACTTCCTGCTGATTAAGGGCATTGAGTTACTAGGGGAAAGTTTGGTCTTAGCCACCAGGATATTTCTTTTCTGCTTCTTTCTTCTTTGAATATGATTATTATAAATGAGTAAAGTATGGAATAATAAAAGGAAGATGTCTGTATTTCTTTTTTTCAACAATAGAGTGTTATAAAAATTTAAATTTATTTAAATTTATCCTCTTTTACTGGTGCCAACCTTGCAAATACTTCCCCCATAGCTCCTCCCCTTCTCCCAAGAAAAGAGGAAGTTCTCTTTGGTACCAACTCACTCTGAAATATCCAGTTGCAGTAGGCCTAATTGCATTCATCCCCACTGAGGCCTAAGTTTTCAGTTAGCAAACAACAACAACAACCAATCACCAACTACTGACCACCAACCACTAACCATCAACCGCCAACCCAGAAACCTCTTGGGGCCCTAGCATTTATATACCTTCTAATTTAATGTCCCCAGAATTTCAAACATCACCCAATGGCAGAAACTATCTGCAGCTGGCAAAATCAAGACCCTGCTAGAACACGGCACAAATCACAGCTGCTCTGAAGGAGCTCCGTATCGCCATACCTCTGATTAAATTAAAAAACAAAAACAAAAACCATATTCTTACAATATTTCTGAATTTTTAAAAGAAACCAAAATGCCAAAACTCTCAACTAAAGGCAATCACTGAGTATATCTCATGTGTGGAATTCATTTAAGTCCTGAACTTAGATAAAAATTCTTAGAGGATATGAAAGAAACCAGATAGAGTAAGCTGGCGTAGAACAGAAAGTGAGTACATCATATACTCAGAAGTCATTAATTTGTACAACTGGCATATATAATAAAATGGAAAGCAGCTGCAGGGCATGGCAGTGTATCCCTATAAACAAACACTTGAGAGGCAGAAACAGTATATTTGTGAGTTCAAAGCCAACCATAGTGATTTTGAGGCCAACCTGGCTACCTATTGAGACATGGTCACTATACAAATCATAACTTTTTTAAAAAATCAAAAGAAAAATAAAAAAGGAAGAAAATTTAAATAGGAATATATTGTTAACTACGCATCAATGAACCTAATTTGCAATCTATAAAGAGTGGGCTAATTCAGAGATGTGGTTTTAATTGTGTGAATTGATATGAATAAATATTAGAAGCATAAAAAGGAAATTAAGGTGGTAATCTTTAACAGATTTGGAGAAAGGTGGAAGAGAGAAAGAAGCAGGAGACAAGTGTCAGTAAGTGAGGCCAAGTATACGTGTACACACGAAGGGGTCTGTGCTATGTTTGTGTCATCTTGTTTTCCTTCTAAGTATGAATTCATTTTATATTTAAAATTATGAAAGGAAATGCGTGAATTATGAAAGTATTAATCGGGAATAGTAATGCTGAGTTTTATAAGCAAGGCATTTTCGTTCCTGTTTAAAGTGTTAACACAGGGAAATAAATAGGTAAGGGACATTGCAAGGCACTGATTTAAAATACAGCTCTGTATCCTTTTTCTCCTACAAAAATACATGATAAGAAATAAGGTGGGAGAGTAGGAGTTAGAAATGATCACGCTGGACAGGCCAAGGACACCACAAGACCACCTCACAAGTCAACTAACTTGAGCCCATGGATGCTCACAGAGACTGAACCACTTAACCAAAGAGGACGCAGGAGCTGGACCTAGGCCACCTACACAACTGTAGCAGATGTGCAGCTTAGTCTTCAGCTGTCTCCTCTAACAGGTTGAGTAGAGGTGGTTTCTGACTCAGTTGCCTGCCATTGGAGCACCTTCCCCTAACTGAAAACTTAGGCCTCAGCGGGGATGGATGCATGCAATTAGGCCTACTGCAACAGGATATTTCAGAGTGGATTGGTACCAAAAAGCGCTTCCTCTTTTCTTGGGAGAAGGGGAGGAGCTATGGGGGAAGTATTTGCAAGGTTGGCACTGGTAAAAGAGGATAATTTTAAATAAATTTTAAAAATTTTATAACACTTTATTGTTGAAAAAAAGAAATACAGACATCTTCCTTTTATTATTCCATACTTTTATTCATAAATATTTATAATAATTTTTAGGAAATATTTTACCATTTCTTCTGTTACTGCTTAACTTATATTTTTTCCAACAAGCCTCTTGTACCATTAATGATGTCTTTCTGTGTGTGGCTTGCTCAATTAGACTTGTTTTCATCAGTTGGAGTGAGTGTCTCCTCTTTTAAATGATATAAAGTTATTTTTCATTTATTTTAATTTGGAGTTGTCAATATAATAAGGGTACCACATAGAAGAGGGGAAACTCAGAAATTAGGATGATTCAAGTAAATAAAATTAAATAAAGTTCCAACCAAATGTATAAGGCTAGATGTAAGGAACAGCATTCCATAGTGCTATTTGCAGCCACATGCTCTCCAGGGAATGAGAGTGAGAGAAGAACCCTTGTAAGGAGACAGGCTTCTGTGGAACCCAGTCACCCCAAGTAACCATGGGGAGAAACCTGAAGGTAAAGAGTGAACTTAAACTGTCCCTTTCATTCAAAGTGCTATTTAGTTAGAATCCAATCAAAGGCCAGAATGTGAAGTGTAGACTTACTGATATAATTTATGGAGTGCAAAATCCACCAGAATCAGCAAATTAGGAAAATACAGATTAGACTTAACAACACTGAAATAGACTCTAAACAATACCATGACTGGCAGAGGGAGGACAGTAAACGTGAGAGCTAGACAGAGCTGAGCTGTTTCAGGAAAAGGTGGCTCAGCAGATTTGATCCATAAAGTTCTTTCTCTTGAAAAAAATTAAGAGGTTTGGGTGTTTAGGTAGCTGGTTTAAAAGAGTGCAGAATCGAATTTATACCATGTTCATAGGCCAAATTCAACTTTTGTTAACCAACTAAATATTTGTGTATAAATTAAGTATAACATTTACATTAAAAAACATAAACCTAGCATATGTCACTCATAGGCAATATCATTGCTATTTGTTTTCAGAAGTGTACCTGACAATTTCAGTTCACTGGGCATGGGTGTGACCTACACAATTTGGAGTTTCTCTGGTATGTGTTTAGCTATATTCAATATACCAAATTGTTCATTTTTCACATGTAAATTTGCATCTATATTTAAACTTCATAGTAAATAAAAATGTAAAGTGAATATGAGATTTCTCTGAAATATTTAGAAGCCAATTAAATTCAGAGAAAATTTAGGTAGATTAAAAGCCATCCAGTTAAACAAAAAACATTAAGAAACTTGCAGGCAAATGGATATAACTAAAAAGAATTACATTGAGTGACGTTACCCATGTCCAGTGATACAATTCTAAATGTTCCTTTACATATGTGGACCCTAGCTTCTGATCATTTGTAGGTTTAATCCAAAGTACGTGTTGGAACTAGAGATGGCCCATTGCTTGATGGGACGCATTTGGGGAGGAGGATGGCAGAACATAGGGGAGAGTAAAGTAGAGAGGGAGAATGTAGGGAACAGAAGGGCTCTGGCAGGGACTGAAATAACAGAGCAGCAGCAGAAGGACCAGGGAATCCTCAGAGAGGAGGAAGTCTTCATGAAGAAGTTACATGGGCGGCAATGATCTTGCGGTGTGAGTAAAAGTATATAAACAAGAATGATAAAACTCCTGTGATAAGAAACCACAGAGGGAAATATTGGGTGCTGTGGTTTTAAGCAGATGGGCATGAGATGAAGGGAGGAGAAATAGAAGATGAGTCCATCAAAACTAAGAATGATAGAAGATTTATGAAATCTCATTCGCTTTTAAGCTAAATTAAAATAAAAGATATGAATAGAAAATGTGTTTTAATTTAATTGATAGCATTATATTGAACCAAATTGTGTGCGTGTGTGTGTGTGTGTGTGTGTGTGTGTGTGTGTGTGTATGTGTGTGTGCGCGCGTGCTCTTGTGTATTTGTATACAGTTTGGTTCCACATAGAGATTCATACACCCACAGGAGAATCTTGGAATATATTCCCTGGGGATAAGCAAAGAATTCAATAGAGACATAAACCACAGAATGCAATCAGAAAACAGTATAAAGTCATTTTCTTTTCTCTTTTTTAAAAATATATTTTAAAGACTTATTTATCCTTTTATGTATGAGTACACTGTTGCTGTCTTCAAACACACCAGAAGAGGCATCAGATCCCATTACAGATGGTTCTGAGCCACCATGCGGTTGCTGGGAATTGAACTCAGGACCTTTGGAAGAGCAGTCAGTGCTCTTAACCTCTGAACCATCTCTCCAGCCTGAAGTTATTTTCTATCATTAAAAATCTCATATCTTTAAAGATAGTGGGAATCACAAAAATCATGTTGTTTAGATCTTTTGTTCTAAATATGTCTGATAAATATTGCATGCAGATTCAAGAACTACTTTAGGATATATTGTAAATAACAGCATTGACAGAATTCTAAAATCATTTCAAATTACTAATATATGCAGACATCAGAATATTGATTGCCACAGTTATTGAATTGATTGATAAAGGGATATTACAAAATTTTAAATAATGTGTTTATTATTCTCCCTCTCTCTCTCTCTCTCTCTCTCTCTCTCTCTCTCTCTCTCTGTGTGTGTGTGTGTGTGTGTGTGTGTATAGAATAAATTATTCTAATCCTACTTTTTATGAGGAATTTGTAATCATTGACTATTTTATAGGTGCCGGCCCTATACCAATAACTTTGACAATATTAGAAAGCGCCTCATGTATTTACTGGGACATTAATGAATGTGGAAGAAGAGGACGGTGTTGGGTCTATAATAAGTCAAAACTGGTCCAGATATATATGGGAGTATGTAAGTGATGTACATTATATAAATTTCAATGAAGTTGTTTTTAGAATTTGCAATAGTTTGTACCAAACTAATAGTTAACTATGAATAAATGCTTTGATAATTAAAGGTTTATATTATTGTTTAGGAAGTATTTCACAAACTTGTAATACAGAATTTTTGTAAATATTTGTGTATTGTTTTAAATCCACTGTAGAGTTGTGTGTTATACTTTAAGACAAGGTGATAATTAGAATAATTTCAGTTTAACTAATTTTGCCTGTATATTTATATAGCCATATGGTTTTCTTTCCTTATAAGATTTTTTCAGGTTCATAGCATTAAGTATTAGTTAAATTTGAATAAAACCTCTTATAGTTTTGTGGTGGTTTGAACAGGCATTTCTCCTTGACTCATGTGTTTGAATGCTTGGCCCATAGGGGGTGACATTACTAGGAGGTGTGGCATTTCTTGAGTAGATGTGGACTTATTGCATGTTACTGTGAAGGCAGTATTGAGGTCTCCTATACTCAAGCTACGAATAGTGTGGCACATAGTCTTCTAATTCCTGCAAATCAAGATGCAGAACTCTCAGTTCGTTCTCTATCAGAATGTCTGCCTACAGGCCACCATACTTTCTGCCATCAGAATAATGGACTTAAACCTCTGATATTGAAGGAAAGCCCAAATTAAATGTTTTCTTTTATTAAAGTTTCAGTGTTTATAGTGCCTCTTCACAGCCATAAAATTCTAAGACAAAAGTTGGCACCAAGGACTAGAGTATTGTTGTGATAGGCCCAATCATGCTTTTGTTTGGAGGAATGTAGATTTGGCACTTTGGGTTAGGAAAACAGTAGAATGATTTAAATGCTGGCAATAGGCACACTAGTAGAAGCATAGAAGACAGTGGTGCTGAGGGTAATTTGAACTGTGGATGCTGGGCTTAAGAGGTTTCAAAGGAGAAGAATTTTAGTATGTTGCTTAGAGATCATTCTTGTGATAGTTTGGTGAAGAATGTGGTCTCTTTTGCTCTTGTCTGAAGAGTCTGACTGAGACTAGAGTAAAGAGGTTTTGAATTAATTGCATTGGAAAATGAAATCTCAAAACAGCCTAGGGTGGACTGTCCTGTGGTTCACTCTCATGAAGAACATTTTGATGAAGTGGAGCAAGGAAAAATACAAAGCATATGGTTCAAGGAGAAAATGGGCACCAGGAAGTACAATGGAGCTAAATCCCATGTTCAAGCAGTATACATATTAAAGATATTAAATGGAAAACGGGGATTTACAACATCAGGGTAGGATGCCATCCATGTAAACTTCCATCTTGTGAAAAGGAATTAGAAAACAATTCAGCCCCAGGCATAGTGTTACATGGTTTTAAACCCAGAACTCAGGAGAAAAGATTTCTGAGTTCAGGCCAGCCTGATCTACAGATGGACCTTAGACCATGAAGGAAAGAATCAAAAAGAGGAAGCTCATAAAGATGTAATTCAGAGAAGAGGCTCGGTTCCAGTCCCAACAAGTAGAAGAACATGGCAGCTTTGGACATGTGGTTCTGGCTTTAGAATCAAGGATAGAAGAAAGAAGTTATATAGTCTTCCTCTATGACTAAAGAAAGCTGCTAACATCAGAAATATGTCAGTGTTTCCCTGCATAGAAGCTCAGAGAGGCCATTGTGTGAAGCTGTGAAGGCGAAGCTTGGATTGTACTGGAGACCCCAAAATTTTGGAGATACCAGATCAATTGGATACCTGTCAAGGAGATCTGCTAACGGGGACTGAAAACTGCCCATCAGAAAGATGTATGTTGCAATCAACAAAGGTGAAAGGAGGTGGAGATTTGAAGATTACTTTGACATCATACACAGAGATGCAGAGTTTGGAGTTATATATAGTCCCAGATATATTTTTGTCTTAATGTGGTCAAATATTTCCTCACTACTCTCCTTTCTTTATCTTTTGGAACAGTAATATATATTGGTGCCATGTTAGAGGTATGTGATCTGCCATTTGATTGACATGTTACAGAGAATAACTGTTAAAGGGATGGCAGGAATCTCAGAAGAGACTTTGAACTATGAATGTTTAACAGTGCTGAGACTGTGATAGACTATGGGGATTTATGAATTTGAACTAAATGCATTTTTGCATTACATGCAATTATAAGCCTCTGGGGGCCAGGGAGTGGAATGTAGTGGTATGAACTCAATAGACTCATGTGTTTGAATGTTTGGCCCACAGGAAGTGACCCTATAAGGAGGTGTGGCCTTTTTGGAGTAGATGTGATCTTGCTGGAGGAAGTTTGTCATTGTGAAGGCAGTCTTTGACTTCTTCTATCCATAAGTAGTGCCCTGTAGGGCACAGAATCTCCTTCTGCTGCCTATGGATTAAGATGTACAATGCTCAGTTCCATTTCCACCACTATCTATGCCTGCATGATACAAGTTTTCTATCATTAGGATTATGGACTAAACCTCTGAAAATGTAAGATAACTTCAGTGAAATGTTTTCCTGCACAAGGCTTGCTGTGATCATGGTGTCTCTTCACAGCAATAAAATCCAAACTAAGACAAGTTGTAAATAGCATCGTCAAAACGCTATTATCTCTCTGAAGACTAAACTTGAAAGTTCCCTATTTGTGGTAAGACAAGACATATGCCATTTTTAGTTACTGAAAATCTCCCAAATGTATGAGAGAAGTGATATACAGATTTGTTGGAGAGGTGTTACTGAATGTTTCCTTTAAATAAAATGTAAATAAACATAAGTATGTCATGAAAACAATATTGGATCAAGTTACTAAAATCAATGCTTAGAACATATCTACTAAGAAATTATAAAGGAGGAAGAAGAGAATCATGCTAATTCAGATATTTTACCTAAAAGTTCAAGAATGATAGACCCCACACAAGATGACCACTAAAATTTGATAAAAATATTTGTGGGTAAAAGATATGAATAGTATATATGTTTTAATTTAATTGTTAGCAGCATGTTGAACAAGAAAGTAATGTTGTATTGTGCATGTTTGTGTGAATGTATACAGTAAGTGCTATGTACACTTTGGAATATACTCCAATGGGTCATGTCTACTGTACAGACATAAATAAGAGAATGCAAGCAGAAAACAAAATATGAAAAAAAAACTTGAATTCAGTAGAAATTTAAAAATAAGAAAAATAAGAACAAATCAGAAATTCAAAGCTAACAACACAGGGGTTAAGGTGATAAATTATAACCTCAGTGGCTGGCTCACACGTGCACAAAAACAGAGCTGGTAAGTCGAAAGTCACATCATTTCAAATTATCCAGTCAAGGAAACACAAAGCAAAGAGAATTTGAAACAGTGAAGAAAAGCTATAGGAGTTCTTGGTCACCATCTAGAAATGTCACAATGAATAGACTGTCTTCTAACCACCTGATGAATGGATAATGATCATATAACATTATGTGGCAGATACTTTCTGTCCCCCAAAGAAGAAAACATTGTCTTTTTGACAATATTGATAAACCAGAAAGATATTATGTATATTATTATTCCATTTTCAATTGTTCTAATAATAGTTGAGTCTCAGTATTTTATATTTATATATTTATATAGACCATATTTATTTATATATATTTATTTATTTATTTATTTATATAGACCATAGTCTGGGAGTTTCAAATTCCAAATAGGATTATGATTCTGAAAAGGTCTTTTTACTACACCAGATCATAGTCTTTGATATAATGTCTGGGTCCTGTCTATCACAGACCTATCAGACTGTGAGACACAAATCTAGAAAATCCACAAGTTAGGCTCATTGCTACTGTGGGAAGTAATCAAAGTCAATAACTTGTAAAATTCATACCTGTAGTATTCTCTATGAGTCTCTAACTGTACTCTATGTCTTAGAAGACTCATCACCATGATGTTAATGCAATGTGTCAGGCTTCCAATGAATGAATATCCAATCTGAAGAAATCCATCCCTGGCCTCCAAGATCTATAACCTTTTCCTAATGTAAAATATAACAACCTCATCCTCATAGTGCCAAGGATCCTGCAATATCTTTGCAAAGTTTACATCCACAGGTTACCTGAATCACATGGAAAGAACTTTCATACATGAGCTGATGTTTTAAGAAGTTACATCACTACAGATTAGGAGGGTGACAAGCACACAATAAACATCCTTAGCCCAGAGAGAGATAACAGGAGATGGAGATGATGGCTGAAGCCATAAGCAAGATGGAAATCCAGCCTGGCAAATATAGAATCTCAAAGCTCCAAACCCAATCTCCCATAAACATTGTAGCGAAGGGAAGCCCCTCAGGCAGGCTTTGCCCTATGAAACTCACATGTTTTCTGCATTTGCACGCTATAACTTTATCTGATGCTATTGACTATCTGGGGGACCACTCTCAACTTTCCAGGATCACATCCAACACTCAACTTGGTGTGATCCAATTAAGCCTATTTTTGTATAGGTTCCAACCTTGTAGCACACTTCAGACTGGTCTCCATGACTTTCCTTTGAGAATTTTGTCGAAGGTGTCAGGACTCCCACGATATTTTCATTTTGTTTTCTGGACAACTAGGACCACTTAGTAAGATCTGCTGTGAACATGAGTCGTGATACTCAAGTCTGACCCATGGCTACTGTGGTTAGTGGTACTCACTTGACTGCAAGGAGACAAAGTTTCCCTGAGCAGCAAATCCGTTTCTGATACCAAGGGCATCTTTAAAGAGGTCTGGAGTGTCCTGGAGGCTTATAATCATTTCTCTGATGCACAACTGTCCTCTCCTGTTTAGATACACTAATCTCATCAGCAAGTGCTTACTGAGCCACATGTATGTTTTGTTCTTCCAAATGTGGTTTTGCTCTTTCCTGACCAAGCTTTCAGTTTTCTTGCCTTGTTCCAATGAAATTCTGAATAAAACCAGCCAGTACTGTCCACTGCATATCATTACTGTTTGGTTGTTTGAACATAGCCTTCTCAATATTAAGCACATCTCTTTGAATTTCTTTGCACTCTGTTCTGTGCAACGATTCCAGGTCAGTCTTTGTAAGACTACAGCAGAATGCTCCGTTCTCTCAGAGATGCTTCTTGGGTGAAAGTGTGGTTTTCCACCTCTTACTCAAAACTGCTTTTTAAAAATGTACTCCGTGTCACTGTCATGAAGTTCTCCCTTCCTTTGGATGTTAATTCCTTGTTGTTTTTTAGTTATTAAACATGGAAAAATTTAGTGTATCGTCTGGACTTTTTTCACTATGGTCAGATACATTTTACTAGCACACCACTCTTTGGGAGAGCTATAGGTTTATTTTTCATAATTTCTCTCTCTTCTCTCAAACTTTGTGCCTCCAAATGTACATTACAGTCATTCACTACTTATAATTTTCACAGAAATATTATTTCTCTATCACAGGCAACTATATCTTTGAGATGGTATCTCTTAAGACAAATGATATAGCCATAAACAGAAACAATGTTTTAATATTTCTTAACTTTTGAAGTTTCTGTATTAGATAACTCATATTATTTTGTTATATTTTGCCTCGAACATGATATTTTGCTTGTGAAGTTTATTTTATGTAATAGTTCTAATTTTCATAAATTTGAGACAAAAACTGTAAAACAATTATATGAACGTTTATGTGTGGCAAGTGATCAATATTTTAAACAATTAAGCTATGTAAAGCTTTAAGCAAATTTCAGTTCCTATTGATAGTTACATTTTTAAAATATCATTTATTTATGTACTTGCAAATTAATATAGTTCATGAATTCATTAAACATTAATTTTTTAGAAGCTGATAAATATGAAATATTTTGTAAGCATTTTAAAATACATAGTTTGATATAGGATTGCAAAATTAATTACATTTTGTAAATGGGAAATTAACATGTTCAGAAGTAAAGTATATCTTTTCTTCGGGTAAATGCCATTTTTGTTTAATGTGATATAGTTACACTCTGAATATTATTTGTGTTTTAATTTCAGGGATTGGCTTACAATTATCCACAAGCTTTCTTAATATGTATGCCATTCAAAAATATAATTATGTGGTAATGGAAAGCACTGAGACAGTGGCCAAACCTGTAAAGGATGTGAAAGCAAAAGAAGAAGAAAATGTTTAGTTTCTAACTGATTTCCTAATTGGGTAAGAATTGTATGATTTCCTTTTGTCAATGGAGCATCATATGTACAATTTTAAAAATAATAACAATGAATAGTTACATGTAAAGATATCCTTCATAAAATCCCACAATTTTTATTTTGAGTATAATAAGATAATCTGTGTTAAGATTGCTGAAGATATTATAAAACTTCACTTACAGTAACTCTTAAAAAAATAGTGTAGATAATTTTCACATTTTCTTGGAAATATATTATTTTCTCATACAATATCTCCTGATTAATTTCCCTTCCTTCTACCCTTCCCAGTCCCTCATATATCTCCTCACCTCCAGATGCACCCCATTCCTGTCTCTCATTAGAAAAGAACGGGCTTCTAGCATATAACAAGCAAACATGTCAAAATAGAATATAATAGGATAAGAGAGAAACCGTCACATCAATGATGAAGAAGGCATCACAACAGATGGAAAAAATGCAGGCAGAAGAATCAGAGAGCCACTCATTCTCACACTCAGGAATCCTATTAAAATAATAAGCTGAAAGATAGAATATATGCAGAGGACCTGGTGGAGACCCACTTAGGCCCCATGCTTGCTAGAAGTTTTTAGTTTATATAATGGACCTTTTTCCTCTATTTTTCTCTTGCTCTAAAATTCTTTCTGCCTTCTCTTCCTTGGAGTTCTGAGGAGAGGGATTTAATGAAGACATCCTATTTAGAGCTGTGTGTTCCAAGGACTGACACACACACCCTCTGTCTCTGCCTCTCCCTCTCCCTTTCCCTCTCCCTCTGCCTCTCCCTCTCCCTCTGCCTCTGCCTCTTCCTCTTCCTCTCCCTCTCAGCCCCTCTCTCTGAGTGATGCCCTCTCTTTGAATACTGTCTGTGCGTTCCACAACTGTTCCCACCCGTTCCCATATGCTGAAGGAGGAAGTTTGTCTGAGGATGACTGAATAAAGTACTGATATATAAGTATAGCAGAATATCATTAGGAGTCATTTTATTTATACTTTTTTTTTTTTTTAACAAGCAGTGTTTGTTTTTACACTTGATTTCCAGCCTATCTTGTATTTGGTTCTTGGCCACCCACTCAGTGTCAGGTATGAGCTCTGTCTCATGGAATGGGCATTAAGTAAAATTAGACATTGGTTGATTACTTTCACACCACTGTCTTACCATATCTTATAGATAGGACAGATTGCAGGTCAAAGGTTTTGTGGCTGATTTAATGTTTAAATTTCTCTTTTGGCAGTCTATAAAGTACCTTCCCACACCAAAGACATTAGAATAAAGACGTGAAGGCTCCGTGAAGGCACCAGCTGGACTTCTTTCTATGCAATGTGTTGTTTGGGTGTTGTTCTTGGCAATGTTGTCCCTCTGTTAGCTTATGGCAAGAAACCCATTGTCTTAACAACAGTTTGGGTTGTTGGGGATTTCCATGGAACCCCCTTGGCGAACACTTCAACAGATAGCAGCACATTCCTGTTACTGGGGTCTCCTTTAAGACAAGGGATACAAGTTGGGACTCTGTACTCACCCCCTCCATTACTAGAAAAACTGATTTGGTTCGCCTTCCTATGTTTTAGGAAGTTTCCCCTGCCCTAGGTTTCCATACTATCACTCAAATGCCTATTCTAGCTATTTTTCCTTCATTCCCTCCCTCAATCCTGTCTGTCCAGTTTGTTTCCACCTGATCCTTACTATCACATCCCCATCAGCAACCAGTCTACTGACAAAATTTATTCTATATTGCCTGCCAAGGGAGATTTATCTGTCCCCCCTGCTCTACCTCAAGCACATTCCCCTATACTAACCTTTGTGGTGATTTTGAAAAAAGCCCTCATAAGTGTAGGCTTATATTTTTCTTTTTTAAAAAAAGATTTATTCATTTATTTTATTCATATGAGTATACTGTTGCTGTCTTTAGACACATCAGAAGAGGGCATTGGATCCTATTACAGACAGTTGTGAGCCACCATGTAGTTGCTGGGACTTGAACTCAGGACCTCTGACAGAGCAGTCTGTGCTCGAAACTGCTGAGCCATCTCCCCAGCCCTATATTTTTCAAAACCTACCTTAATATGTCTACTTAAATGCTTTAACCTCCCTTCAAGCCCACCACCCACCAGAGGTAGTGGAAAGGAAAGATTAATAGGGCAAAGAAGGATGTGAACCTGTTTAGAAATCGTTCCGTGGAGCAAATCCAGTCTGCATTGTCAAAATATTAGCAGTTTAGTTAACATGAATCAACAGTGGTAGCTCAATCCACTCGCAAACACCACTCATAAATCAGCAATGGCAATTTGATGCAGAAGGAGCTGTGGGGTGCTACCATTTGGCCCAAGTCTTCAGAAGCTGCAAGAAGCTGTAAGAACACTATCAGAAAGTCATTGGTGCATTTCTTTCTATGAAATCAAACAAACAATGCTCAGCAAGGAGTGGCAAGGCAAACTAATACCACACTGTCTCACCAGTGAAAACCAGCATCAGCAAAGCCCAAGAAAGACCAGCAAAGAGAGGAAAGGTGAACCAATACCACACAGCTTCCTCCACTGTTTCTTGGGTTATATTTATACCCTTTCTAAACATCAGATATTCTCTCAAGTGTCTGCTCTAGCAAAACATCCCATACCCCTTTTCCAGGCAGCCTCCAGAAAAACACCACATGTCTGGTTTCAGAAAAACACCCTCCCACATGTCTGCTTCAGCAAAAACATTTTCATAAGACAGTTTCAAAAAGAAAAAAAAATTACACAACTGAGTCATCAAAGAGATCAGAAATTTCCACTTCACATAGACTTACAGGTAATGACACTTTTTGGAGGTGTGGCCTTGTTGGACTGGGTATGGCTTTGTTGGAGGAAGTGTGTCACTGGGGGTGGGCTTTGAGATTTCATGTTTAAGTCAGGTCCAGTGTCACTCTCTCTTTCCTCTGACTGCTGATTATAATGTAGAACTCTTAGCTGCCTCTCCAGCACCATGTCTGCCTGCTGCCTGCTGCCTGCTGCCTGCTGCCTGCTGCCTGCTGCCTGCTGCCTGCTGCCTGCTGCCTGCTGCTGGCCTGAGGGCTTACTTGCCACCATTACGATAATGGACTAAACCTCTGAACTTTTTGACAGCTGCAATTAAATGTTTTCTCTCATAAGACTTTCTGTGGTTACAGTGCCTTTTCGTGGCAATAGTAATCCTAACAGCCTCTTTAGTTATAGAAATTGTAGGTTGGTTATCATCTATACAATGGCTAGTATCCACATATATGTAAATACATAGCATATTTATCTTTCTATGTCTGAGTTACCTCACTCAGAAAGATTCTGTCGTGCTCTCTCCCGTTGGGGGAGGGTAGAGTCTCCGGGTCCGGGGACCGCCAGGGGTTGGGTCCGCAGAGTACGCCCTGGGCTTAAAGGATCACCCCCGCAGCCCTCTTCATCGCAAATGCCTCGGGGCCTGACGCCTCCGGAGTGAGATGCCAAGGTCGAGCACCCCTGGTGCTAATGGAGTCCGCCGACTCGGTGCCCAAGCCGCTGCACGCTGCCTAGTGCTGCCGGTCTCAGCCAGTGGCTTGGCCGAGGTGTGGGAAGGGAGCGGACCGAGATCAGC